>JAVKPL010003117.1:1462500-1840000 GCA_032173675.1 Gastrolobium villosum
TATACTAAACCCAATTAATTTAGGTTAGGTTCCCAAAATTTAATGGATAAGGATTACGAAATATGATGTTTGCATGACATTATACATTAGTATGCATAAGCTATATTAGGTAGTATAGGTTAATAATAATTTGGATAAATTACCTAAAATATTCATGTTTTTTTAAAAATTTATGGTGCATGTTTAATTGAATTTTTTTTTTTTTGGTAATCTAATTGAAATTATTAATTCCCTTTAGTGATAGTTGAAAAACCTTGTATGATTTTGTTTCGAATCACTTATTTCCTATACTTTTTTTAATCACTTATTTTCTTATGAAATTTTTATCCAAAATCATTCTTAATATTGTTAGAAACTTAATTAATCTATCTTGTAAATAATCAATTCAAGCCAAAAGCTTAAGCTGTTGGGTAAAGTTACATTATTGATTTTATATTTCTCTAACATCTCCCTCACATAAAATTATGTAAGGTCCATGTATAGTTATTTGAAGAGAAAAGAGAGAAAGAAATTGTGGGCTACACATATTTTTATGTGTTTATATGATATAACTTTATCTTCTTTAACATGACACTAAACCCTATTAATTAAGGTTATAGGTTCCCAAAATTTAATGGACAAGGATTACCAAATATGATGTTTGCATGACATTATACATTAGTACGCATAAGCTATATTAGGTAGTATAGGTTAATAATAATTTGGATAAATTACCTAAAATATTCATGTTTTTTTAAAAATTTATGGTGCACGTTTAATTGAAATTATTAATTCCCTTAGTGATAGTTCAAAAACCCTTTATATGGTTTTAGGGAATGAGTGATTGTTTAGAATCACTCATTCCCTACACTTTTTTTAATCACTTATCTCCTTATGAATTTTTTCATCCAAACGCATTCATAATATTATTAGAAACTTAACTAATCTATTTTGTAAAGAACCAATTCAATTCAAAAGCTTAAATTGTTGGGTAATGTTACATTATTGATTTTATATTTCTCTAACACATCCCCTTCACACGATAGCCCGTTGGGCTTGAAGAGTGGACAATGCACATGACCACCTACCTATGCTTAACAAAATCCATAATATCTAATTATTTATTAATTAAATGGAGGCGGTGAGGATCGAACTCGGACACTGAGGCTCTGATATTGTAAGAACCTGCACCACTAAATAATTAAGTAAATAACATTATCGATGCTGGAACATGGATTTGATAAAGATTTTGCATAATTATGATAAGACAATTATTTAAAAGGTCGAATAATGCTTAAAGTCGCTTTTCTAATGAAAAATGCAGATATCGATTTAGCTTCGCGATATAAATGTGTACCGGTGAAGTGTTCCGAAAAATCATAATAAAAACATGATAATTCCTAGAAAAATGTCTATGTTAAGAATATGAAGTTTGGAAATAAAATAATTAGTGAAGCTATTAGAACTAATATCAACGATTTAAGCCAACACATCTATAAATAGAAACTGCACAGAATTCTAGGGCATTTTTACACACTCCTACGTGACTTTCATGCTGCCATTATGCTCTCAACCCTGCCACTACCTTCCTTCTTCAAGAAAACCTCCAAGCTACCATTTTTCTTCCTTTCATCTTCACTAAAACACCATTGTTGCTTGTGGGCAAGACTTGGGGAGACGAAAGATACCTTCTTGGGGGTGTTTTAGCTACTGAGTTGGGGAGTGTGGGGATGCCTTTTGGTTTGGGGAGTGTTTGAGCTTTCTAAACCACCACTGAAGCTCCAAGGAGTGAGCTTTGTGAAGAAAGGCCCAAGCTTGGAAGCTTAAATTCATGTATCTCTGCCTATAGTACTTAAGAGTGGATTTTCCAACCTTAAAGACCCTTCATTTCTATTTGTAAAGCTTTGGGTACATTCTACACCTTTGTTCTTGAGTTTTTATAGAAAAAAATGAACCTTGATGCATGTAATAAGAGAAAGTTGGTAACCTAAGTGTAAAAATGGTTAACACACCTAAAAATACATGTTTCAACGTCTGGTGTCTTGAAAAATTGAAGCTTGGAAGGATATCTTCGCGAAAATGCAAAACAACATTTTGTCGAGAAATATCCGGATATGGATATCCGAATATTGACCTTATGATATCCGGATATGCTCCCAAGGGATTTCATGATATTCTGGGAAATTTACGTTTTGAGCTATTCTGTCCAAACAGAAGCGTGAGTTGGGATTCTGGACCCTTAATTGGTTAGTATGAACCTCTGTAATGGATTAACTAAGTCAGAACCAATGATATTGAATGCTTATGGCTTTTAGAGAAGCCTACGATCATTAAATGAAAAAGAAAATGTTATCCTAATGCAATGAACTTCTGGACTATGAATATTGATGATATTTTTAATATAAACAGACTCTGATTGTGTTGTTGGGTGACTTGTGGACCTTGGGTGGACTTCTAGTTGGTATTACTAGCTTGACAGGTAAGCTTTCGTGTCCTTGATTTTTCCCATTGATGGTTCCACCATACCTCATGGAGGGATGATTTATATGCATGATGTGTTATTTTCTGAAAATATATCTGTTTATATGATGAATATTGGATATACTGTTGAGCTAGATTATGTTTTTAGTGCAATTTGCCATATGTATATGTAAGTGGGGTATTCACACGAGAAGTTAACCTCTGAGTAGATTAGGCCACATGCAAGATGGTAAACCCGTGTGTGAAGTACATGGAGGACTCCTTGTATTGTGGGTTGTGGACGTACGTAATTCCTATTGTTTGTTCTCTGGCCAGTAGGATGCATACACACATGACATGGACATATGTTGCATTGCAAAGATTTTGCCATCAAACTATTGTCATCATTTTTTAACTTATATTGCACATGTAAGTGAGCTTGGGGTGGAGAGATCCTTGAGGACCCCTTGCCTTACTGAGATTTCTTGTTAGAGATCTCACCCTATGTGGGGCACATTTTTAGGTACAGGTACTTCTGAGGCTGAGGCCTCTGGAGACAGGAGGCTGGAGTTGAGTGTAACATCCCGAGCGCTGACGAGGGCGGGGAGTGATCGCCGGTACGAAAGGGCATGGACAAGCACTACAAGAAAAGGAGTATTTTGCGACGGTCAAATTTCCATTTAGAGGCGGTTTAAACCGTCGCTAAAAAAGTAGGGCGACGGTTAACCAACCGTCGCGAATTCAATCGTCGGGAAGGAATCAACGACGGTTGAAACTAACCGCTGGAACAACCGACGCGATCAATATAACGACGGTTTGAAACCGCCTCTGTATTTCATTTTGGAGGCGGTTCATCACAGCCTCTAAATAAATAACTTGGCCTTTGGAGTCGGTTTCAAACCGCCTCTGTATTATCTTTTGGAGGCGGTTCATCACAGCCTCTAAATAAAAAACGTGGCCATTTGGAGTCGGTTTGAAATTGCCTCTGTATTTTCTTTTAGAGGCGGTTCGTCACAGCCTCTAAATAAATAACGTGGATTTTGGAGTCGGTTTCAAACCGCCTCTGTATTATTGAAATAATAATTTAAATTTAAAAATAATAATTTAAAATTTAATTTTTGGTATATGAAATATTTCAAAAATGCAATTTTTTGAAATTTGAATAATAGTGATTTGTTATTATTTTATTATTGAAATACTTTTTTATTTTATAAATTTATTCAAATATTACTAGCAATAAAACCATGATGACATGTCATCAAATATAATTAGAATTATTAACTAAAAAGGATCATTCATAAAATTGTCATAAAATATAAAATGTCATTTATCATAATGTTCAAAAACATCAAACCTGATGTTTTGCACTATCATCTAAATAAAAAGTATGGATTACAAAAAAATCTAACAAAATATCATCACAAAGTATTGTAGTCTAAACCAAAAGTAAAGATCACAAAAAATGTCAACAAAATGTATCCCCAATAGCACTATAATGTACACACAAAATGAAGATCCCAAAGTACTGTTGCAATCTAAATAAAAATTACATATCACAAAAATATCCAATAAAATGTCATTCCAAAGTTTTCAAAATATGTAGAATTTAAATGTCATCCATGAAAAATTTATCGGGAGGAGTTGCTAATCCTTCATTTTGACCTTGCTGTGTAGATGATATGTTAATATTTGGTGAAGACCTTCTAATACCATTTGAGGATTCCAAACATGAAGCCTACAAATTATAAATAAAGACAATATTTTAATGAGAAAAAAAAACTCTTAACGGATAATATTCAAATTGGAACAAATTTCAAGTGCCATAAATTACAAGTACTGCAAAGGCATTTCAATCAACATAAAGGTACATCTTGCAAGCTACATTCATTAAGTATACTCGTATATTACAACTAATAATCAGAGAGTAGAGAAGTGCATGAATTTAAAACAACTAATTATAAAACAAAATTATCTCTATGAAATAGACACAGAAACATCCAAGAACAAGTCAGCTGGGATGGCGCTAGCAATGATGATGAATAGGTGACAAAAGCAGAGCAACAATAACTTCAAAGTAACCGAACAAAAAATACCACCTTTAGGCATATTCACTAAAAGGGATCCCTCTCTCAAACATTTTCCTTTAATTCTATGAATTCAAGTCACATTCCTAAGGCCTATTGAGACTTAATGGCTTAAACCAATTTTGTCACCTATATTCACTTAATGAATTTACGTAAATAAATTAGGTTCTCATATAAACATATAACTTTGGTGTGTACTAAGAGTTTCACAAACAAAATTTATAGCTACAAAATATGCCAATTTAATAATCTTCATCTAGAAAGAGACTATTTTGGGTCTCTTAAATGACAATAGAGTACCGAATGTTTTACCTAAATAAAGTGTCTTCCACTACCTAAGTAAATTGCCTTAGAGAAATATTAACATGCATGATGTCCTCATCGTTAGTTTTAGAAACTTTAAGGAAAGGAAATGTAAAATATGGGTTTGAATAATTGAAATGCAATAGAATAATTGATAACACCACTAATTAATAATATTAACAATGTTTTGTAAAAGATTTAAATTAAAAATATATAGTATAGTGAACTTATAATGCATCATATTCAGATTCATTCAGTTTACCTTTCTCTCACAGGCTAGCCACTGTCATTGGATTAAGATAAAAAAGAGAGAGGATGTTTCTGTTTGGATAATACTGCAGACTCCTGCACAGAATAGACAAAAGAGAATGACAAAATATTCATGTAATAGTACCATAGTTTACAGCTTTAAAAAAATACCTGGACACACATGTCTTATCGAATGGGTAAGAGCCGTATGATTTTATTTCTAAAAATCAGGCCACTGCAACTAATTAGGATTATATATAAGCAAAATATATGTTTCATTTTTCTATAATAAATAGTCCTATGATGAACAAGAACTTGATTCGTCGGTCCATGTAACAGAAATGGGTCTCAATGAATCCTAAGGAAAGGTTCACAATGAATATATTAAGATTTATATTTTGAGAGTGTAACAGTAGAAGAGCTAAAATTCTAGGATGAACATATAGATAAGCTATTGCATGGTGGGGTATTTATGAGATTGGTAGTTGTTTACTTAACCGCTAAATAATTCAAAACATGAAATGGAGATCATTTAGTTAGTACTTAATTGAATCTTCATAACAAGTTATGACAGTGCACCAGAACATTGAAAATCTCAAAATTTTAGTTAGAGTCAAGTGAAAAAAAGTTGCTTCTAAAATATGACAAGAATGTGAAAGTTAGTGAATAAGCAACTAAGATACGTAATAATAAATATTTATGTAACTACAAAGTCAATAGTTTAAAGAAGAATAGTTAAATAATAGTTATATATATATATATATATATATATATATATATATATATATATATATTCTTGAAGCAATAAATAATATTCATTGCAAGACAATCAAAAAGTAAACTCACGTGACCTTAGAGAACATATAAACATTGCATGGTTTTTTATCAACGAGAAATGTTGTATTATTGAACCCACAATTTGATACATTCCTAATGAAACAAAAATTACTGATATTAGTTTCTCTTAATTATTTTCATTTATTAGAGATTGATTTAGTATAATTTGCTAATTTACTATATTTTCTGATATGACTAAAGCTTTTTCTGATAGACAAGATAAATAAAAAGGGATTAGCTTCCTTATCATAAAATGACAAAAAAAAAAAGTTTAATTTAAAATACTAAATTCATCTCAACTAAGTTGTGCAATCGTATTTAATAAAGAAACTCCCACTAATTAGTTTATTCATCTCAACATCAATACTAAAGTTGAACTCAATGCACGATGATACAGATTACATTCATTATAACGTTTAATGTGCACCACAATAAGGTGAACATGAACGTTCTCTGGCAATGTCGGTATCGAAAGCGTCGATATGAACTTGTGGGTCTTGACTTCCATCATACTTTGGTAAGCGAGCAGAATCAAAATCTTCAGGAAAAGGGGCGTTCAAGATCGTGCTGGTGAAGGGACTATTATTGTATTGCCCCTTACTATACCGTCTCTTATATGAGCCGGGTTCAGCCTCGCGCCTACCCCTGTCGAGATGTATCTCCTCCTGATTCCTTGGTGTACCTGTTTCTACTGGAGGAATGGGGTTTGTAGCACCCGGATTGATGGTTTGTCCTGCTATATTGATGTCGTTTTGAACAGGGTTGTGTTCATGCTGGGCTTGATTCTGCTCATTTTGAACGGGGTTGTGTTCATGCCGGGCTTGATTCTGTTGATAGGAATGGCCCCGTTCACCCTCTTGCCGAGGTTCAATAATTCCTCTCAACCGATGTTCCAAGTCGCGGATTCCACGTGAATGCTCTTCGCGGATTACGCGGAGATCGTGTTGACGTTGGCGGTTAGCGCGGTCTTCCATCTCCGTCATGTGCTGCAGAATGACCGTAAGAGCTGTGGGAGCCAACCGAGATTCTTCTGGATTGGTTGATCGGACGATATTGGCTGCCAATTCTCTGGCTTGTTCTGGTGGATTCATCCGAATATTGGTTTGGCGTTGCACATGCCTCAAGGGAGTAGAGGCAGAATCTGATATGTCTTCACTTATATGGACATGATCGTGGTTCATCACATCATCCCTCTGGTGTTGAGGTTGGTTTGTTTCCTCCAAAACTGGTTCCAGAGGTGGATTAGGTTGGCTGTTGCTTCTTGTGTGAACCACCATGATGTAGACGTGGGTTCGTGGGTTCGTTTCCCACAGACGGCGCCAATGTTCTGTCCTGTGGACAGAGATGTTCAACCTTTGTTAGGTTGATTGATCGCTTTGGATCGTATAGCCTTGACCAGGGGTATCTATGGAAGAGATATCCCTATGCCTTGCTTGATCACTGCAGAGTATATGAATGTGGTGATAGTGTGTTGTGTGTATTGAATATCAGGTGTCTTGTTCTGTCGAGGAGCCCTCCTATTTATAGGGGCTGCCTCCGATTTGAATTGGTGTAGCTGAGCTGTAGTGACGTGGGATCATCAATGCTTTGTCGGCCGTTATTAGAGGTTACGTAATGCCATCACGTCTTCATAACTACAGCCCGTTTCAGATATTTGAATAGGGAATATTCGTTGGGGCATTCCGGGTTGAGGAGATGGGCTCGTTCGGTTTGGGCCTTCTTACCGGGTTCCTGAAGTGAGCCGACTTATATGGGCATTTAGCCCGGGTACATGGTACAGATCCATAACAGTGTTCAAATCCTTCTAAGTGCCATTATGCGCAAAGAATGTTCGCAAAACAAAATATTCATGAAATTGTACATTTTGCGTCGGTTGTAAACGACTTTAAATGAAACATTATGCGTCGGTTGATAAACGTCGTCTTGTTTTGTATTCTGCGTCGGTTTTAACCGACTTTAAATGAAACATTCTACGTCGGTTGATAACCGTCGTCTTGTTTTGTATTATGCGTCGGTTGTAACCGACTTTAATTGAAACATTATGCGTCGGTTGATAACCGTCGTCTTGTTTTGTATTCTGCGTCGGTTTAAACCGACTCTAAATGAAACATTCTGCGTCGGTTGATAACCGCCTCTGTTTTCCGTCGTAAAATTATGATATTCAACAAGGGTTCAGTGGACCGTCGAAGTAACCGTCGTTGTAACTTATTCTGCGACGGTTGGAGGCCAACCGTCGCGGAATGTCCGTCGCAAAACACATATTTTCTTGTAGTGAAGGAGCGGCTCCTGACAGGCTTCCAGCGTGGGGGTTACATGCATGGATGAATCGAGTCGACACCCGAAAGAGAGGGATTCCAAAGACTGTATAGATGTGAGACTGCACAGTTTGGAATAGCTTATAAGAATTAATTGGTACTACCTATACTAACAAGATGCATCTTCTTTTCGGTAGCCCGAAACTAAAGAACTCCACAGTTAAGCGTTCTTGACTTCAAGCAATTCTGGGATGGCTGACCTCCTGAGAAGTTTTCCCGGGAAGTGTGCGAGTGAGGAAAAAACATACTGAAAAGTCTCGTGTTAGTGTGTGGGGATAGTCGTTGATTCTTGAAGCGGTCGGGCGTTACAGAAATCAACGGTGTTAAAGTATGGTTGTAAGAGGTTTTAAAAAAAAAGATTGTAACTATAACCTTCCTATATATATATATGCGTTTGGAGAGTGTACAGTGACTGGATGTAAGATTTGATCCAGTGCACTAAGTTCTCCCGCGAGAACACAATTATAGTAAATATTATAACTATGTTCTCCCGGGAGAATACCTGGAGAACACCATTATAATATTTAGTGCGCTAAGTTCTCGCGGGAGAACTTAGTGCACTATACGGTCCAGTGACTAAATTTTCATTTTTTGCTATATATATATATATATATATCTATATATATATATATATATATATATATATAGGTAGGAAAAAGCACACTGAAAAGTCTCGTGTTAGTATGTGGGAATAGTCGTTGATTCTTGAAGCGGCCAGGTGTTACATTGAGCTGACATTATGCATGCTTATGTGTTATCATATATAGATATGTTTCTGCCTTGTTATTTTTATATGGCTATTGTACTTGAGACATGATTTGACTTTGTGTTTATTTGGTGAGCATTGGGGTTGTCCATGCCAAATTGGTATAAGCCGTGTTATTTCATACTGAGTTGTATTATTGTATCAAGATATGTCTGGTCTACGTGTTATAATCCCATGACTTGATACATTATTTATATTATGAGGTTATTCATTGTAGTCATTTATTTCAATTTACATGCATGCACTTTTTGAAAAAGAGTAGGTATATCCACTTGGTTAATATGATAAGTTTCATAATTGAAAATATTTAGCATCCGCATTGATTGAGTTGCGCTTATTACCATTTATATGTTTAATATACCGGGTGCACACTGGGTGTTACAAATATAATGTAAAGAAAAAATTCAACCCAAAAACTTAAGTTGTTGGGTGAAGCTGCATTAATGATTTCATATATCTCTAACATACTTATTTTAAGTTTTTAACCTTCTTCGAAGAAAAAATTAGACTTACGAGAAAAAAGGAATAGTCTAAATTAAAAAGAGGAAAATGAACTCAAGAAAAAATAAGAAAAAAATAAAAATATCTTTTTCTATTTTTTTGTCTTTAGCCTATTTAACTTTTTTTTTTTTTTACTTTTAGTCTTTTATGTTGCTGTTGTAAGTTTTCAACATATTTCATCTTCTTTTTTTGTTTCTATTTTTTTCCTCAATTTATTTTCTTCTTTTTGATTTACACATGTTCGGCCTCTTTTTTTATATTTTCTTTAATTTTTCTATAAATGTTGTGGGTTTTTAACATATTTGGTCTTATTTTTTATTTTATTTTCCTTTTTTATCATCAATCTACTTTCTTCTTCTAAGAAGGGTAAAATAAATAAATTAGTTAAGTTTCTAATTGTGATAAGAATTTGTTTGGATAAAAAAAAATCATAGAAGGGTAAGTGATAAAAAAAGTATAAGGGTAAGTGATTCAAAACAAAACATAGCGAATTGTTGAACTTTTTCCATCATAATATCATTGTACAAATTTAATATATTTTTGGAAACTTTAACACAATAGTATCACTATTCTCATCTCATTACTAACTAATGTTGTCGCACGTCATAATATGTCACCCATAAACTCTTGCTAGCACTACCAAATTCTGCCAACTACCACTTTCATCACCAGTGTTCATTAGTTTTCCCATCATTGTGTTGTCTTCTTCCTCCTTTATCTTCTTTCAAAATAATGATATTAGCATGAGCTTTGAAATTTGAAATAAATTACGTAATCAATGCACTTTTACGAAGATAGAATCTGATTTGTATACAGTAAAGTATATCCTAGAGAATGTGTAGCTACGCGACATAAACTAGTAGTTTAGAGGTTCAATGAAAAAAAGTATGAAGAAAATGCTTAGGACTCAAGAATAAGATGATGGAAGCTAAAGGATGAAAAAAATACAGATTAAGGAAAACAATGTTTTAGGAAGGACTATGGTAGTTAGATGGAGAAGCAAATGAAATGTGGAACAAGATGAATATTTTTGTATCCATAAAGTGGGAAGGGGTCTTAGATGAAAGTGAAGGGAACATATTTCAAATAAAGGAAACTTGGTAGTCGAATGAAGAGGTGTATAAGGAAATTAATTAGAAGAATGTCTGCTTTAGATATTTTTATAAATGTCCTGGTGAGGAGAGCTTGCACATGTTTAGAGTGGCAAGAAAAAATGCTAAGAATGCAATACAAGAGGCTAAAGGAAAAATTTTCTCTGATGTGTACAAAATACTTGGGAGAAAAGGTAAAAAATGTATCAGTATACTTGCAAAGGTAAGGAAAGAAAACTTGACCCATGTTAGATGCGTCAAGGATGAAAATTAAAACTTTTGGTAAGAGATACAAAAGTCAAACAAAAGGTTGATGAACTATTTTACCAAAAAAAATTAATGAGGATTACAACAAAAGTGAGGTGGCATTAAAGAAGAAGAAGAAGACTAGTAAAGCTTTGGAACCAAATGATGTACCTGTTAAAGTATGGATATGCCTGAAGGATGTCGCAATAAGTCGGTTGATAAATCTTTTTAATAAGATTGTCCAAATTAACTCATAAGATGCCTAATGTATAGAGGAAGAATATGTTTGTGCCTATGTACATAAAGAAGGAAGTTATTCAAAATTGATCTAACTAGAGAAGCACTAAGCTTATGAGTCATATTATGAAGTTATGAGAGAGAGTTGTTAAAAATCTCTTGAAAATAGAGACCAATATCTCTGTAAATCAGTTTGATTTCATGTCAGGACAATGTACCACAGAGGATATTTTCTTGATACGATAGTTGATGGAAAGATATCCATAAAAGAATGACTCACAAATGGTGTTTATATATCTCGAGTTGTATCATAGGGTTTCAACAAAGATACTATAGTAGGTTCTTGAGAAGAAAGAAGTATTGTCGAAGCCTGTAGAGACAATCTAATATATATATGATGGTATTACTGCATGTATGAAGACTTATAATGGAACATCGTGTTATTTTCCTATTATAGTAGGTGTACACCAAGACTTTGCATTGAGTCCTTATCTTTTTGCTCCAGTTATGGATGAACTAACAAAAATATGTGTCATGGTGTATGCTTGCATATGATATTGTTCTTAGTCATTACTCATGTTACCAAAACTAGTGTTAATAAAAAAAACTAGAATTGTGGAGACACGTTGGAGTGTAAGAGATTTATGCTAAGTCAGAGAAAGACTAAGTGTATAAAGTATGAGTTTGTTCCGGCATATCAAGATTTTGTGTATTTTCTTGGACAGGAACTACTGAAGAAAGATGCTTTTTTGTATTTGGGATCTTTTTGCAAAAGAATTACGAGATTTGTGAGATGTAAACTATAGAATCAAAGAAGGTTGGAAGAAATGTCGTAGTGGATCAAGATTTTTGTGTGATCGCAAAATTCGTATGAGGCTAAAAGGAAAGTTTTATAGAATAGATGTAAGGCATGTAATGTTATATAAAGTTGATTATTAGTCCTCACATTGGCAACGTGAGTATAAAATGAGAGTAGCAAAAATCAAGATGTTAAGGTGGATGTATGACCATATAATGATGAATAAGATAAGAAATGCTTATATTTGACGAAAGGTATAAGTTGTTGCGATGGCTGACAAGATCTAAGAACATAAATTGAGATTGTTTGGGAAAATAATACAAATACCCCTATATGCCCCTGTGAGAACAAAAGTTTGTTACTTAGAAGTTGACACAATAGAGCACAAGAGATCGACTTAAACTTACTTGTGGAAAGTAGTAAAATAATATCTAATTAATCGAGAGAGAATTAGATTGGAAAATTGTGTGTCTTAGCATGGATTATGGGAAAGCTTTTAACGCTATGAAGGGCATAATCATTTTTCTTCCTATGTTCCAAATATTCCTTGTTTAATCACTTTACCCTAAATTTATCTTTATTTCCTTCTTTATTTTCCTCTCTCTCTTTTCTAATTCTGATCTGTCTTGACTTTTACTTTATGTTTAATTTTTAATTTTTAATTATAATTTTCTTATTTTAATTTTATTTGTTTATTGTTTTCCTCCATCTATTCTTATTTTTTTCATTTGGATTCATGAACTACGGACTCTAAATAAACACTGTTCATGTTACTGTTAAGTCATTGCACTTTTACATAGACTTCAACTGTATTGTTTCATTAAAACCACCTTTAAAAGCAGTATTTTATCTCCCTAACTAGTTTTTGGATGTTTCTTCACTAGTTCATCTATTAATTGATTAATCTAGTCAAGTCGGAGAGAACCACAAAGGCTATAAAATTATCTTTGAACTTGAATTTACTAGTTAAGATGGAACAACTATGTATTAAGCCACGCTTAATTAAAAATTTGCCGAATTTCTTTTTGCTTTCCAATTATGACGTCATTCTCATTACCAAGTTGAATTACTTAATTCATCTTCATAAAACATCGCATGTATGTACATTGCAAGACAACTAACTGAAATACCTCCTAAATAAATATTAAAGTGAATATCTAAAGTCACGGACCTACAACGCGTAGTCCGGACAATATCCTGACACATTAATCAACTAATGTCTGAAAACATAAAGACAAGTCAATGTGGCATGGACAATCCTCATGCTCACCAAATATAGCAACATAGCCCCAACAGCAGTCTCAACTCAATATCATAAAAATAATAGAAACATAAACAGCAGTTAATATCCAGTCATGTCAACATATACAACAATATCTAACTCAGCTCTGGCCTCCTGCCACCCGAGGTCTCAACCCCAGGGTTACCTGAACCTGAAATAAGTGTCCTCAAACATGGGGTGAGACAAGAAATCTCAGTAAGACAAGGGGTCCTCAAGGATCTTCCACCCCAAGCTCACTTACATGTGCAATGTAAGTTCTAAAAGCAGTAATTTCCATTATAAGTTTCAAAAGTATGCAGTGCAACAGATATCTATGTCATATGAGTTATCACTATTTTACTGGCCAGAGAAAATGCAGGAATACGTCTATTACCCACATAGTAGTATAAGGAACAACGCTTGCACCTTACCCACAGCCTCACCATGTTGTATGCGTCACATACTCAGGCTTACCGTATAGGTGGACCCACATGCATATCATAAAAGCACATTGCATATAAAAGCTCAATAGCATTTCCAAAACATAAAAAGCATATAACACAGCATGCATATAACCATACCCCCATGGGACATGGTGGAACCACAACATGGCCAAACCGAGGACACAAAAACTTACCTTGCAAGCCATCAATTCAAGCCAAGAGTCCACACAGCTCAACGTCCACAAACAGTACAATCACAATCTGTTTGAACCAATAATTATGTCAACAACATCGCTCATAAGCATAAACATAAAGACTATGTTTTCCTTTTACGTTTTACGTCTTAAGGCTTCCCACAAAGCCATCAGCCCTTAACCACTTAGTTCTGACTTAGTTCAATTAATACAGAAGTTCAGCTTCATAAATCTAGGGTCCACAAATCCCAAACTCTCATTCTGAATGAACAGTAAGCTACTGTTCTTCGAAAACCCAGGATATCCGGATATCCCATATCCAGATATCACAGAACCCTATATCCGGATATCCATATCCGGATATTTCTCGATCACATATCCGGATATCTCACGACAGAATGCAGTTTCTGCATTTCGTTAAGACATCCACCAAAGATCCGACTTTTAACACTTATATACGTCCAATGATCCATTTTTAAGCATATACAAGTTCACTTATGTGTTGGTTACTTCATTTTAACCTTTAGCATGCAAAGACATCATCTTTAAGCCATTAAAACTCATGATCAAGTGAGGGAACTTACCCAAGGCTCTCAAAACATAATGGACAATGCTCTTGGAGCTCACAAATGGTCCCTCAAAGTTCTGACTTTGCCCAACACGAAAATGGCACCAAAGCTATGACTTTCTTCACAAGGAAGGCTCCTTGAAGCTCCAACAACTAAGAACAAAGCTCCAAATGCCATCACCAAGACTCTCACTCTCCAACCCTCCAACTCAGCCCTCAACACTGACTCACACAGCCACCAAACTCATAAAGGAAGCTCACCTCACCCTCACACGGCTACGCCCAAGTGTTTACAAACTCAAAATGTGAATGATCAAGAAGGAAATGGCCTTGAACCTCAAGAAAAGAAGAAGAAAGCCAAAGGGCATTATTTCTGGTCAACCTCCGCAAAACCCACGTAGGAAAAATCGGGTTTCTAGGGTTTTGAGCCCTTAATAAGAGCATATATAGCCACATGGTCATTTAACGCGCAGTATTAGCATTAATAGCAACTCAAAACATTTTAATCCCAAACTTTGGAGTCTTAACCTACTCATTTTTCTAAGATTTTTCATATTTTTATTTTATTTTTGGGAGCACATCTCCGGTATGCGCTTTTCCATAGCCAGTATCAGTTCTGGCACCAGTTCTCATTATTTTGACTTGAAACTTGTTTTACATGTCCTACATATTATTCTAGTAATTATCATGCACTTATTATATTTTTCCGGGATACTTCACCGGTACACATTTATACCGGGTAGCAGAACCGGTATCTGCGCTTTTCGCCCGAAAAGTGACTTTCAGCATTATTACCCACTTATTATAATTATTAGAGCCTCATAATAATTATTAGGGTCAATTATGAAATTATTTTCTAATTATCACATTTATTTAATTAGGGTCCGTTTGGATGGGCTTTTGAAAAAAATGACTTTTTACAAATTACTTTTTTTTAAAGAACTTTATTTAAAAGCCAAAGTTATTTTGTGTTTGGATGCAATATTTGAAAAGTGCTTTTGAGTAAAAATGTTGTTTGGATATTAAAATAAAAAGCACTTTTTAAATATAAAATGACTATTATACCTTTTCTCTTCTTCTTTTTTTCCTTCAGCTGCCATTTCCAGCGTCTCGTTTGTTTTCTATCTTGCCATGAACTTCACATTCTCTGAAATTATCAGATTTATCTTTCTTCAAAGCCACAATTTTTCCAGAAAGAAGGTCCCTTATACACATTGTTATACGTCCCTTGCTCAATCTCAACAACACCACACAAAATAAAACTGATTCATGTATAAAAAAAGCAACACTGATTCATAAATATCCAATTTTAATTTTTAAAATTTTAATACAGAAAAAAAGAACGATGCATTGATTTTCTGATGAAGAATCCGGCCCCATGTGGAATCCTTAGTATCAACCAATTCCCTCAACCCAGATTCCCTAATTTCTCAGCCACAGGAGCATCATCAACACCACCTCCCGATAATCTGAACGATTTCCTCTTGAATCCCAACACAGATGTGGTTGTCGCTTATGGCGGAAGTTGTGGTTGTCGCTTATGCGATCCTTGGCTATTGGCGTCGTTCAATCTCTTTTGGCATGAGTGAGGATTTGATTTTGTTCTTGAAAGAGTGGGGGCAAAATTAGTCTTGCTATTTTGTTCGAAGGATTTTGGCTTCTCCTTTTCTAAGAAGCCACAATTTCTAGCTTCTTGAAAAAGTAAAATTTTAACTTTTTTAAAGCTTTTGCTTTTTTTTGAAGCCACCATCCAAACATCACAAAACTTTCAGAAGTCCTTTTTTTCAAACAAAAAAGCAACTTTTGACTTGAAAAAAGCCCATCCAAACACCACCTTAATCTCCTTAATTAGCCGTGCAGGTTCTTACATTCACCCCACCTTTTTAAGCATTTTGTCCTCAAAATCAGACACATACATGTCTCGAAAGTCGGGTACTGCCGGAGAAACTCGTCCTCTCGCTCCCAAGTGCACTCCTCAGGAGTACGTCCAGTCCATTGCACCTTGACCATCGAAATAGTCTTGCTCCTAAGCTGCTTCTCGCCACGATCGAGAATCTTTAGTGGTCCGACGGGAGTCTTTAGGTTCTCCCGAACCTCCACATCATCCGGTTGCACCATCTGCGATGGATCCGCTATGTATTTCCGAAGCTGAGACACGTGAAACACGTCGTGGATGTTAGCCAAGTTCGGAGGCAAGGCAAGCCGGTAGGCAACTGGTCGTACTCTACCAAGAATCTGGTATGGCCCAATAAACCGCGGGCTCAGCTTACTCACTCCCAAGGCTCGCCCAACACCGGTGACAGGTGAAAGTCTCACAAACACGTGCTCACCCTTACTGAACTCCAGTGGACGATGCTTGACATCATAGTAGCTCTTCTGGAAATTCTGCTCCTGCTTCGACTTTTCTCTGATCATCTGGATCTGCTGGGTAGTATCTTGGACAAAGTCCAAGCCAAAAAGCTCTTTATCTCCAACCTCAGACCAGCAAGTAGGAGTCCGACACCCCCTACCATACAGCGCCTCATAGGGTGCCATGCCCAGGCTAGCATGAAAACTGTTGTTGTACGAAAATTCCACCATCGGAAGGTACTTATCCCATGCTGAACCCTGCTCCAACGTGCAAGCCCTCAACATCTCCTCCAATGTCTGGATGGTCCGCTCAGTCTATCTGTCAGTCTGAGGGTGATAGGCGGTACTCAGTCTTAACTGCGTACCAAAAGCTCCCTGGCGCCTCCTACAACCGAGAAGTGAACTTCGAATCCCTATCACTGATGATACTCTCGGGAACCCCGTGAAGCCTCACAATCTCGCTGACATATAGCTTGGCCAACTGCTCTGTAGTGAAGCTGTAAGAACCCGCACCGCTAATTAAGGTAATTAGCGAATTAATTATGATAATTAGGAAATAATTCCATAATTGACCCTAATAATTATTAATGGGCTTAGATAATTATATTGAGTGAGTAAAAATGCTGAAAGTCGCTTTTCGGAAGAAAAGCGCAGATACCGGTTCTGCTACTCGGTATAAATGCGTACCGGAAAAGTATCCCGGAAAATTATAACGAATGCATGATAATTACTAGAATATTATGTAGGACTTGTAAAACAAGTTTCAAGTCAAAATGACGTAATCTGATGCCAGAACTGATACTGGCTATGGAAAAGCGCGTACCGGAAAGGTGCTCCGAAAAATAAAATAAAAATATGACAAATCTTAGAAAAATGCGTAGGTCTAGAATCCGAAGTTTGGGATCAATATCTTTTACTTTGCGATTAAGGCTAATACTGCGCGGTTAGTGCTTGGGCCTATAAATAGACCCACTTAGCACACAACCCTAGGCAGCCACTATTTTCCTACGTGAGGAGGCTGTGTTTTCTGAGTGCTTGGCACTGTTCATGGTCTCCTTCACCATTTGTGAGCCTTGTAACCTTTCTCCTCCAATCTTCTTCACCATTCCTTCTCCTAAACAACTTGAGTGTGTTTTGTGAGAGTGGAGTGCAATCTTTTCTGAGTTGAGGTGCTGAGTGAGGGGTGTTAGTGGGCTGTAGTGTTGTCTCCATGGTTATGAACCATTGTTCATGCCATTAGAGGTTTCAAGAAGCCTCCTTTGGTGCCAAGAACCAACCTTTGGTGTGGCATTTTCGTGTCCTTGGGTGTGTTGGACTTGAGTGCAGTGTTAAGAGCTCCAAAGTCACCTTGAACTACTGACCAAGCTTTGGGGTAAGTCACCTTAACTTGATCATGTGTTTTTATGGCTTAAAGGTGGTATCTTGGTATGTTAATGAGTTTAACATGTAACCAACACATAAGTGAACCTAAAATGGATTAAAGATGCATGCTTTAACGTGTACATGTGATAAAAGTTGGACCTTTGGGTTGGATATTCACGAAATGCAGAAACTGCATTCTGTCGTGAGATATCCGGATATTTGTCGAACAAATATCCGGATATCAGTATCCGGATATGGTATCCGGATATTGATATCCGGATATTGGATCTGGGTATCCGGATATGACATATCCGGATATGTCCAGTGAGATATCCGGATATGGCATATCCGGATATGCCCCTTCTGATATCCGGATATCCTGGGTTCTGCGCAGACAGTAACTGTTCTGTATGAACAGTATGTTACTAAGTGTGTGTGGACCCTAGTTTAAGGAAGTTGAACTTCTGTAATAAATGGGCTAAGTCAGAATCATATGATTAAGGGCTTATGGCTTTGTTGGAAGCCTTAAGACGTAAAACGTAAAAGAAAGGCGTAGTCTTTAAGTTGTATGCATGTTGTGCATTAATATTGACTTGATATATGGTCCACATCAGATTGTGATACTGCTGTTTGAGGACTAGTGAGTGGTTGGACTCTTGGCTTGGATAGCTAGCTTGCAAGGTAAGCTTTCGTGTCCTCGGTTTAGCCATTTTGATGTTCCACCATGTCCCATGGGGATGGGTTTATGCATGATGTGTTACATGCTTTGATTATTTTGAAATGCCGTTGAGCTGTTTATATGTAATGAGCTATTATGATATGCATGTGGTGTCCACCTATACGGTAAGCCTGAGTATGTAGTACATACAAGATGGTGAGGCTGTGGTGAGGTACAGGTAGCGTCCTGGTACTCATGTAGGCATAGACGTATTCCTACATTTCTCTGGCCAGTAGATTTGATATGCACACATGACATGATTAATTGCTGCATCGCATAGTTTTGGAACTTATATTGTAAATGCTGTTTTAGAACTTATATTGCACATGTAAGTGAGCTTGGGGTGGAGACTCCTTGAGGACCCCTTGTCTTACTGAGATTTCTTGTTAGAGATCTCACCCCACGTTTGGGGACGCTTATTTCAGGATCAGGTAATGTTGAGGGCTCAGGTGGCAGGAGGCCAGAGTTGAGCTGATTGATGATATGCTGACTGCTATTATGTTTTCCTACTGTTGTTTATGTTTCCTGTTGAGTTTATGTTATGACTGTTATTGGGCATTGTTGCCTTATTTGGTGAGCATGGGGTTTGTCCATGCCACATGATTGTTATCGCCTTTTTATGTTAATGTTGTAATTAAAGTATCAGGATTTTGACCCAGGCTACTTGTGTAGACCTGTGGCTTTAGATACTCACATTATATTTATGTACGAGGTATTCAGTTAGTTGTCTTGCAATTTACATACAGGCAGTATTTTTATGAAAATAATTAAGTAATCAAGTTGGTTAAGTTAATGACGTCATAATTGAATTAAAGAAAAAGTTATTCCGCATTTTAATTAAGCGTGGCTTAATACGATAGTGTGTTAACAGACCGGGTTAACACGGGCTGTTACATTTTATGGTATCAAAGCACTTTCTAGGGAAAAGCCTGTATGTATTGCAATAACTTAGGATGGGTCGTTGCGTGTCTACTTTGTGTTCTCTCTGACTGGTGTGCGTTACGATAATGCATATGTGATCACATGGCGTGGGCCTGATCAACTCATTCTTTGTGTAACTTGTGCAGAGTCATGGTGCCACCGAGGAGGAACACGAGTACGAGCGAGGATCAGACGGATCCTGTCCTGGCTGCATTAGCTGAGATGCAGGCGGCCCGACTAGCCGACCAGGAAGCCACGAGGCTGGCAAACCGGGCAATGCTGGACGCAATTAGAGATGCGAACCGGCAAACCACGGCAGAGGTTCTGGAGGAGAACCGGATGGCCAACATGACGATGATGAGGGTCATGTTGGAGGAGTTGAGGGCTGGTCCTGCTGCGGGCCAGGGTCCTCCACCACCTCCACCGCCGCCACCGCCTCCACCTCCGCCTAGTCAACAGGAGGACTCCCAGAGCCAGATGGGTGAGGGTAGTCACTTGACGGGGGCTATGCAGACTATCCCCGTTCTTGCTGAGGATCGTGACGAGATCGATCGCCGGCTGAATGCTTTCCGCAAGCATAAGCCACCTTCATTTGACGGATCGTATGATCCCATTGCTGCTGCTAGATGGCTTCAGGCGCTAGACAAGATTTTCCGGATCATGCAGTGCACCGATCCGCAGAAGCTGTTGTTCGCCACTTATATGCTGGAGGGCGAGGCCCATGAGTGGTGGACCAACCTTTCTCAGGTCTACGAGATGCAGGGCCATGTGATGACGTGGCCATTCTTCGAGGAGAGCTTCCTGGGTCAGTACTTCCCTTATGACTCACAGGAGAGGAAGCAGGGGGAGTTTGACCGGTTGGTTCAGGGCTCGTTGTCTATTGACGAGTACCTGGCCAAGTTTAATGAGCTGGTGAAGTTTTCACACTTCAGGATGGCGAGGCCTACTCCTACATACTTGGCTGCGAAGTTCCGCAGGGGACTTAATGAGGATATTGCTGGTTACTTAGCTGGGTCTGCATCCAGAGAATTTGGGACACTGGTTCAGCAGTGTCGTGATATTGAGGACTTCTACAGCACGAGTAAGGCCAAGAAGGCCAAGATGGAGGTACCACAGAGTACCGGCGGTTCCACTCCCTGGAAGAGTAAAAAATTTTGCGAACAAGGGCAAGGGCAAGCAGATGGCGGCTAAGCAAGCGCCAAATCAGTTTAGAAAGACTGCTACTCCGGGGAATGCCGCTAGACCTCCTGCTCCCAGATGTTCAGGATGCGGGAAGTCACACTTTGGGCCGTGCTCTACCGGGCAGCTGATTTGCTTTCAGTGTGGCAAGGAGGGCCACTACTCCAGAGATTGCCCGTCGGCGAGAGTTGCTGCAGTGCAGGCTGTGCCATTGCAGATGGTTCCTACTGGGGCACCAGCCGTGCCACCTACCACCGGACGAGTCTACACACTTGATCGTCAGCAGTCGGACAGAGCTCCGAACCTGGTCAGAGGTACTGTTACCATTGGTGGATCAGCTATTGATGTTTTATTTGATTCCGGGGCAACGCACTCTTTTGTTGCTACCCCTATTGCTGTGGGGCTTGAGTTGCCCAGTGATGTGCTTTCTCCACCGATGCGGGTTACCACCGCCACCGGAGAAAAATGTTTGACCTCCACTGTTCATCGCGATGTAGCGTTTCAGTGGGATGGCCGTGACTTCTTGGTAGATCTGATAGGATTACCGATGGCCAACCTTCAAATTATTCTGGGCATGGATTGGTTGTCCAGAAACTGTGCAATGATTGACTGTTGTGCCAAGAAAGTGGTGATGTCTCCGGGTGGGTCCACAGCCAGTTCCTCACCGTTTATTTCAGTCCTGCAGGCGAGGAGGGCCTTGAGAGCAGGGGCATTTGGCTATGTCATGTTGGGAGGTTTGGTGAGTGGGACACAGGAGGATCTCACTGGCATTCCTGTGGTGAAGGAGTTCCTCGAGGTGTTTCCTGAGGAGATTCCTGAGTTTCCACCACAGAGGGAGATAGAGTTCTCCATCGACTTATTGCCTGGTGTGGGGCCTATATCATTGGCTCCATACCGGATGTCGCCACCAGAGTTGGCGGAGCTGAAGAAGCATATCGAGGAGCTTTCAGCAAAAGATTTTATTCGGCCGAGTGTGTCTCCCTGGGGAGCACCGGTCATATTTGTGAAAAAGAAAGATGGGACCATGCGGTTGTGCACCGACTACAGACAGTTGAACAAGGTGACAATCAAAAACAAGTACCCTCTTCCACGCATTGATGATTTGCTGGATCAGCTCAGGGGTGCTTGTGTGTATTCCAAGATTGATCTTCGGTCCGGTTATCATCAGATACGGGTAAAGCCGGAGGATGTCCCAAAGACAGCATTTCGCTCGAGGTACGGGCACTACGAGTACTTGGTGATCCCGTTTGGACTCACCAATGCACCCGCAGTGTTTATGGACTACATGAACAGAATTTTCCAGCCGTACCTGGATCAGTTTGTGATCGTCTTCATTGACGACATCTTGATCTACTCCAAGACGGAGGAGGAGCATACCGAGCACTTGAAGATTGTGTTGCAAGTGCTAAAAGAGAAAAAGCTTTATGCTAAGCCGTCGAAATGTGAGTTCTGGCTCAAGGCGGTGAAATTTCTGGGTCATGTGATTTCTGCTAATGGAGTTGCAGTTGATCCTAACAAGATTGAGGCCGTGATGGATTGGGAGAGGCCCAAGACGGTTACAGAAGTGAGAAGCTTCTTGGGTTTGGCAGGCTACTATCGGAGGTTCATCGAGGGATTCTCCAAGATGGTGCTACCGATGACTCGCCTTACCCGAAAGGAGACTCCATTCGTGTGGACACATGAGTGTGAGGAGTGTTTCCAGGAGTTGAAGGAGAGACTGACTACTGCTCCTGTGTTAGTCCTTCCTGATCCTGCGGAGCAATTCGAATTATACTGCGATGCCTCTGGTAAAGGACTTGGCTGTGTGCTGATGCAGAAAGGGAAAGCGGTTGCTTACGCTTCAAGACAGTTAAAACCTCATGAGGAGAACTACCCGACTCACGATTTGGAGTTGGCAGCCATCGTTTTTGCTTTCAAGATTTGGAGGCATTACCTGTTTGGCATGAAGTTTGCTGTATTCAGTGATCACAAGAGCCTGAAGTATCTGTTTGACCAGAAGGAGTTGAACATGAGACAGCGAAGATGGATGGAGTTCTTGAAGGACTACGACTTCGAGTTGAGGTACCATCCTGGCAAGGCCAATGTGGTAGCTGATGCTTTGAGTCGGAAATCCGTGAGCTTATCCAGCTTAATGATGAACGACTACGAGATGATCGAGAAGTTCAGAGACTTGAGAGTGAACTCCTTGTTTGGGGGCGCACTGCTCGAAATGGAAACAGCAGAAGTGATCAATGAGCTGATGGAAAAGATCAAAGAGGCGCAAGTGCAAAGAGAATGCCTTGATTACGTGAAGAACCAGGACGGTGTGTCTTGGAATGATGATGGTTTATTGCTGTTCCAGAAGAGGATTGTTATTCCTCGAGGGCCACTGACTGAGGAGGTTATGGTAGAGGCTCATAAAGGCCGGTTCACTATCCACCCTGGTGCCACAAAAATGTACCAGGACTTAAAAAGGAATTTTTGGTGGCCGGGCATGAAGAAGGACATAGCGGTCTACGTGTCCAAGTGTCTGATTTGTCAGAAGGTGAAGATCGAGCACCAGAAACCGTCTGGTAAACTTCAACCTCTGGAGATTCCACAGTGGAAGTGGGAGAGTATTTCCATGGACTTCGTGGTGGGATTGCCTAAAACTCAGGCTGGTTGTGACTCTATCTGGGTCATTGTGGACAGATTGACCAAGTCTGCCCATTTTCTTCCAGTGAAGGTGAGCTTCACTACAGAGCAGTTGGCCAAGCTATATGTCCGCGAGATTGTGAGGCTTCACGGGGTGCCCGAGAGTATCATCAGTGATAGGGACCCGAAGTTCACATCTCGGTTCTGGGAGGCGCTGCAGGAGGCTTTTGGTACGCAGTTGAGATTGAGTACCGCCTATCACCCTCAGACTGACGGACAGACTGAGCGGACCATCCAGACATTGGAGGACATGTTGAGAGCTTGCACGTTGGAGCAGGGTTCTGCATGGGATAGGTACCTTCCGTTGGTTGAATTTTCTTACAACAACAGTTTTCATGTTAGTCTGGGCATGGCACCCTACGAGGCGCTGTATGGTCGGAGGTGTCGGACTCCTACCTGCTGGTCTGAGGTTGGAGATAAGGAACTTTTCGGCTTGGACTTTGTCCAAGATACTACCCTACAGATCCAAATGATCAGGGAAAAGTTGAAGCAGGCGCAGAATCGCCAGAAGAGCTACTACGATGTCAAGCATCGACCACTGGAGTTCAGTGAGGGTGAGCACGTGTTTGTGAAACTTTCACCTGTCACCGGTGTTGGACGGGCACTCGGCGTGAGGAAGTTGAGCCCGCGATTCATAGGGCCCTACCAGATCCTTGGTAGAGTAGGACCAGTTGCCTATCGACTCGCCTTACCTCCGAACCTAGCCAACATCCACGACGTGTTTCACGTGTCTCAGCTTCGGAAGTACATAGCAGATCCTTCGCACGTGGTGCAGCCGGATGATGTGGAGGTTCGGGAGAACCTAAAGACTCCCGTCGGACCACTCAAGATCCTCGATCGTGGCGAGAAGCAGTTGAGGAGCAAGATCATTCCGATGGTCAAAGTACAATGGTCAGGAAGAACTCCTGAGGAGTGTACCTGGGAGCGAGAGGATGAGCTTCTCCGACAGTATCCTGACTTTCGAGACAGGTATGTTTCTGATTTTGAGGACAAAATCCTTAAAAAGGTGGGGTGAATGTAAGAACCCGCACCGCTAATTAAGGTAATTAGCGAATTAATTATGATAATTAGGAAATAATTCCATAATTGACCCTAATAATTATTAATGGGCTTAGATAATTATATTGAGTGAGTAAAAATGCTGAAAGTCGCTTTTCGGAAGAAAAGCGCAGATACCGGTTCTGCTACTCGGTATAAATGCGTACCGGAAAAGTATCCCGGAAAATTATAACGAATGCATGATAATTACTAGAATATTATGTAGGACTTGTAAAACAAGTTTCAAGTCAAAATGACGTAATCTGATGCCAGAACTGATACTGGCTATGGAAAAGCGCGTACCGGAAAGGTGCTCCGAAAAATAAAATAAAAATATGACAAATCTTAGAAAAATGCGTAGGTCTAGAATCCGAAGTTTGGGATCAATATCTTTTACTTTGCGATTAAGGCTAATACTGCGCGGTTAGTGCTTGGGCCTATAAATAGACCCACTTAGCACACAACCCTAGGCAGCCACTATTTTCCTACGTGAGGAGGCTGTGTTTTCTGAGTGCTTGGCACTGTTCATGGTCTCCTTCACCATTTGTGAGCCTTGTAACCTTTCTCCTCCAATCTTCTTCACCATTCCTTCTCCTAAACAACTTGAGTGTGTTTTGTGAGAGTGGAGTGCAATCTTTTCTGAGTTGAGGTGCTGAGTGAGGGGTGTTAGTGGGCTGTAGTGTTGTCTCCATGGTTATGAACCATTGTTCATGCCATTAGAGGTTTCAAGAAGCCTCCTTTGGTGCCAAGAACCAACCTTTGGTGTGGCATTTTCGTGTCCTTGGATGTGCTGGACTTGAGTGCAGTGTTAAGAGCTCCAAAGTCACCTTGAACTACTGACCAAGCTTTGGGGTAAGTCACCTTAACTTGATCATGTGTTTTTATGGCTTAAAGGTGGTATCTTGGTATGTTAATGAGTTTAACATGTAACCAACACATAAGTGAACCTAAAATGGATTAAAGATGCATGCTTTAACGTGTACATGTGATAAAAGTTGGACCTTTGGGTTGGATATTCACGAAATGCAGAAACTGCATTCTGTCGTGAGATATCCGGATATTTGTCGAACAAATATCCGGATATCAGTATCCGGATATGGTATCCGGATATTGATATCCGGATATGGGATCTGGGTATCCGGATATGACATATCCGGATATGTCCAGTGAGATATCCGGATATGGCATATCCGGATATGCCCCTTCTGATATCCGGATATCCTGGGTTCTGCGCAGACAGTAACTGTTCTGTATGAACAGTATGTTACTAAGTGTGTGTGGACCCTAGTTTAAGGAAGTTGAACTTCTGTAATAAATGGGCTAAGTCAGAATCATATGATTAAGGGCTTATGGCTTTGTTGGAAGCCTTAAGACGTAAAACGTAAAAGAAAGGCGTAGTCTTTAAGTTGTATGCATGTTGTGCATTAATATTGACTTGATATATGGTCCACATCAGATTGTGATACTGCTGTTTGAGGACTAGTGAGTGGTTGGACTCTTGGCTTGGATAGCTAGCTTGCAAGGTAAGCTTTCGTGTCCTCGGTTTAGCCATTTTGATGTTCCACCATGTCCCATGGGGATGGGTTTATGCATGATGTGTTACATGCTTTGATTATTTTGAAATGCCGTTGAGCTGTTTATATGTAATGAGCTATTATGATATGCATGTGGTGTCCACCTATACGGTAAGCCTGAGTATGTAGTACATACAAGATGGTGAGGCTGTGGTGAGGTACAGGTAGCGTCCTGGTACTCATGTAGGCATAGACGTATTCCTACATTTCTCTGGCCAGTAGATTTGATATGCACACATGACATGATTAATTGCTGCATCGCATAGTTTTGGAACTTATATTGTAAATGCTGTTTTAGAACTTATATTGCACATGTAAGTGAGCTTGGGGTGGAGACTCCTTGAGGACCCCTTGTCTTACTGAGATTTCTTGTTAGAGATCTCACCCCACGTTTGGGGACGCTTATTTCAGGATCAGGTAATGTTGAGGGCTCAGGTGGCAGGAGGCCAGAGTTGAGCTGATTGATGATATGCTGACTGCTATTATGTTTTCCTACTGTTGTTTATGTTTCCTGTTGAGTTTATGTTATGACTGTTATTGGGCATTGTTGCCTTATTTGGTGAGCATGGGGTTTGTCCATGCCACATGATTGTTATCGCCTTTTTATGTTAATGTTGTAATTAAAGTATCAGGATTTTGACCCAGGCTACTTGTGTAGACCTGTGGCTTTAGATACTCACATTATATTTATGTACGAGGTATTCAGTTAGTTGTCTTGCAATTTACATACAGGCAGTATTTTTATGAAAATAATTAAGTAATCAAGTTGGTTAAGTTAATGACGTCATAATTGAATTAAAGAAAAAGTTATTCCGCATTTTAATTAAGCGTGGCTTAATACGATAGTGTGTTAACAGACCGGGTTAACACGGGCTGTTACAGAAGCCACCTTCATTGGAAGAAAATGTGTAGACTTCGTCAGCCTATCCACCATGACCTAGATAGAATCACAACTCGCCTGAGTCTTCGGTAACCCCACCACGAAGTCCATGGAAATGCTCTTACACTTCCACTGTGGAATCTCAAGAGGTTGAAGCTTACCAGACGGTTTCTGGTGCTCAATCTTCACCTTCTGACAAATCAAACATTTGGACACGTAGACCGCTATGTCTTTTCTTATGCCCGACCACCAAAAATTTCTCTTTAAGTCATGGTACATTTTTGTAGCACCAGGGTGGATAGTAAACTGGCCCTTATGAGCCTCTGCCATAACCTCCTCAGTCAATGGCCCTCGAGGGATTACAACCCTCTTCTGGAACAACAACAATCCATCCTCATTCCAAGATACACCTTCTTGGTTCTTCACATAGTCAAGGCACTCTCTTTGTAACAATCAATTAGTGTTACTACCACTCAATTTCATCATTAGATCGATTATGTTGATCCAACGGTTATATTTATTTCCATCTTTATATGATTGTGATTTCCCATATTTAATGTGAAAGCATTAAATGTGAGAAATCATAACCATACAAAGGTAAAAATAAATATAAAATATTAAAATCATAACCATACAAAAGTAAAAAATAAATATAAAATATTAAATATGAGAAATCATAACCATACAAAGAGGGAAATAAATAGAACCGTTGGATCCACATAATCGATCTAATAGTGAAATTGATTCGTATAATACTAATTGGTTGTTACAATATCATATATATATATATATATATATATATATATATATATATATATATATATATATATATACTATATATATATATATATATATATATATATAGGGTAATGAAGTTCTCATGTTGCATAAGAAGATGATACATTCCTACAAACACATCGATCCACGTGCTTCTACTTTTTTGGTTTATTTTTTTTTCTCTCTCATAATAGGTCCCACTTTGATTGAGTGTGCATAAGAAAAAAATTTGATTCCTATCACATGATAAATATAAAGCCCATATATTTATATATATATATATATATTTATATATATATATATATTTATATATATTTATATTTTTTTAATATATAAAACCGGATCAGCATAGTGATCCCATGACTCTCTGGTTAAATCCTGATCCCTGACCTCGACCAAATCTTTATGCTTTCGCCGCTCTAACCCCTCCATACCTCCACCATTGCCAATATAACAGATTGGGGTCAGCAATAATTTTTTTTTTTTTTCGACTTTCTAGCTTATTTTCGGTGAGTGACAACCAGTGGCGGCGGTGACTGTGAAAGCCAACTAGTGACAAGTGTTGCGGTAGATTGAGAACGAAAATATTTTATTTTTAAAAATATGAAGTTATTTTATTGTAGTAATATTATAATGTAAGATGCTTAGTTATTTTAATTAAAAACGCATGTTGATTTTTTATTAAAAAAAAAACACCAATTATATGATAGTTTTATGTAATTTATTCTATTACTATTATTATTTTTTTTGGTAAGCTAATTTATTCTATTAATTTATTATGACAAGAACGTTCTGAAGTTAGAAACCGTATGTAGTTCGCTCATGATGACGGTAATCCTAAATTATAAATCTGCTTGCAATTTCTCATGTTGCATGAGAAATGCAAATTTTCCTATAGAGAGAGAAAGGGGTGGGATCACCTTAAAGAAAAAAATAAAAAATAGAATAGTGATTGGCACGGACATCTAAGTGAGAGTGATAGGAGAGGAAATTTCTCATGCAACATGAGTAATCTTTTTCCATTATAAATATAGGTTAATCCCACGTCAATATGTGCATGTCTTCGTCGTTTCTCTTCTTTTCTTTCAACTTCAACACATAGTATATGTTATTACTAAAACCTTCTTATGCAAAGTATATATACTAAAATGCTACTTCTAATTTAATTCAAATCTTGAGAAAAGATGAAAAGACTGTAGGATATGGAAAAATAAAGCATGCACTTCTGCCGTTGTGCAGTTAGTCTCAATTTGTTGTAGATACAATATTTATACCAATTTAATTAGGGCTTTAATATGTGTATGACATATCATTATCTATAAGATGATTTAGCAATCAAAGAGCGCAAATTGAACACTGTAAAAGAAGATAATAAAATACGCGTTACCCAATCCATGGTGGAGAAGAATAGGTTTTATATCTATATTTGATTTGTTTCATTCAACTACTGTGAAATAATATTATTTGTTAATTTGGTAGTACTCATTTTTGCTGAATAACTGGACTCTTTGTTGATGTGTGCTCCATTATATCTTTGTCCAATGACCGTTTTCGTACAATATGTTGTACTCAAACAATTCAGGAATTAATGTGAACACAAGGTTTTCTTAATATCATATATTGGATTCCAAAAGCCAAAACATTAAAAAAACAGATAGTCAATGCCTCCACCAAGAAACCTAATAATTTCAAATAAAATAAAATAATTGTGAACCCACCCATATAAAAAAAAGCAGGATCAGCTTATACTAGTGTAAGAATATCGAGTCTTATATCAAATCTTAATCGTTAATTTTCATGAATCTAATAGTTATGATATATTGGAAATTAAAAATAAATCACAGCCATTAGATTCATGGAAATTAACGGTTAAGATTCGGTGTAAGACCTATCAGTCTTATATTAGTGTAAATTGATCCTATCTTATAATAAAAATAATAATAAAATTAGTGGAGGGTAGGAATCAAATTAATAATATTATCAAATGTTGATTGCTTGTCTTTTTTTAATTATTCAAATGTATGATACAATATTATTGAAAAATATCAAAGGATGGTGATAAAGTGATGAGTTATTATGCAGGAAAGAGTCCAAATTCAAGAAAAATCACCGTAAAACACCAAATGATGATGAGTTGATGACAAGATGATTAGTTATGATTTATGGGAAAAAAAAATGAAGCAAAATCAATGAAAAGATACTAAATGATGGCAACAAGGTGATTAGTCGTGAAATTAATAACGAAACACAATCATTGAAAAATACCAAAATGATTAGTTGAAAAAGCAATAATAAGAAAAAGAATTGTCCAAAAATGGCGATAATATCAATGTCTCCTTATCAAATGGTGGTAGCTCAGTTGGCGCATGGGAGCTCAGCAGGTGGGGTGAGAGCACGTGTTCGAATCTCCCCAATATCACATTTGAGAGGGGTTTAAAGCTTTAATTATGGACCCGCCTCGAATCGGATTAGTTGCGAAGCAATGAACCGATTAAAATATTTCAAAAAAAAGAGGAAGAATACCTATAAAGTAATGAAATTTTAGTTGAAGTTGGAGGAGAGAAAAATTCAAGAGAGTGAGAAGCAAATGGTAAGAGTGGAGAGAAATCGAAAGATAGAGAAAGAATAAAACACTAGGAGTTTGGAATGAAGAGCTTAGCAAGTAAACTTTTATTCAAGATCTTCACACCAATTGATAGTCTTAACTCCTTTCTTGTCTCATCCATATTTAGGTGAGCGAATAATCGGGAGGGACTATGCCAAGTTTAAACTTTATTTTAAATTCTATGAATATTTCTATTTTAGTTTTTATCTTGTTATACAATAATTTTATGAATGAAAAGGTGCAACGTTATTTATTTAACCATATTTAAGGGACGAGGTAACATGAAATAGAATTGGGTGATTTGCTTTGTTTAATGGTTGTTGTAACGTTTAAATTGATTATAATGATATTTGATAAATATCTTAATTTAGACGATATTGAGAAACGTTATAGATGAATTTTGTGAATTGTTTATAATTTTGTGTTTAAATACTTGAGAAAATTATAATATTGGTGAAATGTTTTACAAAACTTGTCTATGATTGATTTTGCCTTATAAATTTGCTTTGGGGGATGGCTTCTGCAAAACATTGGAAGCAAAAATAGTAATTGTTAGCCTTGGTGTACCATGACTTGTGTAAATGAGGGGAGCCTATTATTTATTTAATGTAGGGGATGCCTGACATGTTATGATTATATTTACACAAGGAGCTCATGATTGATATCTTGTTGTTCTACATGAGTTTTTTTTTGGATACATTTGCAAGAATTGTACACACAACCTAATACAACTGCCCAAACCCCTAATCATTAGACCAATTCTAGTGGCTTAATTGTTCTATGTAAGAACCCGCACCGATAATTAAGGTAATTAGTGAATTAATTATGATAATTAGAAAATGATTTCATAATTGACCTTAATAATTATTATTGGGCTTAAATAATTATACTAAGTGAGTAAAAATGCTGAAAGTCGCTTTTCGGAAGAAAAGCGCAGATACCGGTTCTGCTACCCGGTATAAATGCGTACCGAAAAAGTATCCCGGAAAATTATAACGAATGCATGATAATTACAAGAATATTATGTAGGACTTGTAAAACAAGTTTCAAGTCAAAATAATGTAATCTGATGCCAGAACTGATACTGGCTATGGAAAAGCGCGTACCGGAAAGGTGCTCCGAAAAATAAAATAAAAATATGACAAATCTTAGAAAAATGTGTAGGTCTAGATTCCAAAGTTTGGGATCAAGATCTTTTACTTTGCTATTAAGGCTAATACTGCGCGATTAGTGGCCTTGTGCCTATAAATAGTCATACTAAGGCACAAAACCCTAGGCATACCCATATTGAACGTGGAGGAGGCTGTTTCTGAATGCTTGGCACTGCTTCATTGCATTCTTTCACCATTTGTGAGCTTGGTGACCTTTCTCCTTCAATCTTCTTCACCATTCCTTCTTCTAAACAACTAGAGTGTGTCTTGTGAGAGTGAAGTGCAACCTTGTCTGAGTTGAGGTGCTGAGTGAGGGGTGTTTAGTGGGCTGTGGTGTTGTCTCCATGGTTATGAGCCATTGTTCATGCCATTAGAGGCTTCAAGAAGCCTCCTTTGGTGCCAAGAACCAACCTTTGGTGTGGCATTTTCGTGTCCTGGGGTGTGCTGGACTTGTGAGCAGCATTGGGAGCTCCAAAGGGCACTTTGAACTACTGACTAAGCTTTGGGGTAAGTCACCTTAACTTGATCATGTGTTTTTGTGGCCTGAAGGTGGTATCTTGGTATGTTAATGGGTTTAACATGTAACCAACACGTAAGTGAACTTGTATATGCTTAAAAATGGATCCTTTAACGTGTACATGTGTTAAAAGTTGAATCTTTGGGTTGGATATTCACGAAATGCAGAAACTGCTTTCTGTCGTGAGATATCCGGATATTTGTCGAACAGATATCCGGATATCAGTATCCGGATATGGTATCCGGATATGCATATCCGGATATGGTATCCGGATATCCATATTCGGATGTGGGAACTGGGTATCCGGATATGGTATATCCGGATATGACCAGTGTGATATCCGGATATGGCATATCCGGATATGACCCTTGGGATATCCGGATATCCTGGGTTTTCGCAGAACAGTAGCTGTGCTGTGTGAACAGTAAACTATTGGGGGTTTATGGACCCTAGATTAAGGAAGTTTAACTTCTGTAATTAATGAACTAAGTCAGAATCATATGATTAAGGGCTTATGGCTTTGTTGGAAGCCTTAAGACGTAAAACGTAAAAGAAAGGCGTAGTCTTTAAGTTGTATGCTTGTGTTGCATAATTAATGATATAATATTGGTGCATATCAGATTGTGATACTGCAGTGTTTGGACTTGAGAGTGGTTGGACTCTTGGCTTGGATAGCTAGCTTGCAAGGTAAGCTTTCGTGTCCTCGGTTTAGCCATTTTGTGGTTCCACCATGTCCCATGGAGATGTGGTTTATGCATGCTGTGTTACATGCTTTGATGTTTTGGAAATGCTGTTGAGCTATTATATGCAATGTGCTTTTATGATATGCATGTGGTGTCCACCTATACGGTAAGCCTGAGTATGTAGTACATACAAGATGGTGAGGCTGTGGGTGAGGTGCAAGCGGTGTTCCTTGTACTCATGTGGGTTTAGACGTATTCCTGCATTTCTCTGGCCAGTAGATTTGATAAACACACATGGCATGATTATCTGCTGCATCGCATAGTTTTGGAACTTATATTGTAAATACTGTTTTTGAACTTATATTACACATGTAAGTGAGCTTGGGGTGGAAGATCCTTGAGGACCCCTTGTCTTACTGAGATTTCTTGTTTAGAGATCTCACCCCACGTTTGGGGACGCTTATTTCAGGATCGGGTAATGTTGAGGGCTCAGGTGGCAGGAGGCCAGAGCTGAGTTGATATTATGATATGCTGACGTGCTGGATTTGACTGCTGTTATGTTTTCCGCTTTGTTTATGTTATTATGTTGAGACTGTTATTGGGCATTGTTGCCTTATTTGGTGAGCATGGGGTTTGTCCATGCCACATGGTTTGGCTTTTGTCGTTTAATTTGATGTTGTAATTAAAGTATCAGGATTGTGACTCAGGCTACGTGTTGTAGTTCTGTGGCTTTAGATACTCACCTATTATTTATTTATGAGGTATTCCAGTTAGTTGTCTTGCAATTTACATACAGGCAGTATTTTATGAATTTGATTAAGTAATCAAGTTGGCTAAGGTTAATGACGTCATAATTGAATTAAAGAAAAAGCTATTCCGCATTTTAATTAAGCGTGGCTTAATACGATAGTATGTTAACAATCCGGGTTAACACGGGCTGTTACATTCTACATGAGTATACTCCCACTTTAATACATATATTATTTTAACAAAATATTTATTTTTGATTTGTTCATATAAACTGATATAGATTAGAAAGTTTAATTTTCATCCTTATAGTTTGAATTAAATATATTTTATATGTTGACAAGTACCGCTTGCTAGCTATTGTGGAAACCATGCACTTAAAATGAAGATTTCAATAATGCAAGAGTTTTGATGATAACAAACAAGCTTGAAAGAAGACCTTAAGTGTAATACATCTTACAACAATCAAAAAGAAGTCTAAGGAAGCAATTCAATAAGTTAACAAAGACAACCATCAAGTCAAATGACCAAGTCCAAAGAAAGATTTCGAATCAAGTTTCAATGGAAGAACTTAAGTCCAAGGACCTACTAGTAGTTCATCTATAGGACTTAGACTTAAATGCAAAGGTAATTAATTAATATTACATAAATGAACTCAAAAAATACCTATTTTTATGCATGCATTATCAAAATCGTTGAACACTTAAAAGATATTTTAAAATCTCATGAAAAACATGCTTTATAACTTCAAAATATTTTTATTAAGTCAAGGGTTTACATAAAAAGTGGTTGAAGGCAAGTTAGAGTACATTTGAACTCTAAAATTTGCATTTGTACTTGCCGTCAAGCAAGTATTCAAACACTTTCATGATAAGTAATCGAATACTTTTGCTGAAGACAAAAATAATCAAATACTTATAGAAAAGTAATCGAATACTTTTATGAAAACAAAAGTTATTGATTACTTATGGAAAAGTTATCGAATACTTTTATGGAAACAAAAGTTATCGATTACTTATCGAAAAGTAATCTAATACATTTTGTCCAGTAAGCATTCTAACGGCTATAAACGGCTAGTTTCGATCCAACACTTATATAAACTCATTTATTACGCCTTCAATTAGTTGAAGTCACTGTTTTGTTGAATATACAATCATTATTGACCGTTCACCTTGAATCAAACACATCAATGACTCATTCTTACATATCTTGATCATAAAACCTCTTTGAGCTCTTTTCTTGTGATATTTATCAATACCTATAAGCCTCAACTTGTGTAATATGCAATTTGAGAGTATTTAGCCATTGTTAAACAACTTCATTTGATTTCTTGAGTAAAGAGGGTAGTGAGCCCTTTGAACTTGAGAGGTTACGAAATACCTTAGGAAATTTGGATTGAAGTGTAAAGGCATCCAAGAGCCCGATGTCTCGAAGATTGTAGTGGTTTGTAAAGCACCCTCAAACTTGATAGTTAGTGAAAGATTGATCTAGGGAATTCTGTCTGGACGTAGGTCACGGTGCTGGTGACCAAACCAAGATACATCTTGGATGCAATTTCTGTAACCTTCAACTTTTTACTTTCATCTTGAAATTGCATTATTAAATTGTGTTTATTTGTTCATTAGCTTATATTTATTGATCACACACTAGTACCTACACTAAGCATTTTCCTTGTTAAGTCATTAATTGATGAAATATTCTTTAAAATATCAAAGGAGACATTTTGCAAAAATTTTTATAAAACTCTAGCACAAAATGGATCTAAACACCCTAGTGCTTACAATGAAAACACAACCTAGATATATAGCGTTATGTTTTTCTAAGGGAAGAGGCATTTTGCAAACCTAGAGAGAGAATAGAGAGAAGATGAAGAGTAAAGAATTAAAATTATAAGGATTGATTGTAAGCCGTTAGATCTATAATTGAATTAACGATGATTAATTTGGTTGCAAAGGTAGTAAACTTAATTGGTGGTAAGTATAATCTTTCCATATATATATATATATATATATATATATATATATATATATATATATATAGGGTTAATCGGATGTCAAGTCTGTTGACTTAAGAATTTGTCCAGTCGAGAAATCATAATCATACAAATGTGGATCAATGGTGATAAATGAAGAGAGAGAAATATGATATCCAATTTTGATCAATTAAATAAGCAAAATAAATGTCCAAAATGATGTAATTTTGAGTGACAGAACGGTAAAGTCTAATTAATATATATATATATATATATATATATATATATATATATATATTAAGCTTATCAGTCTATTTGTTGATATTTTATGCATCGATCATGACTCAAAATTTGGGCCGTGACAGTTATATTGTATATTATTACATTGGACTTGTACTAGATGACAATTGTACTTAGTTTAAATGGAGGGATTAAGTTCTTTCAGAGTTATCAAACCTGACCCGACCAGGGAAATGGACATCTAACCGTCTCGATTCAATTAATTAACTGACTGGCTATGCATGACAATTGTACTTAGTTTAAATGGAGGGATTAAATTCTTTCAGAGTTATCAAACTTGGCCCGATCAGGGAATTGGACATCTAACTGACCCGGTTCAATCAATTAACTGGCTATGCATGCAGCCTGTCAAAAACTTAGGGAAGGGGAGTGATCAAATGTAACCACTAAACCAAATTATTACGGTTGTCATATTACTTTTATTTATATATATATTATATAAATTTAATTTAAGCGGTTACACCTTTGACGCAATTGGGTTTAATAACATTGAGTTGTTTTATCAAGGAAAAACAATTGGAGGAACGAGATTAAACTCTTGAATTGAACTAAAATAATTTATTACTATTTTTTTTTAAGAAAAAAAAGCACGAGACTATTCTAATGTCAAGAACAAATCACATATGGCGTATGGCACTCTTCATCCTCCAGACTATTTTAATGTGAGGAATAAATCACACATGTAGGAGATGTATATATATCTTATGCAGCGCTCTACTTCCTCCAAGTGGCACCCATCAAAGCTTATCTTCTTAATTATACAACTAATCTTAGGACCACAGAAGTCAGTCTCAATCAATACCACTGAATAAGTCAGTCTCAATCAATGCCACTGAATAAGTAAGTCTGAACTAGTCTTAAACCTATAATTTTTTTGGATATCCTTAATTTTTTTTAGTGGTTTTAGTTCTTAATTCGATGGTTAGAATTAGAATTTTAGCTTAGATAACGTGCTTTTATTTTAAAAAATTTAAGTGTCATAATTATGATTATTTGGATAAGTTGATGGATGAATATGATATTAATTGCGACTTTTAATTGGGTTTTTCAGCATTGATAACTTTCTTTAAAAAAATTAATTTCTTAAGATGAACACTAATACTAGTCCAAATTAAAACAATATAGAATTTAGATTCAACATAATATTAGTTTATGCTATATAATGTTTCATCCAACTAATGAACAAGAATTACTAGAGTTTTGGACCTATACGCCACTACCACCACTATTATATTTCAATCTATGTAGCACCGATACCGACACGGGACACGTGACACGATACGACACGACACTCCGACGCGTTAATTCTAAAAAATGTTAGATTTCGACACGTTAGGACACGTTTTGATATTAAATAATATTTTTAATTTATGTAGTATATATTATATTTAATATTCAATAATTTAACAAAAAAATGAATCTAAACATATAATATTCATAAATTTTGCAAAGAAACATAACATATCCCAAATATTTATATTAAACTCAATAAAATGATAATCGTAATCCAACGAATCTAATAGTTGGAACTAAAAACTCAACGCAAATCAACATTTGAACCTTTTTTTGAATTTCTATAATGCGTGTTGGAGTGTCCGAGAGTGTCGGGAAGTGTCGGACACGACACGGCAGGGTTTTTGAAGTGTCGGTGCTTCATAGATTTCAATCAGTGCTCCTTTCAAATATCATAGAACCGAATGTAGGAAAAAATAGAATCAGGATTACATGAAATTAAAACAAGATAATTCCAAAATACTACTCCAGGGCGAAACTTGCATATCGCCGGGTTGCCCACAATCTCTGTGTCACAACTCTATAAATTAATTTTTGAAGATTCCTTATCCTTTTCTTTAAGCGAAAATATTTTCTCATATTGCATAAGAATTCAATTCTCATGTTGTAACCATTCGATTTGTGAGCAAAACTTTTTTTTTTTTTAATAAATGTGGGATCCACAACTAGTTGGGTCACTAACATGAGAATTGAATACTCATGCAATCTGAGAAAATCAAATCCCTTTCTTTAATATGCATATCCAGCCTCTCACGTATTGATACCACCCACCTATCACGTAATCATCGCATCTCATTGTTGCCAAACCCTCGATGCCCATTAGGAGCACCTTAAAAGGAGTACTTGAAACACTTCGTAGTTACACATTGTTTGCTAAGCAGACTAAAAGCCTTTTCGGCAAACCATGTATATAATTTTTGGGCCATAAATCGTGATCATGGTTTTGCCGAAGATCCTGAGAAAGTCAAGGCAGTATCCACTTGGCCCCAACCCAATTCAGTAACTGAAGTCCACGCATTTTTCATTAGGACTACGACGAGGTAGATTATGCACCAGCCCACTAGTTGCAGCATGAAGCCCAAGCCACAAAGACTTAATCACCAACAACCGCTTTTATCTTCAGCCATTAACAGCTAGCAACCGCAGCTACTTTAGTGGAATAATATTATTGATTTTCAATTTGAATTCAACTTATCTTTATGTATTTCAAGTTATCTCTACGTATTTCAATTCCAATTAAACAGCAACTCTCATTGGAAGGCAGAGAATCGTTCATCTACTTTTCTTCCCACTTCTCTTCAATCTCCCTGTTATCCAAATTTTTTTCTGTTTGGATCCTCTTATTTTTAAGCTATAAGTTAAAGCTAAAAAAAAGCTTAAAAAAAGAAGCTAAAAATTGTTTGGAAATTACATAAAAAATTTAGCTTAAAATTATTTAAAAGCACATATTTCTAGAAAATAATCTCTCTTTATCTTTATCACTCTTCATTAAAAAAAACACACAAGAAAAACGGATAAGAGCTTAAAAAAAACTCCTCCTAGGAGCTTTTACTTTTCAGCTTTTTTCTTTATTATAAAAAAAAGAACTTTTCGTTATTAGAACTTTTCCCAAAATCTGTTTGGCCTAACTTATGCTTATAAGTAGCTTCTAGCTTAAAAAAGAGAGGATCCAAACAGGCATTATATTTTCTATACGAGAAGGTCCTCCTTTTTATTAAAAGCTTCTCTAAAACTACCCATGATTAATCACATTGCTATAATCTTATTCATGTTTGGACTTATATTAATAAAAATATCTAGTCTTAGAAACTATACCGTTTTCTATGTTTACTCAGATTTACTTTTGGTGAATAAATAACTGGTTTTATGTTTTTTATATTGTAAGAAATAAAATTACCTCACACACATAAAGTATGTGGGGGCCATGTGAAGAGAAGAAAGAGAAAAAGAAAATATAGGTCTCATACACTTGTGTGTAGGAGATAATTTTAGCTCCTATAACATAAGAAATATTAAACTCAATAATAATGTTATACGAATAAGAAAGTAAATAATAAGTATTATTTACTTTTTAACATTCTCTCTCTTTGATTCAATGGTGATTAGATAGGTAGTAAGTTTGGTTGGGTTTAGATTAGATCGTTTGGGCTCTGTTTTCATGGGATTGAATTGGTTCATGAAGACTGAAGATATATAGGTGATGTTGATGTATCATGTTGATGAACAAGATAGCATTGAAAATTTCAAAACCAAAATGAACCGATAATAATATTAATAAAAACAACAGAAAAAATTTGTCCATATAAGGGATTCATTTTCGGATCACGTTAATTACATTAACCTTCAAACTGCCATATGGATATACCTAAGTTAGACAGTTTGAGTAAATATCACTAATATTCATCTTTCCCTTGGTTTAATTTGTAGTGGATCCTACCAGAATTTAGGATTGAAGAAGAAAAAGAACGTAGGCAGAGAGAAGTTGATCCCGAAAACACAGAAAAGTGGCTAAATAGAAAGTTAGAATTTTAATAAAAGAGTAACCATTCGTTTCTCATTTTCCATTAACAAAATTGAACTCTCATAACAAGGGTCATAAGCGGGAATGAAACCTCTTATCTGGAAAAAAAAATGACATGGTCATATGCGAATATCATAATCATATAAAGATGAATCAACGGTTATAATTTTATAACTGTCTATGTTTTAATATTTTTCCCTCTCTTCTTTTATTAACATTGATCCACCTTTGCATGATTATGATTTCCCACATGACCATGTGTTACGATTATGACAAGTATACCGATCGTTTCAAGTAATAAAGTGTGAGTAGAGTATCGTCCCGCGAGGACTAATACACCAAATACTATTTTCACTATTCCCTTTAATTTGGACAAATCAATTTGTGTAGAAATAGTGATTTTGAAAGATAAAAAAAATGATTATAAATAATAATAAATTCATATTCAGAAAAAAGATGAGTAAAGATGATTTAAGATCTTGATATCTAAATTGTAGCTAAGAATTATTTCAACTCAGATCCTCCTAGAGTTGTTTAACTTAATTTAAATATTAAATTACTTCAGATATTTCAGACAATTCATCTTCTAAAAATAGTTGATTAAATCATAATGTCTTAGTGACTTTAATCGGCCTTAACTCTAATTAAAATCCTAATGTCTTAGTAATTCCTTTTAAAATAAGCATTAGACACAATGAATTATGAAGCCTACAACTCAAGCAAGTTTATGTCTAGATCATGCAAGAATTGTATTTTACTATGTCAGGATTAAAATTTCAATATGTCTATTGTGGAGTTATCAATTCATACAAGCATATAGAAATTCATGCAAGGTAAAACATAAAAACCTACACATGCAAACTTCCTATTCACGAAAGCATGAAGGGCTCATTTGATGGACATGATAGGATAAGGGTAGGATATGATATGGGATGATAATGGTAGGATATGATATGGGGCTGATAAGCCCATATCATGTCCTGTGTTTGATGAGCACCTGATTAGCAATATGATAAGATTATGTAGAAGGAGAAAAGAAAAATAAAAAACAAAATATAATGCAATAAATACAAATATATTGGGTAGTGTGGGTAGTGTGAGGATATATTGCGAATCCAATATTGATATCTTATCCTATTGAATTCTAATCCAGCTCCCCCCATAGGATAAGAAATCATGTAGTAGATAGGATAAAATGAGATAATAGGATAAGTTAATTATATCCTATTGACCCACCAAATAAGAGATAAAAGTAGAATATGATAAGTTATCATATCCTATCTTTTTAGCTCGTGCTCCAAACAGGCCCGAAGGGCATTAGCAAAGAAGTCAATGCGAAAGATAATTTGAGCAACAACACTATTGTCAATATCAATGCTCAATGAGTACCTCAAGTAACCACTTCTATCGGCCTTCTTATTCATTTGCTCCGTAATCCAATTCTTGAGAATGAATCAGACTTTGAAATACCAATAGGCCCAAAGCTAGAATCTTCCAAAGAAGTAGCCTTTGCTCTCAAACATGCAGTTGTGAAGCTTGAAATCATAGATGCAGAATTAATCTTTGTAGTATTAAGCATTGCTTTCTTGCTCACAGACTGTTCGAAAGTGAACACCAATATCTAGTGGAAGAGGCAATAATTATGAATAATGGGTGTGAAGGTTGTAGCCATGTGAATTCTGAAGAACCTGTATGATCTTTTGCTATAGGAAGTCATATATAGATGAAGTACATTAGGAGATTATGCACATAGTGGGTAGTTTTTGAGATGACTTAGTGGTATCATGTAATTGGTGGTTATATGTAGTAGAGGGAAGTTGAGAAAGAGTGGTGGAGTACATATAATTGGTGGTTATATGTAGTGGGGAGTGGAAGTTAGGATTATTTAACTGGTCCAAAACATAAGTCCCACGGCCTGATATTTTGCGAAGTCGGAATGTCGGGGTAAGAGTAAAGCCCCCGTGCCTATCAAATAGTGTTTAATATTGTACAAAGTAATATGAATGCCGAGAAAATACAGCGTAATAACATATTTTCGAGTTTCAGGTTACATTGTTGGGTTGTTCGTTGCTCGTTTTCATCTCCAAGTTTGTACTTGCTTTCAAGTTTGAAGTCGACGGTAATAACTTGAGAAGTAACTTAGACGTGCCCAACTTCTGATAAATCTCTATGTTCTTCCATTTATTTTTCCTCCGTTCTTACTTTATTTACCCAGATATATTTACATGGGCAATTATATGCGTTTCCGGCATATTTAAGTCAAGTGCCCTTGATGCCTTTACCTAGACAACAAAGGATTTTAATTTTCCTATTTTAGAATAAGAATTAAACGGGTGCCCAAGAGTTCATTTCTGGCGTCAAAAGAACTTTGTTTTCTCGCTTCTTGCATGTGGTAATGCTTGTAATCATCTTTTCACCTTTTCCTTCAATATAGAAGGGAATAGTCTGAGTATTCTGACATCATCAGTGACACCATTCATCTTAATTGTATCACACATCTATAGGATTGAAGTAATATGCAAATTAGTGCTTTCCATAGACTTAGAGTAACACAATTTCCCATGGTACGCCTTCGACCTTCTTCATTGCTTGCTATATTATTGTTTTCTCAAGAAAATTGTGAACTGCAGTTTCTCAAGTTTTATCTTTTCTTGAGCACCTTTTTTATTCCTCTTCATTGTTCTTGAGATTTCAGGTCAAACTCAAAAGTATTCGATCAGCAATACTTTGCGTAAACCATAAAAAAATAAATTAAAAAATGAAATAAAATGTATAAAAAGAATGAGATAGGATATTGTTACTACCAATTAGAGTTACTACCAATATCACTACCAGTTTGTTTTACCGTCAGATGATTATGTTGATCAAACGATTCTAATTTAACTTTCTAAAAACCTTATTTTTTTCTCCTATATTTAATACTTTATATTTATTTATATCTTTGTGTGGTCATGATTTTTCATATTTAATGCTTCACATTAAATATGGGGAATCATAACCACACAAAAATGGAAATAAATATAACCGTTGGATCAACATAATCGATCTAATGGTAAAATAAATTGATAATGATATTGATAGTAACATTAATTGATAGTAATAATATCCTATCTCAAGTAAAATTCCTTAAACTAAATCAAAGTAGAAAGAAAAACAATTAAAATAGAAATCAATTGCCCAATGCAAGACACTGCTAGCAACACTTACTGTTGCACACAAACTAATCTAAAACCTGTACGGGACCTTACAGTAAGTGCATTGATAAGCAAGTAATAAAAAAAAAGTGAGAAAAGTATCGTTGCCACTTATAGCAATAACTCACCATCTTGGATTTAATTAGTTAAACCGAATCATTTTTAAAGGTTTTGAATAATTGCAAAAAAATAAAAATATATTTGAAGATAAATAACTAATAGGAAATAAATTAAATAATATATAAAAGGGAAGGATATTGTAACAACTAAGTTGTGTTACTATCATGTTACTACCAATCAATCTCACCGTTAGATCGCTTATGTTGATCCAACGGTTATATTTATTTCAATCTTTGTATGGTTATGATTCCCCCAAATTTAATATTTTATATTTATTTCCACCTTTGTATGATTATGATTCCCATATTTAATGCTTTCATTTTAAATTTGGAAAATCATAACCATACAAAGATGGAAATAAATATAACCGTTGGATCAACATAAGCGATCTAACGGTGAGATTGATTGGTAGTAACACAACTTGGTTGCTACAATATCCTTCCCCATATATAAATAAATAAAAACAGTTAAGAAAGGTCCTAAGCAATGAGAATAATAAGATGGGGTTTCGATTTTTCTCCTATCTTCTTTTATTAATTCTTAATTCAGTTATAATTCAATAATATTAATTTTATTGCTAGTCAATTTTTTATTTTTTTTTAAATTAGCTAAGATCCAATCTCTTCTGTAACCCTTTAAGTAAATCAAGCAATTGTAAATACTTTGGTCGATAGACATTAAAACCTAAAATTTTTATAAAGATTATTGCACAAATGTGGTGTTGATCACCATTCGTCTCTATGGCAGCCTATCTATTTCAAATTAGGGAAAAATATTTCTGCAGTACTGCAGATAAATTTATCTGCATTTATTCCCAAAACGACGTCATTCTGATATTGAAATCTTAAAAAATTATAAATATAAAGATTATTATAACCCTGAAATAAATTAAAATTACAAAAATAACATGATTTCCGTCCCAAAACGACGCCGTATTGGGCTTACTGCAGATAACTTATCTGCAGTAACTGCAGAAAAGCGAACCCTAATAATGATTGGATTTCTCAGGATCAATCTATTTCTTGCTAAATCATAGAAGCATTAAGAATATGATAAAACACTCCACAGAGGAAAATTAATAGAGTTGAGTTGAAAACAAAATTGATTCATAGCAAATTTCTTTTGGATTCTAAATACATATAACTCAAATGAGTTAGAAAAACAAGAAAGAAAAGGGAAGAGAGATTAAGGAAGACTCCATGAAAGAGGGTGCTGTGGAGCCTCCTTATTCCTCCAAAATACAAAAAGAAATCTAATGAAAACTATATGCTTTTCTAAGACCTAAGAATCCCTATTCATAGACTTTCAAACTGGTTGCACGCTCTAGTGGTTGGACTTCTCATATGTCATCATATATCTTGCGTGCTATGGAACTCTATCTTCATACCAATATAGCATACATCTATTAGAAGATGTTATATATTTTAGCTTTGTCATTCCAACGCTCCATTATCCTAGTGCTCAAATGCTCTAGTATATTAGCGCTCCAAAGTTCCATGTCAAGAGGGTATACCGATGTCTGAAAAAAAAAGGGGGATAAATCATCCAAAAATTCTAAGAAAATAACAAAACAACATGTAAATCATAACTATGTCCTAAATGCATGAAAACAAATATAAACCTAGGTTAGAGTATGACAGCTTTTGCCAATTTATAAAAAGAAGCATAGGGTTTTCTGTTCAATTTAATGTTAGTTCTAATTATATCAGATGATCTTTAGTGCTCTAATCTACCATGACATAAAATAAACGTGAGAAACTCAACCAAATTCTTTAGATTTATCCGAAAGATTCTACTATTATTCTATCTCTCTTAGCATTAAAAGGGGAGAGAACTATATCGCTTCCTTTAGGTCGATTGTAACATATGTATTTACGTAACATACATCAGCTCTTGGAATCCATGCACCTACCTGGTAGTAGCTTTTTTAACAAACCATACATTCTCATAAACTTGATATCTGTGCATTCAAAATATGTGCATACTTTTTTGTTGGATAAACCATGTGTATCCTCCATCAGAGGCAATTTTGTTCGAGTCGGGAATATTCACATTATAGTGGGGCTAGCTATCCTAAAGGAAATATTTTGCATTCATAAGGACTTGAATCTAAGACCTTACTTAAGCGGAATCAAGCATGTATCACTTGAACCAATCCCCTTTGGTATATATGCATACATAAAACAAGAATTAATTTGAGTGATAGGTTATATTTACAAACTTTTTGTTTACAAACTACATTAAGTATGACCAGTTATACTTCAATCAATAATATATGACAGGTCATACTTAGTGTAATTTGTAAAAAAAATTGTAAACATGTCCTACCCCTAAATTTGATTAGAAAATGCTTTGCTTCTTCTTATATATTAACAAAAGCTTAGTCAGAATCTCAGACTCTAATTTGAGTTTTTTTCCACCTGCAGATGTACTAGTAGGCTCTATTATTTAGTTCTCATACTCTAAGGAATACCGCTCTCTAGCTACAAACTTGCTACAACAACAAAAGAAAAGGGAATATTATAAAGCATACCTTTAAATGCATGTTATAGAAGACCCTCCCTCCATAGGTTTCAGAGGAAGAAGCATTTAGCAGAAAAAATCCATTATTCTCTAAAAACAGCAAGATCTCAGATAGGGGAGTCTTGTAAACCTCACAAGAGGAAATCTGAATGGCAGCCTCATCATCGTTGAGCCTAGTTGTGGAAACCACAAAATCAGAACTAGGTTGGGGAATCTTCCTTTCAGTTTCTTTCTTCACTGCATATTCTTGTTGGGAAATTCTCGATAGAAGCTCCTCCTTTTTCTTAATTAGTCCTTCCGCCTGCTGTTGTAACTGAGGTATGTATTTTAAGACTCCCCAAATTGTTTCCGGAATGCTCATTTTTCTCTGCAACATTAACATGAAATGATATCTCCATTGATAATAATTTAGAATCTAACTGAAGAGTAAAACTGTAGGGTACCGCAGAAACTTGCATATGAATAAAGGATTGATGTGAAGCAAGCTACTACTAACATGTTCTTGTTCGGAGTAATAAAGAAGGTTGCTTTTTACAACTTTATGGAAGTAATAATGGTCTTAAAATTTAATTTAATTTAATTTTTTTTTTTTGGACAAATCAGTTTTCAGATTAATCCAAGAATAAGCCTACATGGCTACATGCATAGGAAATGGAAACTGGTATATATTTTGTACCCATGAAAAAAAGTCCGACCCAGTTCAAATACACGCTTCGTGAGTGTTTGGGGAAGGGAATACTCTAGGCGGTCTTTTCCATGCATTTTGCAGAGAGACTGATTCGAACCTGCGACCTGACACACCACGGCAAGCAAGCTTACCGCTGAGCCAAGCCGGCCCTTCCCCAATTATTTTGTACCCATAAAAAAGAAAAAGAAAAAAAGAAACTGGTATATATTTATCTTGTAATTAATATTCTCGATCAAATTATTCTGATTAATAAACAACCAAGTTGACAATAATCTGTTAGAAACAATCATGTTAGCGATGGATAACCATTCTTATTTTGGTGAAGTTGTTGCTTAAAGAAGGGTTTTTGATGCATGAGAACAGTTTCTCTTTAAGTAAAAGAGGAAGGAAAGAGAGGACTTAAAGTACCGTTTGATCTGTGGTTGGAAGAAGTGAACGAAGTGAAGAAATCAACCTATTGATCTTCGTGCGACGAGCACGTTCACAAGCATTGTGGTTAAGCTTCTTGACCCTGGCAAGGTCCGGGGATAGTGTAGACCTTTCAACCTCAACCTGTGGCTGTGAGAAAGAAAAATTATGGGGAAATGAGTATTCTGAGGACCCGGTATCATTATAGAAGTAGTTCTTCTGGTTATGGCTTAAGGACTCCTCCTCTCTGAACCAATTCATGGTTGAGAATATTGTAGTAGTGTAGAATGCAAGAATGATATGGATTTGTTAAGAGGCAGTGAATGACTCAATAAGGATGATCTTGACTTGTATATATAGCTATACAATACCATAGTTTATGTAAGCAACCATATTTATTATATGGGAAAAGTGTATATCATTGTAAATGATGTAAAGTTATGTCATTTTAAGTGAGAGAAAGAGATAAATAAAGAGGAGAGAATGGATAAAAAAATATAAAGGTGTGAGTCTCGTATCTTTGTGAGAGTAAAATGGCATAAGTTGTGTCATTTAAAAGGACAAACACTTTTACCTTACTTATTATATATATGTACTTTATTTCCTTAGTAGGAGAGATTTTGAATGTGCTAGGTGCGCATGCAACCATGTTTTTCCTTTTTCGGTATATTATAATTCCGTATATTCTCTTTATTATACTTCCAGTTACGCGTAAGACAAGATTAGGTGTCTTCTGAAAAGCCTCCATATAAAATCTTTACCATATATGCTTATATCTGGCTAGCTGAGTCTGCAAAAGAAGAACGGTCTGATACAAGAAAAGAAACAAATTAACCTTTAACTAGAATCACAGACATATATTAGTCCACCATATATACCCATTCTAACCTTGGTCAAAATTATTTGAGATGTAGATTACAACTGATTACATAACATGTTATTGTAGCCACAAGCAGACCTGATTGAAAATTTTAAAAGTAACAGTACTGTTCCTCCTATTACAATGATCTATGTCCGTTTCGAATTCTATACTTGCATGGTCTAATTGCACAGTTGTTCGGAAATATAGTGCACAACTTTCACGGCTTTGATATATATATATATATATATATATATATATATATATATATATATATATATATATATATATATATATATATATATATATATATTATATATTCTTACACCGGTGTAAGAGTTAGAAGTCTTACACTCAATCTTGACCATTGATCCACTTGTATCCAATGGCTCACATTCCTAAAAAATTTGAGCCCTTAGATATAAGTGGGATCAACGGACAAGATTGAGAGTGTAACTTACACTAGTGTAAAATGATCCTTACCCTATATATATATATATATATATATATATATATATATATATATATATATATTTATATTTATATATATATATATTTATATTTATATGGGTTTAGTGAGTGTACATTGACTGTGACCGGATGTAAAAATCGGTCCAGTGCATTATGTTTTCCCGCGAGAACACAGTTATTTTAAAATTATAACTATGTTCTCCAGGGAGAAATCCTGAAGAATACCATTGTAATATTTTTGCACTATGTTCTCGCGGTAGAACATAGTTAAAATTCACTCACTGGACAGTCCAGTGACTGAATTTTTAATTTTTTGTATATATATATATATATATATATATATATATATATATATATATATATATATATATATATATATATATATAAGAAAACTATTTCTACAATTATTTCAAATAAGGTTATCTACGGGCTACATCTATCCTTTTTTAACTAAGGTTATCTACAGCTACACTTTAGATGAGGTTTTTTTCCCTATCAAATTCAAATTAATTCTATTTATGTCATCAAATCAGCATTTATTTGTATTTTTAAACAAATCTCATTTCAAAAACAATAAAGTCAAAGAAAATAAAAAATAAATAAAAAGTATTAAGAAAGTACCCAAAAAAAAAGGATATATCAAGTTTGAGTTTTGCGGGTTTCAATTTCTCTAATATAATCCAAAACTCAACCCGACCTAGGTCCATTTTTTCTACTTCTCACCCAAATTGATTTTATTTTTATTATTTCAGGGCATGTCGAACAGATTCTTAGATTTATCTGACCCAGGCCTCTAATAAATTATAGTTACGATTTCAAGAAAATGAGATGTTAAGCATAAAAACAAAATGAAGTTATTAATTAATTTATTTATTTTGTATAAAGAAGTTATTAATTTAATTAATGTTGAAACTCGCAAAAAATATAAGATGAATTGGCATTGATATGAAAAACCTTAACTTTTGAAAAGCAATAACAATATTTGGAAATTCAGAAATTAACAAAATGGATCTCAAACTGTCGTAAAAAATAATTAAAATATAAAGTATAAAATTACAAAACTACCACTGAATAGAAAAATAATTCTTAAAAGGCCCCCCCAAATTTATCCCAAAAGGAAAAGAGCTTTTGAACCTGGTATCCATCTCCGTGAGAAACGGAAAATAGTCAAATCGCACATCGCATACTTAAGTACAACATGAAATACTTACATCAATAAGTTATATTTATATTATTAAATTATGGGATCTATTTATCTTAATTATCTCATGCAACAGATACAACATAATAGAGTCCATCATTTAAAAAAAAGAACAAAAAAATAATGAAGGGAAAAAAGTTTCCGATGTTACTTTAGACAACTTTGTCTAATGTTCATCGAAACGACGTCGTTTTGAGGTTGAAAGTTTAAAAAATTAGAATGATAAAGACTATTATAATCCTGAAATAAATTAAAATTACAAAAATACAATGATTTCCATCTCAAAATGACGTCGTTTCGATGAACATTAAATAAAATTATCTAAAGTAACTTTACAAAAAAATAAACTCAATAATGAATCCTATTATTTTATCTCTATTACATGATAAAATTATCTTATGTGACATGAGATAATTATTTCCCTTAAATTATTAACTACTAGATATCGACGTATCATGATTTTAAATTGCAGTCTTTTCTATTAAAATATTGGTAATTTTGTAACAGAAATTACGATGACATCACTTGTATTTTAAAATAATTATTACAGTTGTAATTTAAAATCATGTTATATATAAATAATTTTAGGTCAAATACGCATCCATCTAAAATGAGATTTGTTTTGGCCGCACTGTGTAATTGTATAAATGTGTCAACGCAAATTGTGTGAAGTAACGTATACACATGATCGGGTTCCAAAGTTCTCTATCTAAGAATCGCAAAATATGATGTTGACATGACATGCTACATTAGCATGCGTTACTTATATTAAGTAGTACATGATAATAAATAATTTATGAAGACAAGAAAGTTTGCCCCGGATGACTGCCGTACAAAATATTGGTTAATCCCTGGTCAATATGGGCATGTCTTTCGTCGTTTCTCTTCGTTTTGTTTCATTTTTTTTTGGTAAATCTCTTCGTTTTGTTTCAAGTTCAACAAATAATGTGATAAGCAATTGTTAAATTTTTTATAATTATAGGGGGCTTTAATTATTTATAGTTTTTATTATTTTAACGAAATTAAGCTAACATTTTATAGGCTACTTGATTAAGTGATCCTTTTGTTTGAGTTTAGATACATGCAATGCTCATTATTATGAGTTTTTGTATAGTTCTAACTCATAGGTCCATATTGAGAATAGACTATAGTTAATAAGTTTAATAAGGTACCCTTTGCATTTATATTACATTATTATTTGAGGAATGTTTTTAGTTATTTCATGCAATTTTTTGGCCAAAGAAGGTGATTGTGTGTTATAACTAGGAATTTGTGAAATTATTTAGGATGAAATTATTTGGGATGCATTGGTGTAGATGATGTATCTTCCTAAATGGGACCAATTTCTAATGCTATTGTATGTTCACTGAGCAACTTTTATTTGAGAGTTGTAGAAGTTATTGAATATTCTTTGATCTAGGAATCTATCTCCCAAAGGGAATGGATTTTCGAACCTCGTGTTCTGCTATTGACTTTGATACTAATCAACATATCTAAATATTTGGTTTACACAAACCAATTAACTATTAACTTTGATACTACTATTGAGTAACTGAGGAAGCCAAGAGGAGATTTACCATTAAATGGGTTAAGCCACAAACTCACTACCATAAGGGAGCCAAAATACGACTCAATTCAAAACTTTAAGATATTAGATTTATCGATCATTCCATTTATATGGCCCACACATAATTCATTTCTAAGTAATGTAAAACTTCATTACCAACACTTCAATTCCAAACAATATTCATTTCAATTCTAAGTTATGAATAAGATGTCATAAGGGGAAATTTTTTAAATACTATGGGAGTACCAAACTCCATACTCCTTCTTATTAAAAAGAAAATCATTTTTTCCTTTTTACCCATATTTTTTTTTATAATTCCTTTTAAGCTTAAAAAACTTTAGCCTTTTAGCATAAATATATTTACAATTGCACCGGAAATCAGATTTTTTGTTATTCAGTTTTACAATCAGTCAGAACTTGGGATATGTGAAAAGAGTGAAGAGTAACTTGGCGGCTTATATAAAATTTTCCACGGCTGGGTTTGAACATAAAGTCAGATTTATTTTTTTATTATTATTCTTGTTCTTTCAATAACATGTACAAGTAAACGAGACAAGCTAATGGGTTCCCTGTTAATTCATTAATTGATTAATCATTCAATTCTTGCACCCAGGTTTCCTATTTTATTCCGTGCTGGCTTGAAGTGATAGGGTGTTGCAACATAACATACATTAACTCCTGAAGTCCATGCACCTTCCTCGTAGTAGCTCTTTTAGAGCAAACCATGTATTGGAAGCATGCGATTTCTCGCTTGTAAACTTGCAATCCGTGCATTCAACTGAAAATCTTTTAGAACAAACATATGTACAAACTTTTAGATGTCAAATTTCATAACAGCTACGCTGAAAATATGGGCTTCTTCTGCTAAATGTTTATTCCTCTGAAACCTTTGAAGGGAGGTCTTCTATAATTTGCATTTCTAGGTATGCTTTATAATATATCTTTTTCTTCTTATGTTGTAGCTGGTCGGTTTTTTTTTTGGCCAATTCGGAGAGAGAGAAAGAGTGATATTCGGTAAAGTTTGAGAACTAATTAGTAGTGCCTACTGGTGCTTCTGCTGGCGGAAAAAAACTCAGATTAAAGTATGGGATTCTAACTAAGAAAGAGCAACAACTTTTTTTTTCTTCTTTTTCTTTATTGGTAAATTGACCTTAATAACCTTTTTGAGGCAAGTCATTTCCGAATATCTTTATAAGTTTTAACTCTTTGAGTCGGCTATAAAATCAATGCTGAGTCGGTGCATAGTCACAACTTTGCTGCTTCTTATGTATTAATAAAACCTAATTAGAATCTCAAACTTAATTAATACATGTGAATAATTGTGATTATAATAACACATAGTACATTATAGTAATAAAAGACCGATTGTAATAAATAACAGAAGTCAATGTATCTACCAAATGATGGTAGCTCAGTTAGTAGTAAGGGAGCTGAGGAAGTGGAAAGGAAAAGAATTGGTTCAATTCCCATGTGCCACCTTTAAGAGGGTTTAAATGTCTTTATCCATGACCCGCCTCTCACTTTGAACTAGTCTCATAGCCGGCTCAAAGAGTCGAAGTTTGTGGAATACTGGGAGGAGCCAACTCGTCTCAAAAGGATAATTAACGTTGGGTAACTAAAACGAAGTCAATGCTACTGTGTCTCGGAGCCCGATAATTCTTAACTCGACCTCGAATTCAATTAGCCCGGCCTTCACAAGTCGGCTTGTGGAAGCGTTGGTGAGCAGTAACAACAAATCAAAAATAAAACAGAGATAAAGAGGAAGAGAACACTAAGAATTTTAACGTGGAAAACCTCTTTGATGTGAAGAGTAAAAACCACGGTACCAAGTTAAAAAAACATCCACTATGAATAATAGGATTACACAAGATTCACTAGTTAAATAATCAGAGGATTTCACCCTCTAAAAGATGGATTTACTCATAAGTGCATCACACAAGTGTTTCTTTCTGTAAAGGGGATAGGGAGTCCTACTATATAGTGTATTCTTCTTCTTCAACAATGGTGTTGATTTTCTTCCTCAGAGAATCTTTGTCCTTGACTTGCACTATTCTCCTGCACATTTCTCTCTCTTTTTCTCTTTTCTCTCTTTTTTCTATGACGGCTCAGCATATATTATAAACAAAAGATTAGGGTACCCATTAATTTAGGTCGGTCCGTCATGGGCCACGGAACCCAACAAATCTACCCCTCCGTTCCCATAAGGTAGGTTATCCGAGCTCCCCTCCAGCCAAGATATGGGGCCGAGGTAGTCAACCCCACCTTCACAGCAATCTTCAAACTTCCATCTTGGAACCGTCTTGGTCATCATGTCCGACCAGTTCAAGTCGGTATGGACTTTATCGAGCTGCAGAAACTTCTCTTCTATCACATCCCGAATCCAATGGTACCACACGTATATGTGCTTTAACGATGACTGTTGGGTTTCTTCCTTTTAGAGAATCTTTGTCCATGACTTGTGTTATGGACCTGTATGAAGGGCCCGTATAGTCAGCCCATCTAGACAACCCGGCAAGGGGCAACCTGGAGACAGCGAAACGGATCGCCATCAAGGGTGTAAGAACCCGCACCGTTAATTAAGGTAATTAGCGAATTAATTATGATAATTAGGAAATAATTCCATAATTGACCCTAATAATTAATAATGGGCTTAGATAATTATATTGAGTGAGTAAAAATGCTGAAAGTCGCCTTTCGGAAGAAAAGCGCAGATACCGGTTCTGCTACTCGGTATAAATGCGTACCGGAAAAGTATCCCGGAAAATTATAACGAATGCATGATAATTACTAGAATATTATGTAGGACTTGTAAAACAAGTTTCAAGTCAAAATGACGTAATCTGATGCCAGAACTGATACTGGCTATGGAAAAGCGCGTACCGGAAAGGTGCTCCGAAAAATAAAATAAAAATATGACAAATCTTAGAAAAATGCGTAGGTCTTGATTCCAAAGTTTGGGATCAATATCTTTTACTTTGCTATTAAGGCTAATACTGCGCGATTAGTGGCCATGTGCCTATAAATAGACACATTAGCACACAACCCTAGGCAAACCTTATTCAGAACGTGAGTGTTGGTGGCTGAGGGAGTGTGATCACTGTTCCATTCCTTTCCCTCAACCTTTGAGGATCAAGTTTTCATCTTTGGCTTGGTTTCTCCTCCTTCTCCCTTCCTACACACTTGTGATCATCCTTGTGAGAGTGAAAGGAGTGTTCTTGGGCAGTGTCCACTGCTGTGTGTGTGTAGTTAGTGAGCTGAGTTTGAAACTTTAGTGATGGCTACTTTGTGGTAGTCATTGTAAGCTTCAAAGTGCCTTCTTGTGGTGCAAGAACCCACCTTGAAGTGCCATTTTCGTGCTCATACTTAGGCTGAGTTTGAAGTGTCTTGAGAGGGCTCCAAGAGCACAACTTGCCTCTGTTTTGAACTTTGGTAAGTTACCTCACCTTGATCATGAGTTTATTTTGCTTAAAGTTGGTGTCTTGACATGTAAAAAGTTAAAATGAAGTAACCAACACCTAAATGAACTTGTATATGCTTAAAGATGCATGCTTTAACGTGTACATGTGTTAAAAGTTGGACCTTTGGGATGGATACTCACGAAATGCAGAAACTGCATTCTGTCGTGAGATATCCGGATATTTGTCGAACAGATATCCGGATATCAGTATCCGGATATGATATCCGGATATTGATATCCGGATATGGGACCTGGGTATCCGGATATGTCCAGTGTGATATCCGGATATGGCATATCCGGATATGCCCCTTCTGATATCCGGATATCCTGGGTTCTGCGCAGACAGTAGCTTCACTGTATGAACAGTAAGCTATGGGGTGTGTGTGGACCCTAGTTTAAGGAAGTTGAACTTCTGTAATAAAGGAACTAAGTCAGAATCACATGATTAAGGGCTTATGGCTTTGTTGGAAGCCTTAAGACGTAAAACGTAAAGGAAAGGCGTAGTCTTTAAGTTGTATGCATGTTGTGCATTAATATTGACTTGTTAATGGTCCATATCAGATTGTGATACTGCTGTTTGTGGACTTGTGAGTGGTTGGACTCTTGGCTTGGATAGCTAGCTTGCAAGGTAAGCTTTCGTGTCCTCGGTTTAGCCATTTTGATGTTCCACCATGTCCCATGGGGATGGGTTTATGCATGCTGTGTTACATGCTTTGATTATTTTGAAAATGCTGTTGAGCTGTTTATATGTAATGAGCATTATGATATGCATGTGGTGTCCACCTAGACGGCAATCCTGAGTATGTAGTACATACAAGATGGAGAAGCATGTGGGTGAGGTGCAGGTAGTATCCATGTACTCATGTAGGCATAGACGTATTCCTACATTTCTCTGGCCAGTAGATTTGAAAGCACACATGACATGATTAATTGCTGCATCGCATGATTTTAGAACTTATACTGTAATACTGTTTTTGGAACTTATATTACACATGTAAGTGAGCTTGGGGTGGAGACTCCTTGAGGACCCCTTGTCTTACTGAGATTTCTTGTTAGAGATCTCACCCCACGTTTGGGGACGCTTATTTCAGGGTCAGGTAATGTTGAGGGCTCAGGTGGCAGGAGGCCAGAGTTGAGCTGATATTCTGCTATGCTGTCTTGCTGGATTTACTGTTATGTTTTCCGCTTTTATTATGCTGATTATGTTGAGACTATTTGTTGGGCATTGTTGCCTTATTTGGTGAGCATGGGGTTTGTCCATGCCACATGATTGTGTTATTGTCCTTTCATTTTAATGTTGTAATTAATGTATCAGGATTTTGACCCAGGCTGCATGTGTAGTCCTGCGGTTCTAGATACACACATTATATTTATGTACGAGGTATTCAGTTAGTTGTCTTGCAATTTACATACAGGCAGTATTTTCATGAAAATGATTAAGTAAACAAGTTGGTTAAGTTAATGACGTCATAATTGAATTAAAGAAAAAGTTATTCCGCATTTTAATTAAGCGTGGCTTAATACGATAGTGTGTTAACAGACCGGGTTAACACGGGCTGTTACAAAGGGCATTTAACCCATGATACGTTATGATACGTTACCATGCGATAACGGCCGATCAGCTATAATGACTGCCTCGTCATGACAGCTCAGGTCCAGGTATTCACCTTATCAGCAACCCCTATAAATATGGGTACAACTCAGAGGTAAAGACACATTATATTCTAACATACGATCACCACTATGCTCACACACTCCATTTGATATACAACGATCAACTAAACTCAAGGGTATCGACACTATAGATATTCCTGAGAGAGTATCAGATTAGATTAGATCAATTCATCAGCCTAATTGGACTGGACATCTCTGTCTTAAGGACAGAACAACTTGCACTATTCTCCTATGTGTTTCTATCTCTTTTTCTCCTCTCTATTTTTTTGTATAAGATGATTCAACATCTCAGCATCTCTTATAAACAAGAAATTATGGCACCTAATAATTTGGGTCGGGTCCATTATGTGCCACAGACGCGACAAATGCCTCTACCAAGAGACCTAATAATTTCAAAAAGAATAAAATTGTGAAGCCACTCATCATACATATTGAAGTGTAATACAATATTGAGCTATATTGTGTGTAATTAGGCTGGGCTTGTACTAGGCGACAATTGTACTTACTTTAAATGGAGGGAGCAGGTTCTTTTATCAAGAAAAGAAAAAGAATAAAAATTGGACGAAGATCAGACTTTTGAATTGAACTAAAATAAGTAATTAGTATTAAAAAAGAAGAAGCACCGGAGTATTCTAATGTGAAGAACAAATCACTTGACTCTGCATTCTCCAGACTATTTTAGCGTGAGGAACAAATCACAGGTTAAGAGAGATATATATGTTATGCGGCCCTCTGCGTCCGCCAAATGGCACCCATCAAAGCTTATCTTCTTAATTATTCAACAAATCTTAGGACAACGATGTTAGTCTCAGTCAATACCACCAAACATGTCTAGTCTCGACTAATCTTACTGCTTTAAAATTTATATAATTCCTTATTTTTATAGTGCTTCTAGTTCGTACTTGTATGGTTTGAATTAGAACTTACGTAACGTACTTTTATTCAAAATAATTTAAGTGTTATAATTGTAATTATTTAAATAAGTTGTTGGATGAATATAATATTAATTGCGAATTTTTAATAGGGTTTGCCAGCATAGATTATTTTCTTTAAAAAAAATTAATTTCTTAAGATGAACGGTTATCATAGTCCAAATTAAAACAATGAAGAATTTTTCACCAAAAAAAAAAAAAAATGAAGAATTGAAGTCTAGCTAACCTTTTTTTATCTACTAAAACATCAACATCTCTAGAGATGTTGATCGATGTTGGTTTTTAACATTATTTTCAATTCAAGTAAACTTACATCGTTAAACCATGATTTGTTATTATGTTGCATGGTGTTGTCACTCTGATATTATATGAATAATTTGCAATTCCAATGTATTTAATTATATAATCATCTATCACAGGAATAAATCGAAATACTTAATTTCACTTGCCTTTACTGAGTTGCCAATCAGAGGTTATGGAATTGAATTAAACATTATTAAATCAGCATGTAATTTTTAAAATTATTATTTCATATTTATACCTGAACAAACACAAATATTTCGATGACGAGATTTCGTCGAATTATTTAGCAGGTTTTAATGGATTATTATTAGGGAAAAACAAATCTTATGTTGTAGGAGAATTCTAATCTATGTGTGTGACTGTTACGGACCTTGAGGTCATCACCCCAAAAGCTAGCTCAAAGGGTAGGAGTGCCCAAGGCCTTATAAACCCCACATTGGCTGTATAGACAACCAATGTGGAACTTGTAACATTGCCACCCCTTTAAGGGCCGACGTCCACGGCGGCTTTCACTCTATCGACACTGACCCGACGGTAGCCCTTTCCCCCTTTGGGCGGCTTCACTCACCTATCAGTATTCAGTGTCCAAAGACACCTTACAGCCTATAGGTAGCCCTTTCCGTGGCCTCAGCTCTCAATGAAAGCACCAATTGTTACGGACCTTGAGGTCACCACCCCAAAAGCTAGCTCAAAGGGTGAGAGTGCCCAAGGCCTTATAAACCCCACATTGGCTGTATAGACAACCAATGTGGGACTTGTAACAGTGACCCACCTATTTAAAAAACAAAAAACAAAAAAATGAGTTGCACATCTTTTTATGGTGTGTGTAAGAAGGGTTTGTTTTCTTATGCAACGTTTATTATTATTCTTCTAATTTCGTCGGTACATTCATGTGGATGCTTTCCACGCTCACATTGATGAAAATAGACTGGAAAAGCGGCGGGTATGAGCTGGTCACTTTTTTTTTTTTTTTGATAACAGAGCTGGTCACTTTTACGGTTTTACGTTGAAATAAGAAGTGCAAAATTCATAACGGATGTTCATTAAATTCTTTGTGGTTAGATGCAAAGAAAATCACCCTTTTCAAGCCACCAATTAGGGCATCAGTTTTTCAAAGCCGATGTAAGAGTATTGACCGAATATTAGCCGGTGGGAAAATATATTGTACAATCAAATGAGGGGCACAGGAGTTGAGCATCTGGGATGAAAGGAGGTGTTCGATGTTCTTCATTACCATTTTGTGGAGGGGTTTAAATAATTATCTTGAACCGGCCTCAAATCTAACTAATCGGGAATTGATGAATCTATGGAATATTCCCAAAAAAAATAAGAAATACTGTGGATAATATTTTGTTGGGAAATGTTATACTTACTACTTATCTTTCTTACTGCTTCTTATTAATTAATTAATAATTATGATCCCATAAATTATAACCGCTAGATTGACGGAAATCAACGGTTAAGATTTGGTAGTAAGAAGTAATAAAAAAAATAGGTCGTAAGTATAACCCTTCCCATATTTTATTTCCGTCAAAATGTTTGTTCACAGGCGGTGAGAAAGTCCATCCGAAAACATGAGCTCCGTTTGATTTGTATTTTGTAAAATATTTTTTTAGTTTTCAGAACAAAAAAATTAAAAAAATTGTTTGGTAAGTGTAAAAAATGTTTTGAAAATTATAACTATTTTTTTGTTTTTAGAATCAAATTTAGAGACCATGTTTGAGTTGTTTTTGTTTTTGTTTTTTTGATTTTTAACTTTCAAAAAGAAAAAAATAAAAACATAGAAAATAACTGTTTCCATAACTATTTTACATAACAGTTTTAAGAACAAAAAAATTAGAACACAATCAAACAGACCATGATTTTGATGAAATTTTAATCATTATTCGCGGAAAAAGAAAACCGTGATAAGAAAGACGTTGATTGGTGTTTATTCTTTTTAAAAATATAAAATTGTGACATTTTAATTAAAATTATTGTGTTATATAATGAAAGAAACAAAAATCATAATGAGAAAAACTGTAAAGTTTTTTTTTTAATTTAAATATTAAATAAAAAGTTTTAATTTTAACTAAAATAACAGTCATTTAAAAGGATATATATTTTCCCCATATTTATTTATTTATTTACTTTCCTGTATAATTATGAAATTAGCATGTAACCCAACCGCAATTTTTAAGACTTTGTTTTCTTTATAAATTCAAAATGGATAGAATTGTAGCATTGTGTAGATTATATTTAGTTATCTAATTATAAATACGTTTTTTTTTTTGTTTTTGCAGGTACTAAATACGAAATTTAGTTTTATCGATACCAGTTATGTTATGACTTAGTTGAAGCATTTGATGTTTAAATTAGTTTTTATTATATATTTCAGGGTTTATACAATGTCCTTAAAAAAAATTGAAAAAATAATTTATTCTAAACCACTCGATCAGATTGAATTTAAATTTAGAACCAAACCGATGAAATAAGTAGATAAAAATCATTATAATTGAATTAAAAGACTCTCTTTTTTCCCTTCTCAAAAGTCAAAACCATTCAATCTAATCCGGAAATGCTACTGATATTTTTAATATATTTATATCAAGATTTTATAATTACTTAATTTGGTTATTTGGTCTACCACTAACCAAATACATCAATGCTTTCTTCATTGACAGAGAGAGAGAGAAGTTAAGAAACTTCTCAGTAGTCACTTTCATAATTCTTCACTATCGATCTTATAGTCTAAGGCGGAAGGCATAAAAACAACAACAAAAATTAAAATGAAAACAACTTGTTATAAAAATATAAAAATAAAAAATGAAAACAACTGTACTTAAGTTGCTATTGTTGGGCTTCGCTCATGTACATATTTGGGCCTCACTGTCTGTCTAATGGGCCTACGCCAACCTGGTCTGGGCTGGGTTATTGTGAATGGTTCCCTACAATTTTGCAGGAAGCCATCTTATAATATGGGTTCATTCATGAAGGAAGTAAATAATCAAAGTGGGTTCAAGAGGCTTAAGAAGAAACCCTCTTATTTGTAAGACTATTGGATCCAATAGATTAGTTATTCTAATTTCATGGCCTCTTTTTAATTCTGCAGTTTTTTGTTTACATTTATTATTTAGAGTGAAATGTCCAAGTTTTGTTATATATTTGTTGATTTTTATATTCTCGTTCATCTACAATATTATCTTTTTCTCTATTGCTAAAATGACAAAAATATGGCCGTTTAACTTAAAATGACAAAAAAATTATACTATTTAACAAGACAAACGTTTTTCCTATGATATGAATTGTAATTTGGTAATAAAAAGAAGGGAAAACATCTATCCTTTTAAATCCTAACCGTTGATTTCCTTCTATCAACAGTTATAATCTATTGGGTCAAACTTAACGGGTCAAATTTATTATTAATTAATTAATAATTTTGATCCAATAAATTATAACGGTTGATAGACGGAAATCAACGGTTAGGATCTAAAAGGATGTAAGCTTATATCCTTTAAAATGATAGATGTTATTCCTTAAAAACAAAGGCAGCAAAGCAAATTTTGAAATTCTATTTCTCTCTCCAATTTCTATATCTCTATCTATCTCTTGTTCTTCCTCAACTAAGATCTGCTTGAGGTGCTATAAATTTCTTTATGAATTAAAAAGAGGGGAAGATGTAACCCCGAGGGATGACAGTGGTTATAAGTTGTGTCCAAAAGCATATATCTGATAATTTGGGATCTCATATCTGGCACCTCATATATCATTCTACCATTGTTATGTAGAACCTCAAAATAAATATTTTTTTTGTATTGGATGGAAACTCTGCTCTTTCAAGGGAAATATTTGTTATGCTCTAGGATCACCTAATGATTTGCTGTTCCCTCTCATAACATTAATTTTTTCTTTCCTTTTTTATCCCTATTATTTTTTCTCTTTCCCAATTTTACCCATTATTTATACTAAGGGACCACCTAAAAAATGGTGGTCCCGGTTCATAATAAATTCTCTCTTTCAAGAACGGCTTCCTCCTTACGCAAATTGTCTCATTTGAGTACTTCTTTCATGTGTTAGCTTAGCCATCTCTTACACCAAAACTAGTGTAAAGAACCAATTCAACCCAAAAACTTAAGTTGGTGGTTGAAGACTTTTTAATGGTTTTATATATTCAACACGCCCCCTCACATGAGAGCCCACCTAACTGTACGAAGAAAGAAATTTCAATAGAAAAAAAGTGGGGTGGTGAGGATCGAACCCGGTACACGGAAGCTCTCTGATACCATGTAAAGAACCAATTCATCCCAAAAACTTAAGCAGGGGAGGACTTTTTAAGTTTTATATATTTCCACAACTACCATAGATTGTACTAATATCGATAGGGGGCTCGTGGTATTTATCATTGTTGTTGGAGTGATGGAACTGGGATCATGCTCAGTGGTCATCCTTTTGACGCTCTCTTCCCTTGCTATCTCTCTTAGGACTGCAGCTTCTCAATTCTACCCTTGTTGCGTTGTCATTTTCCGTTATTCTTTCATCCTTGAGTGTATATGATATACTACTTTAGCTTTTCGACTCACTTAACTTTTTCGATGGCATCTTTCAAGTCAGACATTCATTTGTAGTATCAACACCGATCAATTCTAGTACAAAGTGTATGATGATTAATTAGGATATTTGGATTACCAACAGTTCATGAACTGCTATACATTGTCAAAAGAAGCAACTACAAGCGCAATTCAGCCTTGTATTTAGGCCATCTTTTTAGTTCATCCACAAATTAAGAAGACGAGACAAGTGGTAGTACTATCAATAAAACGTGTTGATTGCCAGCGACAAGAAAGCACTAGCATATTATTGGATAAAAAAAAAAAAAGGGAAGATCATTTATGCCTAATCATAACGAGTTTTAGAATGAAACAAGAGCAATGTATTCTTTAGATTGTTTATATATATTATCACTTGGTGTTGGAAATAATTTGACAACTACATATTGTATTCTATTTTATTCTATGATTGAAAACGGACAAAAGCTTGAGGGATCAAGATCTCTCAAATATAACCCTATTTCACCGTAAATTTTACATGTCCAAAGAGTGCCAAATTAAGGTTTTTTTTAAGGGTTTTATTAATCTCCTTTTACATAAGATAGTTATCTTATGTAAAAGAGAGAAAATGGGTGGGTCCCACTATTACAAGAAAAAAGAAGAAAAAAAAGTGGGGTTCGAAAATCGAAGTGAGAAAAAATGAGATAAATTAACTTATGTAGAAAGAGAATAATATTTCCCTTTTTTTAAACATAAAATAGGCGAGCCTTTTGTTAACATATCGTTTCTTCTTCTCCTTGCCAAATCATATAAGTCTTGGACTGATCATTTCATCCATTGCAAAACTAGTTTTCTCTTCCTAAACATCTTTAAGTACCAAACTTGACACCAACTAGGTAAATTGCAACATTATAAACAAATCATATGGATATTTTAATTTTAGATTCTCCAAAGTAACTTAAAATGAAGGCTGTCCAGTTATGTTATTTAATAAAACTAACACAGAAATTCATCAATAAGCTCAAATGGAGTCAAATAACGAAATCAATTCCAAAAATCATAAATAAAAATAGAGATAATAGCTAGGAAGAAAAAACAGCCTGGGTTTTATGCGTTACTACTTTACCTTGGTACCAACTACCAACTTCAGGCTTGAAAATTTTGAACGTTTTGTTTTATGGATGTGTATCTTTTGGCGTTTGTAGAAAGGAAATAATGGTCTCTTGCAAACCAAGTGACTGATATTAAAAGCAAGGTGAGTTAATTTTCTCGACCTTTAGCTTTATTATAATTTTTTAACAATATAATATTTTATTATATTATGTGATGCAAAATTAATGGAATAAAAAAGTAAAAATCTAATTCAGTGGGCCATGTTTAGGATCATGGTAGATTATCCTCCAAGTTGTCTATTTTTGTTTTCTACCACCTTATCTTATAATTAAGTTGGTATAATGGATAGAGTTGGAAAGAGTTGTTTAAAAAAAAAAAAAAACAAAGAAAACACAATTCAACTAGAGGATAGTTACATGAACCACAAGAATGTATTTATCATGGATAAGTTCAACCATTTCTAATATATTAATTGGAGACTCCTAGCTATTATAAGTGTGCTACAAATAAAATTGATGGCCCAAGCTTTAAAAGTACATTTTCTCCTAGGAAGTGAACCCTTGATTCATTTTCTTTTCTCGTTTTTTTTAGAGCAAAAATATTTCAAAGAAAAAACACAAACATATCTATCTAACTTCTTTGTTGGCAAGATAAATTGTACCCAGATTACTATTTGGTAAATTAGTAGATTCACAAATTAGTGGGACATTACACCTCAAGTAGTGATTCTCCTTCTTTTTTGAGAGAAGCATGTTATTTCGCTCCTCCTCTTCATATATTTAAGAGTAAACATCATTTTTGGTCCCCGGTAATATCCTCGAAATCATTTTTAGTCCCTGTCAACAAAAAGGACCAAATTAGTCCCTAAAATTATGAAAAAGTGTCACTTTAGTCCTTCAGTCAATTGTAATAAGTACTCTTTGGTCCTTTTTCATCATTTTAAGGACCAATTTGGTATTTTTTATTGTCAGGGACTAAAAAAGATGTCGTGGATATTGTCAGAGATCAAAAAAGGTGTTTATTCTATATTTAAATGGTGAAGAATATAGCCAAAGATATGCTGAGTCACCCAAAGGTGTAAATCTCCTTTGCGATAATGCATGCTTTTGATCATATTTCCACCTTTTCCTTCAATAAAGAAGGGATCGAATAGTCTGAGTCTTATGACGTGATCAATAACGACATTCATCTTGATTGTATTACACATCTATAGGATTGAATTAATATGCAAATTCGGGTCTTCCACATCCCCTCTCCTAAACTGATTCTATTGCATGCACCAGGGACAATAAAGTTGGCTTTGGCATTGATGGTTGATCTTGTTATGCTACGCCTTATTGTGGCATAATTTCTCATGATACGCCTTCGACCTCCCTCATTGCCTGCCATGCATGATGTTAATTGTTTGGTCGAGATGGTTGTAGGTTCTCAAGTTTTACCTTTTCATGAGCAACTTCTTTATTTGTTGTTCTTCAAATTCCAAATAAAACTCGAGACTATTGTGATCAGCAGTACTTTGCATAAACCAACAAAAATAAAATTAAGAGGGAAAGAACAAAAATATGAATAAAATCTTCTAAAAAAAGGAAAAATTACTCTGATTAAATAAATTAAAACAAGGAAACAGAATAAATTAAAAACAGAAACAAAAAGTAAAATGAAAAATTACTCCAACTAAAATAGTTCAAAATGGAAATCAATAGCCGAATACGAGGCTCTTTTACAAAACTTATTGTTTGACACAAACCAATCCAAAACATTGACATGACTTTACAATAAGTGCATTGATGGCACCAGTAAGTAAAGAAGTATTGTTACCAGATTAGAGGTTAAAGCAATAATTCAACATCTTGGATTTAATTAGGTAAACCAAAATACTTGGAAAGGTAATGAATAATTGAAAAATAATTAATAGAAAAATAATTAAAAATAATAAATAAATAAATAAAAACAACTTAAAAATATCTAAGCAATGAAAATAATAAGTTTATTAGGGGTTAGATTGAATTATGTTTCCAAAAATAATTTTTTAACTTTTAGAAGAAAAAAAAACCTGTTTGATAATGCTTATTTTGTAAAAATTATTTTTACTTTTTAGTTTTTAGAGATAAATTTAGGGTTTTATAATTCTCATGTTGAATGAGAATTGAAATCTCATGTTGTAGAGATAAAAAGCATGTGGGACCCATGTGTAAGAAAAAATTACATATAGGACCCATGTCAGCACGAAAATCGAAGGGTGTGTAGGAAAAATTGAATTCTCATGTTAAATGAGAATTATAAAACCCTTAAATTTATTGGATATGTTTCAATTGTTTCTGTTTTGTGTTTTGACTTTTAACTTTTAACAAAAAAAAAAATGCAAGAAGTATTCATTTCATTGACTATTCTACAAAATAGTTTCTAAGAACAAAATATGATCAAATAAGCCCTAATTAAGTTTCGATTTTCCCAAATCTTTTTTCAATTCTATCAAATTTTCCTAACTCAACTAAGATCGAAATTCTTACCGCATAACCCTTTGAATAAAGGGTCTTTTTTCCTCATATTGCAGGAATTTAAAATTTTCCTACAAATTATGTACTATGGTGAATATATAGTTATAATATAAGAAAAAATAATGTTTAATATTATAATTATGTACTCCTCATAGTACACAGTTATAAGGGATATGAATTTTTTTTTTTTTTTGATATTATAACTATCTGCTCCCTTGAATACATAGTTCATAGGAAAACTTCAAAAATTACATGAGAGCCTATTATCCCTTGAATAAATCATGAAATCATAAATCCTTTGGCTAGCCCTAATTAAATTCAAACATTAAGAACATAAAATTTATAAAGATTGCATAAATTATGTGATGCTGATCATTCAGTCACCATTCATCTTTATGAATGCCTATCCAATTCTAGATTATATGTTCAGATCTCTCGTTTATCATACAATCTTGATATCAATCTATTGATTCCCAAATCATAAAAGCATTAAGAATGTTATAAAACACTCAACAAATTAAAGGAAAAATATATATAGAGTTGAAAACAAAATTAATTCATAAGAAATTCCTTTTGGGTTATATCTACTTCCAACACAAATGAGTAGAAAGACATCAAAGAAAATAGAAGAAAGGTTAAGGATTAATTCCATTGAAGAGGCTGTCATAGCCTTATTCCTCCAAAATACACAAAAAAGAAAAAAGAAAAAAACTAAAGAAAACTATATATATGCTTTTCTTAGCCTAGCTAGGAATCCCTATTTATATACTATCAAAAAGGTTGCGCGCTTTAGCAGAAGAACTTCTCAGCAGTTAGCACCACAACACTTGTATGGACGTTCTTATTTCATTGTGAATCTTGTGTGCTATGGGACCTCCTTCTTCATAATGCTATAGCATACACCTTCTAGAAGATGTTATATTTTAGCTCCGGCATTCCAACGCTCCATTATCCTAGCGCTCCAATACTCCATTATATTAGCGCTCCAACGTTCTATGTCAATAGGGAATACAGATATCTGAAAAATAACAAAAAAAAGGGGATAAATCACCCAAAAATACTAAGAAAATAACAAAACAACATGTAAATCCCAAGTGTGTCCTAAATACACGAAAGCAAAGATAAACCTAGATTAGAGTATGAAATTCTATCTAAACTTTTGTCAATTTATAAGAAGAAGCAAAGGACTTTTCAATCAAATTAAAGTTCGTTTTAATTATGAAGATCAAATTAATGATCTTCGGTGCTCTTATCTACCATGCATGACATAAAACAAACGTGAGAAACTCAAAACTAAATTCTTTAGATTTATCTAGGTTTTACTATTTTTTCTATCTAGTACTCCTTGCAATAAAAGATCACAGACATAAAGATTTATGTTTATATATGTACATAACATACATTAACTCTTAGAATCCATGCATCTTCCTCGTAGTAGTTTTTTAAAAAACCATATATACAAGCCCCTTGTAAACTTTCAATCCTTGCATTCAAAATAGGTACATAATTTTAAAGCACTGAAGATCATCCAATCTTCGTAATTAGAACAAACATTAATTTAAATAGAAAATGCTTTGTTTCTTTGTAAATTGACTATTGCTTAATCAGAATATTCTCAGACTCTAACCTATGAGTTTTTTTCCACATGCAGATGCACCAGGCACCGTTAGTTAGTTCTCAAACTTTAGAAAGAAAAAAACCAACAAGCTACAAAAACAAAAGAAAAGTAAATATTAATATAAAGCATACCTGTAAATGCAAGTTATAGAAGACCCTCCCTCCAAAGGTTTCATAGGAAGAAACATTTAGCAGAAAAAACCCATTATTCTCTAAAAACAGCAAGATCTCAGATAGTGGAGTCTTGTAAACTTCGTAAGATGAAATCTGAATAGCAGCCTCATTATCGTTGAGCCTGGTTGCTGAAACTACAAAAACAGAATTGAGTTGGGAAATCTTCCTTTGAGATTGTTTCTTCACTGCATCTCCTTGCTTTGAAATCTTTGATAGAAGCTCCTCTTTTTTCTTAGTTAGTCCTTCCACCTCGTGTTGTAACTGAGGTATGTATTTTAGGACTCGCGAAATTGTGTCCGGAATGCTCATTTTTTTCTGCAACATTAACATGAAATTATATCTCTATTGATGATAAATCATGTTGCTTTTAACAACTTTTTTTTTTTTTTTTTGGAACAATGTTTTTTACAACTTTATGGAAATAATAATAGTCTTGAAAATCGGTTTGAATATTAATCAAAGAATGAATCTAAATGCATAGGAAATGGAAACTGGTATATATTTATCTTGTATTCTTAAACTATTTTGATTAATAAACATCCCAATTGACAATAATCTTTTAGAATCAATCATGTTAGCGATGGATAAACCATTCTTAATTTCTTGAAGTTGTTGCTTACAAAAGATTTTAAATACATATTCAAATTAAGGATTTTTTTTTTTTTGGTATAACCTGGAGGTATTCACTTTCAACCTCCTCCGGTCACCTTGCCCTCGGGGTACGGCCCTTTAGGTTAGCCCCTCATTGGAACAGCGGGTGCTTTGAGTTTCGCTACCGGAAAAAGGATGAGACTAATCCCCACTCGAGGAGGAAGACACATCCTCTGGCCTCAAAGATTTTCGAAGAAGGATTTTAGTTGCATGGGAACAGTTCCTCTTTAATTAAAAGAGGAAGGAAAAAGAGGACTTAAAGTACCGTTTGATCTGCCACGGGAAGAAGTGAACCAAGTGAAGTAATCAAGCGATTGATCTTCTTGCGACGATCACGTTCACTGGCATTGTGGTTAAGCTTCTTTACTACGGTAAGGTCCGGGGATGGTGGAGACCTATCAACCTCAGTATTTGGCTGTGGTGAAGAGAATTTATAGGGAAATGAGTACTCTGAAGAGGACACAGTATTTTTATAAAAGTAGTTCTTCTGGTTATGGCTTAAGGGCTCCTCCTCTCTAAGCATATTCATGATTGAGAATGTTGTTGTAGGAGAGGAGAATACAAGTATGATATGGATTTAATTGTTAGAGGCAGTGAATGACTTAATTATGAAGATCTTGACTTGTATATATAGCTATACAATATCATACTTTATGTAAGCACTCGTGTTTATTTATTTATATGTACATTATTTTCTTATTATGCGGTTTATATGGATGGGCTAGCTAGCTAGGCGCGCATGCAAGCGTATGCCATCACGTTATTTTCTATTTGTTTAGATTATAATTCCGTATATTCTCTTTGTGATACTTCCAATTAAGAGTAATAAAAGATTAGGTGTCTGGTGAAAAGACAACATAAAAAGTCTTTACCATGCTGACTGGTTTTCTTTGTGTTCGGTTATTAGTTTATTGAAGAGAAGCCAGTGAAATACATTTACGGGCTTCCAATAGCTGCAAAAGAAGAACGGTCTATGTGATAGAAGAAAAGAAACAAATTATGGCATTCAATTAAGAACACAAAGACATATTAGTCGACCATGGTACTCATGCAACCCATTTTTTTAACCTTTCAAAAGCTTGGTAAAAATTATTTGAGATGTAGAATATTAGATTACTTCTTATTACATAACATGGTATGGTAGACACTATTTTCTCCCTTCCGCACTCTGACATGCAGAGAATAATTGTCTTCCGGTGATAAAGGAAGACCTGTTTATGTTCTGATACAATGGATCTAAATCTAAATTAATTTAAAATTTTCGGTTTGAATAGATCGGGTTTTTTTTTTTTTTTAAAAGACAATAACTCTATATGGACCAACTTAGACTCCATTTGATTATAGTTTTTAAAAATAATTTTTTAGTTTTCAGAACAAAAAAACTAAAAAACTCGTTTAGTATGGCCTGTTTTGTAAAAAATATTTTGAAAACTATAATTATTTTTTTATTTTTAGAATCAAATTTAGAGAACATGTCTGAGTTATTTTTGTTTTCTGTTTTGGTTTTTAACTCTAAAAAAAATTATATAGAAAATAATTGTTTCCATAACTATTTTACAAAACAGTTTTAAGAACAAAAAAACCAGAACACAATCAATTAGTATCTATTATTATTTTTCTTTCCAGCTATAATGTTTTTATTTTTTTCCTAATATTTTGATGCATTAAAATGAAGAAAAGAAAAAGAATTTTAACTGGTATGATTCCCAGGTTACTCATATATGCTTTGTAAAATATCACAAATTTTGAAAAGAACCGGAATTCCATATTTGATACGAAACGATGTAGTATTTTATCATTTAAATCCATCTAATTGATCAAAATATTTTCTTTGGATAAATCACAAGTATTTTTCACCGGAAGAAAACCTATTCGAGTCAGAAACATCTATATTATGGTGGTATTAGCTTTTCCAAAAAAGAATTTTTTGTATTCATAAATAGAAACAAGAATGTATTGGGGTTAATTAAAGAATAATTCCTTTCCCAAAAGCTGGAGAGAAAGGAGAATTAATCGTGTTTCTGCATTTGTGTTCATTGTTTTCGGGATACTGTCGGGTCAGAAACCCTTGGTGTTACGCAATCTTTTACCAGAACTTCATATTATATTGTACGCTTATGGTTATCAGTTTAGTGTATGATCAAAAAACTTTCGATTAAGATTTTTTACCTATCAAATTCAAATTAAGCCATCAAAACAGCATATAGTTATATTTTTAAACAAAATTCATTTAAAAATAAAAAAGTAGAAAGAAAATTAAAAAAAAATAATGAGAAAAATCAGAAAAAGTTATACATCAGGTTGATTTTTTCAGGTTCCAAATTTTCTAACACAAAACTCAACCCGGCCTAGGTTGATTTATCTACTTTTCACCCAAATTGAATTTTTCATTTCAAGTTAGTTCGAAGGGATCCACACCTCTAATTAATTAGGATTGATATGAAAACCTTAGTTTTCGAAAACAAATGACAATATTTTAACCACGTATACATTTCCATGAGACTAGTCAAATCGCACGTCGCATTCTTGAGAACAACATGAAATTCTCATTCAATAAATTATATATATGTGTATTAATATTAATAACTACTTGATATCTACGAATCTTGACATTAAATTGCAGTCTATTTCGACTGTTGCAGTCTTTTTTGACTGAAATTTAAAATATTGATGATTCTTGTAACAGCAATTATGATTACATCACCTGTAATTTAAAATCATTATTACAACTGTAATTTAAATTGAAGTTATCAATAAATATTTATAGGTCAATTATGCATCCATCTATAAATGAGAAATGTTTTGGCCCCACTGAGTAATAAAATAAATGTGTCAACGCAAATTAGGGTGCTTGTAAAACCTAATTGTATAGCCATATATTAATGTATTACACATGTCGATACCGTGATTCCTTTAGCTTCTTACTCTTTAAGTTTCTACTGGTTTATTAAGACTGGGTTCCGTAATTTTTTTTTTTTAATACATGGGTTCCGTAATTTTGAATACAAGGAATACGATAATATGACGTTGGCATGACAAACTACATTAGCATGCGTTACTATAAGGTAGTACTTGATAATAATAATAATAATAATTTATGAAGACAATAAAGTTTGAAGTTAGAAACAATGAGTAGTGTGTCCAGGATGACGGTTATACAACATAGAAGTTAAACCCACGTCAATATATGCATGTCTTCGTCGTCCCTCTTCTTTTTGTTTCAAGTTTGTAAACAATTATTTGGGGGAGTGACCATTTTGTCACGTTTGGACAAAAAAATTACCAGACTGCCACACCAATAATAAATTTTGCCAAAATGCCACGCAGCATAATTCGCTACACAGTGTAGCGAATTATGCATGCAAGTAATTCGCTACACAGTGTAGCGAAATATGCCATGTCAGAACCAAAAGGTGTCATGTGACAAAATTTTTGAAATTCGCTACCCTATGTAGCGAATCTCAACAATTTTGAACATGACATTTTTTGGTTTGGAGCATCCTGACGTGGCACATTTCGCTATACTGTGTAGCGAATTACTTGCATGCATAATTCGCTACACTGTGTAGCGAATTATGCCGCGTGCCATTTTGGCAAAATTTACTGTTGACGTGGCAGTCTGGTAATTTTTTTGTCCAAACGTGGCACTTTGGTCAGTGTCCCCAATTATTTTAGGGAATAACATCTGTCATTTTAAAGGATATAACCTTATATCATTTTAGATCATAACCGTTGATTTTTGTCCATCAACGGCTATAATCTATTGGATCAAAATTATTAATTAATTAATAATAAATTTGGCCCATTAAGTTTGACCCAATAGATTATAACCGTTGATGGACATAAATCAACGGTTATGATCTAAAATGATATAAGTTTATATCCTTTAAAAGGATATATGTTTTTTCCATTATTTTAAACCAAAATCTTAAGGTATTAGGCGAGGGTCATTTTAATATTTTGTTATTCTCTAACACTTCTCTCATGCAAGAGCCTTTTGAGCTTAAAGCGTAGATATTACATAGACCCAAATTTTTGATTTATTTTATGCTTATTTAATTCCATTACAAAGTGGGGTAGTGATAATCGAATTTGTGACTTTGTAGTTACTAAAACTCTGATACAATTAAAAAACTATTTCAACCCAAAACCAAGTGGTATGCAACACATAGGATAGCTTGATCAACTAAAAAAATTCTTATCTTAATTCTAATTTAATTCAAACCTCGAGAAAAATGACAGAATTTGAACCTTAAGAAAAATGAAAAGAAAGTAGGATGATGGAAAATAAAGCATGCGAATTGAGCCAATTAAGCGTTTAGTATCAATTTCTTGTAAATACAATATTTACACATTTCGAGCTTTGATTTGAATGACACATGCCTTCTATGATCCACGTACACGTATATGGATACGGGACACGACACACCGATACGCTAATTCTAAAAAATGTCACATTTGGACACGTTTTGATATTAAATAAAAATTTTAATATATATAATATAATTTATATTTAATACATATAAGAGTCCATGATAAGTCATATAACCAATCAAATATTTAAATTTCATAACATAAATATAAATATAAATAATTTTTCTTAGTTTGTTAATTTTTCATATCAAATTTCATAACAGAAAAAAATTAATTTATAAATTATTTCTTTTATATTTAGTTAATAAAATAAAATTAAGATTAAAAAAAAACGTGTCCGAGCTTGTCTGAGAACGTGTCCGAGCGCGTCCTAGCGTTGACTGTGTGTCCGAAAAAGTTGACTGCGTGTCGGAAAAACGTGTCTGAACGTGTCCGAGCGTTGACCATGTGTCCTCAAATATTGACCGCATGTCGGACACGAACGTGTCCGACACGCAAATTTTTTACAAAATTGCGTATCCATGCTTTAGAGCATGCCTTTACATATAAGATGATTTAGCAATCAGAGAACGCAAAATGAACACGGAAAATCAACATCATAAAATGCTCGATCCATGGTAGAGTAAAGTAGGTTCCACATCTATATTTGTTGGTGATATTAGTGGAGATAAATTAGAGATTCGATTAACTATAATCATATATCAAATATAGTCCATAAAAAAGATCATAAATTATTTGATTTCTTATATTGTTGCCAAAATATTTTAATTTAATTATTGTATAACCTACTATAATCATCTCCCCTCCTTGGGTCACAATTGAGAGCAAAACAAAACTCATTACAATGGATGTAGGTTACCATGGCTGAAATGCTATACTTATTCTCTATTATTTTTTGTCATTTTTTATCTTGTTTTATAATATGGCATTTAGAAGTGGTTAAAAAATCATCAATTTGTAACTTTTTGTGCTCCTTTGTCTTATTGTTCGGGGTTGACCACATTATCCCTACACTTTTCCCTTTTTTGTATTTAAATTTTCCATATTTCTCTCCTCAGCCTAGGGTTTTCTATTCTCCAAAACCCAGCCTCTACGCTAACCTAGAAATTGAACAACCCAGCCATCGTGTTGCCCCTGCTCTACCATCAGCCAACCACTACTTCGAAGTCCGCCTCGCATCGCTTGTACACAGTCATCCACCCCATGCTCTTATGTTTTGCCAATTATGCTACTACCAATGTCGTTTTCTTCTTGCGCCACCGTCCACCCCCAGTTCTTGCTCCTTTTGTAACAGCCCGTTGTACACCGGTATTGTTAACATTAATTATGATATTAAGCGCAGTTACAATCAAAGCAATTCATTTATAAAAATGAGGATAAACTTTTTCCGATTATTACGCGAACAGTAAAAGTATAAAAAGCGTAATAATAAAAAGCTGTGATCGTAACTAAAACACTAGCGGAAGACTTACTTAATTATTTATGCACTTTATTTTATCACATACAAGATACTAAGGGGTTCCCATAAACCCACTTAGCCAATTCCTCACTTTTTACGTTTTTACCACTTAACCGGATTTGCTGATTTGTTTTTCTACGGACACAAAATAAAAATGCAAACTTAAAATCCAGGTTATCTTTTTTCCTTATTCCATTAACTTTCTAACAAGCTATCACACACTCGATTCCGAACTCGTGAGCTCCGGTTATCGCCGTTTGAAGTTGGACAAACAACATAGCCTACCAACTCCAAAACAGCCTAAAACATACAATCTTCATGGAATAAACTGCACCTAACCGCCCAACCAATGACTCTAAAAATTTTACACCATAAACTACACAGCTCAAACTTCGATTTGATATATCCTATGCTTAATTTGACCAAGTAACGAAGCGAGAATTAATTTCCCAAAACTGCTTCAAATCTGCCCACTAAACAGGACAGAACAGGGCAGAAATTGACAACAGCCCCCATGGGCTGCGCACACCACCAATGATCCTAGGCTTTTGACACAACGTAGGGGACATCTTAAAATTCAAAAAGGCGTATGGCACGTCCCAATCAGACCACTATGGAGAGAGTTACGCTCTCCCAAAGTTCACCCAAAAACCGCCAATTCTACAGAAAATTCGCCAGAGTTTCCTTTGTATTTCCTAAAATCCCCAAATTTGCATAAGCTGTTTAACACCACTAATACACCTGAAATCCAGAAAAATCCAATGGGTGGCACACACAAGGACCAACAACGCCTTGGGGCACTTACAACCCAATCCAATACACACTTAAAACATAAACAATTTCATGCATAAACCATAATGCGGGTAATCATAAACTTACAATAGGCCTAAAGCCCTTCCATCATAATGCATACATCCATGGTACATTTACAACAATGGATTACATTTACATTTACAACTTTCACTTTAAACTACAAATATTTCCATATTACAACTTCACTTGCCAAATAAATCCATAAACTAAAATGACATGAAAGCTAAACTATGCACCACTGCTCCACTCGTCATCATGCGAGCTTCCCGCCCGCTGCTCCATATCCACTGGTACATCCTGAAATAATGCCCCGAGACGGGGTGAGATATAGGGATATATCTCAGTAACCAAGAGGTTCTGGAGAAAACTCCGCCCAATGGTTCACTTCGATGTATATCAATAATATAAAACACCATCACTGTTATAAAACGGGATAAAGCAAGGGATTTAGAGAAAGGGGGAATATATCAGAACAACTACGACATGCGGGATGATAGCTACCAATACCACGCCATGTCCTCGGCTATACGCCTATGGGTACTACCCCTGGCGTGTTCATAGAACAACCCACCAAGGTACCCCTTCCAACCATATACACCCGAGACAACCTAGTGTGCTCCTATCCGGATAACACACCACGACCCTGGGTCAACTGGAACTCCCTCTCGGAGACCTATCCAGTGGCAGTCCGGAAACACTTGCCCGAAGGCTAAAAATATCAACTGGCCAGAGATCTGGTACATAAGTACCCACTGTGATAATGCACATGCATGCTCATGCTGTTCTACACTACTCATACACACTTCCTACCGTTGCCATCAACTAGCAAGGTGGAACACAAAAGGGGAACAAGCCCCAGTACCAAGAGGTTACCTTTCTTTTTCCTTCCACCGAGCTCCGCAGAACTCCACTCACAGCTTGATACACAAGGAATGCCTACATAGAGGTCAATTCCACACACTTAGAACTTTAAACCACACTTGAATTTCACAAAAACATGTGTAAATCACATCACTTACCTCAATCCGCGTTGTCCAGGACCAAGGGCAATCCACTGTTTCACTGTTCCGAGTTTAAATCCACGTACGGCAACCTATACAACCATGTATAGCCGTCAGTTTCAGTCCAAATACGTCAAAATGCTAAAACGTCAAATTTCACCTCACCACTATGTAGGATTCGGCCAACTTAGTGTTAATTTAGGTTTTATTTTTCTAAATTTTCTTTCTCATTTTATTACACTCACTTAGGTTACCCAAAGGCTAGTTCAATCGCCGTTTTTCTGTTTTACGACTTTTACGCAACGTTTTGCGAAATATTACACTTTAGGCACATTTTGCCAATTTCAACACTTATTATTTTTGCATTGATCCTTCCACATGTCAATCACCACACAACCCATCTAATGACTTTTTCATCACACAATACATCACCAAAATTTGCCAAAACATCGTTTACTCACTTATACATAAATGGCCGAATTCTTTGTTTAGCCAAATCAAGGATTTCCACTCAATTCCTATGGTCCACACCTCACACAATCACTTCATATAATCACACTACAATTCACCATACCACACATTAACACAAAACTCAAAAATCCATTTCATGCACTAAATTTTTCCTAAGTTAAAATTCACTCTTTTCGCTTAGAATTTTCATTGCATTTCTAGCATTAATACGTCATTCTAAGACATTATCATCTAATAGACATTTTCCATTTGAGCTCTCTAACATCACAAATCAAACAAGCCCTCTTTAGGGTGCATAAACAATTTCAAAAATAAATCTTCAAATCAATCCATGAGAGGTGTTGAAACTTACCCACAATTACGTCACAAGACTCCTCCTAGAACTCCACAAGCAATGGCTCAAGAAATCAACCCCAAAATCACAAAGTTCCCAAAAATTTCGTGGTTGTATATGCCTTTTTTCTCACAATAGAGAGGGGTTTGAGGGAAACTAATCGGTGGAACGGGTTCGGATGATCGTTTCCATCGAATTTCAAGACAAGAATCGTCCGATTCAGTTAAGAATCGATGAAGTTAAGGGAGGAAGAAGATTTGAAAGAAAATTTTCATGGAGGAGGGAGGGGGCACGGTTTTGATGAGAGAGAAAGGAGAAAAAGATGATGAATAGTGACCCATGCCATGTGTTTACAGGTCACTTAAGTGGGGTGGGTCCCACCGCCACCTCACGCGATTCAACACTCATCCGAATTTCTCTTCGATTTCACTAAACGTCCGTAAATTCAAAACTTATTTAGAAATTCTAATTTTTAACATTAACTAATGTCCTTTAATTATACTTGATCAGATGAATCCGGAGTTTTCCGGTCATTCGGGAAAAACACTGTTTTACGCTATTGTGCGCGCCGTTGGCACGCTTCTCAAAACTGACTTAATTCCATCAAAATTTATCATAAATCATATTTCCTAACTCTATAAACCATTTATAATCCATATTTGAAACCTAGAGCTCAAAATTCCACTGGCACGTTTTACGGTGCAACCTGACTGCGTTATTTTTACCCGCGAAAAATTCTATTCACTGATTTTTCTGAAACTTGCCTATCCAATCAATTTTTCGTTCTGAATCCATTTCCAGGCTTATTTTTATCATCTGAGACCTTCTGCTCAACTTTTATCTTCCTAGGGTTGCGTGTTGGCTAATTACCGTTTTTCCCTTTCTTTGTATTTTGGCCTAATCTTTGGGATTTTCACTAATCCATCACTTAATTTCTCACTTAATACTTTAATTACTTAATTTAGAATTGTGAGGTGTTATACCTTTGTTATCCAACCACTAGTCCACCTCACCTCGCTTGTACACCATTGCACTATTGTTCGTCTGCCTATACCTTTCAATGTCGTGCCCCTGCCAATATGAAACTTCTCCCTTGCTAGCACCAGACTCCTCTTGCTATCATCGACCATGGCTACTGCCGATAAGAATGTTGCCTCGAAATTATATTTTGTGGAACTGCACTACAACCGTCGCGCTAACTGGTATCTCCAAAGACTCCCACTTAATTGAACCAGCTATAGCCTAGATTGACATCGTATACTCTGCTTGGAAGGCGTCTGATAACCAAGTACTGATATGGCTATTGAACTCAATGAAACCTAATGTTTATGAATAGCATGCATGTTCTTACACTACTAAATACCTATCAGATGCGTAATACTTTGGGCATGGAAATAAAGCCTCTCATATCTTTGAGCTTCAACAAGAAATTCACACAATCCACCAGCTCCCTTCTCAGTCATTCACTAAGTATATTTGCCAAATGAAGAAAAAAAGGGATGAGCTCAACAATACCATACCACAGGGGATCAAGATTAGGTGTTTCTCTCCTTTTCAGCATTAAGCCGGAATATGAGTCTCTCAAGCGTCATATCCTGATAACTTCTCCATTTCCTTCTTTCACTTATCATCCACCAAGAGGAGACACATTGTTCTGCCATGAAGTAGTTGTTTCCTATTACTGATGATCACACTGACCACTCTACACACACTCGTCTGCCCAAGAGATCCCTTTGTGTAAGGCCCGACCGCTTCAAGAATCAATGACTATCCTCACATACTATCCTCACTCGCTCACTTCCTGGGTAAACTTCCCAGGAGGTCACCCATCCCAGAATTGCTCTAAACCAAGCAATTTTAACTGTGGAGTTCTTCCGTTCCGGGCTATCGAAAAGCAGATGCATCTTGTTAGTATAGGTAGTACCAATTAATTCTTATGATTTATCCCAAACTGTGCAGTCTCACACCTGCACGGTCTTTGGAATCCCTCCTTTCTGGTGTCGATTTTATCATTCATGCATGTAACCCCCGCTAGAAGCCTGTCAGGAGCCCCTCCTTGCACATGCCCTTTTGCACCGGCGATCACTCCCTGCCCTCGTCAACGCTCGTGATGTTACACTTTGCTATTGCAAGTAATCCCTCCTCTACATTCTACTTGTCACTTGGGTCATTTTGGTCTTGAAAATAGGGGGAAGGTCGTGATAGCTACTGATACCACTATGATCATTACAACAAAGATGGTCATTCTTGTGAACAATGATGGCTTTTGCACCCACATCTCAAAAATCCAGAGAGTGCATGATTGGTGCAAATAATATTGTTTCACAACCACCTTCAAGGGAATTACCCCATAACCTCATATCTACATCTGGGAGACTTGTCCATCTACAAGAATACCTCAACCTTAGTGCCAATAAAAAAATCTTTTAATGCTAGGCACTTAGTTCATAGTAGTATTTCCTCTACACATACTAGTTTTTTTTCGGTCCTTTATTACTGATTCAGGTGCTACAAAGCATATATGCCATAATTCTACCATATTATGTGATATATTTGATACTGATCGTTTTGCCTCTATAAGTTTTCCAAATGTAAATAAGGTTCTTGTTAAGGGTTTAGGAAAAATTAACATATGCGACATACAATCTGATACGCTATTTGTTCCACCTTTGTATGCCAATTTACCATTAGTTGCTAAACTTACACATGATCTACATTGCAATTTCATATTTTTGCAAAAGAGATGTAATATTTTAGAACACTTACACTAGGAGAAAGATTAGTGATAGTTCGTGTCAAACTTACCAACACTTGTTGCCTACGTCAACTGTGGGCTTTTCATATGCTTGTAGGCCAAATGAATCCCAACTATGGCACTGGCGCATAGGTCACCCCTCTGATAAGATTTTGAATCTTGTTAATTCCAAAAAATTTCTTGCACTACTAAAAAACAAAGAATATGGACAGACAAGATCCATCACTAAAGTGCAAAATTTTGTCTCTAAAAATATTAGGAACGAAATTTAAGATGAAAAATAATCCCTAGCCAAAAGATCTTTCATTAATGGTTTGGGACGAAAATATAATTTTGTCCCTATTTATAACAGAAAAAGTTCATCCCAAATATCTATTTTTTGTTCCTATAAGACACTCTGACGTTCTAGTCAATATTTGAGTGATGAGTTTAGGTAAATTGGAAGAAGAGGATCATATATGGGCATTTAGCCTCTCATTTATAGTAGTGGCATGACTTGTTTGTTGCCTTATTATGCTGCCTTTGTATATCAATATGTATTTACTTAGTACACAGTGGTGGTTTTGTCAACCGATCTTGCTTGCAGGACACCTCTAAGTATGCTATGATGTCTAGGCTTGGTTGGAACCTCATGTCTACCCTTTAACTATTGGTTATTAAGGAGGCTTATTAGTCTTATGCTGCTACAAGCTTAGTTGTACACTCTTGCAAGCGTTATATATGTGTTTCCCTAACTGACTAAGTATTTATTTTTGGGCCTTTAGGTTGTTATTGGACTAGACCTTTCATGTTGTTCAATATAGGTCCAATATAACATTCAAATACAAAATTTCATCTCGAATTTTTGTCCTTGATTTAGAGATGAATTTTAGATACGACAAACATTTCATCCTTAATTATATCTCATATTGGGATAAGAATATTCTATCCCAATTAGGATCATAAATTGAAAACATTTAGTCCCTAATAGCTATAAAATATTTTTCTCTCTCAAAACTTGTAACATAGATAAAAATTGAGGGTAGACTAAAACTGTAACATAATTTGATTTTTCTCCTAGACCGATTTCATGTAAAATAACATATGTGGCACCACCAGCAGATGTAGTACCAACCCCTCTTGACTTGCCTGAAGCCGAGATCTCCACATCTGATCCTCCAATGATACAAGACTAGCATATGCAACGATCCACCAGAACCATCAGACCATCAACCAAATTAAAGAACTATGTCTCTACAATTATCACTTCTCTATTCAAGATTATGTCTGCCTTGACCATGTTTTTAGCAGACACACGAACTTCCTAACTGTAACAGCCCGTGTTAACCCGGTCTGTTAACACACTATCGTATTAAGCCACGCTTAATTAAAATGCGGAATAACTTTTTCTTTAATTCAATTATGACGTCATTAACTTAACTAACTTGATTACTTAATCATTTTCATAAAAATACTGCCTGTATGTAAATTGCAAGACAACTAACTGAATACCTCGTACATAAATATAAGTGAGTATCTAAAGCCACAGGTCTACACAAGTAGCCTGGGTCAAAATCCTGATACTTTAATTACAACATCAACATAAAAAGACGATAACAATCATGTGGCATGGACAAACCCCATGCTCACCAAATAAGGCAACAATGCCCACAAATAGTCTCAACATAAACTTAGCATAATTAAAGCAGAAAACATAAACAACAGTAGAAATAGCATAACAGCAGTCAGCATATCATCAATCAGCTCAACTCTGGCCTCCTGCCACCTGAGCCCTCAACATTACCTGATCCTGAAATAAGCGTCCCCAAACGTGGGGTGAGATCTCTAACAAGAAATCTCAGTAAGACAAGGGGTCCTCAAGGAGTCTCCACCCCAAGCTCACTTACATGTGTAATATAAGTTCAAAAACAGTATTACAGTATAAGTTCTAAAATCATGCGATGCAGCAATTAATCATGTCATGTGTGCTTTCAAATCTACTGGCCAGAGAAATGTAGGAATACGTCTATGCCTACATGAGTACATGGATAATACCTGCACCTCACCCACATGCTTCTCCATCTTGTATGTACTACATACTCAGGATTGCCGTCTAGGTGGACACCACATGCATATCATAATAGCTCATTACATATAAACAGCTCAACAGCATTTCCAAAATAATCAAAGCATGTAACACAGCATGCATAAACCCATCCCCATGGGACATGGTGGAACATCAAAATGGCTAAACCGAGGACACGAAATCTTACCTTGCAAGCTAGCTACCCAAGCCAAGAGTCCAACCACTCACAAGTCCACAAACAGCAGTATCACAATCTGATATGGACCAATAATACATCAATAATCATGTATCACAAGCATACAACTTAAAGATTACGCCTTTCCTTTACGTTTTACGTCTTAAGGCTTCCAACAAAGCCATAAGCCCTTAATCATGTGATTCTGACTTAGTTCATTAATTACAGAAGCCTAACTTCCTTAATCTAGGGTCCACAAACCCCCCAATTGCTTACTGTATGCACAGTAAAGCTACTGCTCTTCGAAATCTCAGAATATCCGGATATCTCATTGGAAATATCAGGATATCCCGTATCAGGATATCTCATTGGAAATATCAGGATATCCCATATCAGGATATCGCACTCGAAATATCAGGATATCCCATATCAGGATATCTCACTCGAAATATCAGGATATCCAATATCCGGATATCTCCCTCAGAATATCAGGATATCCCATATCCGGATATCTCACTCGAGATATCAGGATATCCCATATCCGGATATCTCACTCGAGATATCAGGATATCCCATATCCGGATATCTCACTCGAGATATCAGGATATTTCGCAGAATGCAGTTTCTGCATTTCGCGAAGATATCCTTCCAAGGTTCCATTTTTAACACTTCAACACGTTAAAGCATGCATCTTTAAGCATATACAAGTTCATTTGGGTGTTGGTTACTTCATTTTAACTTTTTACATGCCAAGACACCAACTTTAAGCATCATAAACTCATGATCATGGTGAGATAACTTACCAAAGTTCAAAACAGAGGCAAGGTGTGCTCTTGGAGCTCTCCCAAGGTTCCTCAAACTCAGCCTAAGTAGGAGCACGAAAATGGCACTTCAAGATGGGTTCTTGCACCACAAGAAGGCACTTTGAAGCTCACAATGACTACCACAAGGTAGCCATCACTAAAGCTCCAAACTCATGCTCACTAACTACACACACACAGCTTTCTCAACTCAGAATGATGGCCACAATGCAGCCCCAAGGTTAACTCTCACCCTCCCCAAGTGTTTGAGTGTGAAAGAAGAAGAAAAGGTGAAGACTTGGTGAAGGAGAAGCAATGGACAGCAGCCACCTCCCTTCAGCCACCCAAAACCCACGTAGAAGAAATAGTATGGCCTAGGGTTGTGTGCAAGTTTAGTATTTATAGGCACAAGCCACTAATCGCGCAGTATTAGCCTTAATCGCAAAGTAAAAGATATTGATCCCAAACTTCGGATTCTAGACCTACGCATTTTTCTAAGATTTGTCATATTTTTATTTTATTTTTCGGAGCACCTTTCCGGTACGCGCTTTTCCATAGCCAGTATCAGTTCTGGCATCAGATTACGTCATTTTGACTTGAAACTTGTTTTACAAGTCCTACATAATATTCTAGTAATTATCATGCGTTCGTTATAATTTTCCGGGATACTTTTCCGGTACGCATTTATACCGAGTAGCAGAACCGGTATCTGCGCTTTTCTTCCAAAAAGCGACTTTCAGCATTTTTACTCACTCAATATAATTATCTAAGCCCATTAATAATTATTAAGGTCAATTATGGAATTATTTCCTAATTGTCATAATTAGTTTACTAATTACCTTAATTAGCGGTGCGGGTTCTTACATTCACCCCACCTTTTTAAGGATTTTGTCCTCAAAATCAGAAACATACCTGTCTCGAAAGTCGGGATACTGTCGGAGAAGCTCGTCCTCTCGCTCCCAGGTACACTCCTCAGGAGTTCTTCCTGACCATTGCACTTTGACCATCGGAATGATCTTGCTCCTCAACTGCTTCTCGCCACGATCGAGGATCTTGAGTGGTCCGACGGGAGTCTTTAGGTTCTCCCGAACCTCCACATCATCCGGCTGCACCACGTACGAAGGATCGGCTATGTACTTCCGAAGCTGAGACACGTGAAACACGTCGTGGATGTTGGCCAGGTTCGGAGGTAAGGCGAGTCGATAGGCCACTGGTCCTACTCTACCAAGGATCTGGTAGGGCCCAATGAATCGCGGGCTCAACTTCCTCACGCCGAGTGCCCGTCCAACACCGGTGACAGGTGAAAGTTTCACAAACACGTGCTCACCCTCACTGAACTCCAGAGGTCGATGCTTGACATCATAGTAGCTTTTCTGACGATTCTGCGCCTGTTTCAGCTTTTCCCTGATCATCTGGATCTGTAGGGTAGTATCTTGAACAAAGTCCAAGCCGAATAGCTCTTTATCTCCAACCTCAGACCAGCAAGTAGGAGTCCGACACCTCCTACCGTACAGCGCCTCGTAGGGTGCCATGCCCAGACTAGCATGAAAACTGTTGTTGTATGAGAATTCAACCAACGGAAGGTACCTATCCCATGCAGAACCCTGCTCCAACGTGCAAGCTCTCAACATGTCCTCCAATGTCTGGATGGTCCGCTCAGTCTGTCCGTCAGTCTGAGGGTGATAGGCGGTACTCAATCTCAACTGCGTACCAAAAGCCTCCTGCAGCGCCTCCCAGAACCGAGATGTGAACTTTGGGTCCCTATCACTGATGATACTCTCGGGCACCCCGTGAAGCCTCACAATCTCGCGGACATATAGCTTGGCCAACTGCTCTGTAGTGAAGCTCACCTTCACTGGAAGAAAATGGGCAGACTTGGTCAATCTGTCCACTATGACCCAGATAGAGTCACAACCAGCCTGAGTTTTGGGCAATCCCACCACGAAGTCCATGGAAATACTCTCCCACTTCCACTGTGGAATCTCCAGAGGTTGAAGTTTACCAGACGGTTTCTGGTGCTCGATCTTTACTTTCTGACAAATAAGGCACTTGGACACGTAGACCGCTATGTCCTTCTTCATGCCCGGCCACCAAAAATTCCTCTTTAGGTCCTGGTACATTTTTGTGGCACCAGGGTGAATAGTAAACCGGCCCTTATGAGCCTCTGCCATAACCTCTTCGGTCAATGGCCCTCGAGGAATAACAATCCTCTTCTGGAACAGCAGCAATCCATCCTCGTTCCAAGACACACCGTCCTGGTTCTTTACGTAATCAAGGCACTCTCTTTGCACTTGCGCCTCTTTGATCTTTTCCATCAGCTCATTAATCACTTCTGCTGTTTCTAACTCAAGCAGTGCACCCCCAAACAAGGAGTTCACTCTCAAGTCTCTGAACTTCTCGATCACCTCGTAGTCGTTCATCATTAAACTGGATAAGCTCACGGATTTCCGACTCAAGGCATCGGCTACCACATTGGCCTTGCCAGGATGGTACCTCAACTCAAAGTCGTAGTCCTTCAAGAACTCCATCCATCTACGCTGTCTCATGTTCAACTCCTTCTGGTCAAACAGATACTTCAGGCTCTTGTGATCACTGAATACAGCAAACTTCATGCCAAACAGGTAATGCCTCCAAATCTTGAAAGCAAAAACAATGGCTGCCAACTCCAAGTCATGAGTCGGGTAGTTCTCCTCATGAGGTTTTAACTGTCTTGAAGCGTAAGCAACCGTTTTCCCTTTCTGCATCAGCACACAGCCAAGTCCTTTACCAGAGGCATCGCAGTATAACTCGAATTGCTCCGCAGGATCAGGAAGGACTAACACAGGAGCAGTAGTCAGTCTCTCCTTCAACTCCTGGAAACATTCCTCACACTCATGTGTCCACACGAATGGAGTCTCCTTTCGGGTAAGGCGAGTCATCGGTAGCACCATCTTGGAGAATCCTTCTATGAACCTCCGATAGTAACCTGCCAAACCCAAAAAGCTTCTCACTTCTGTAACCGTCTTGGGCCTCTCCCAATCCATCACGGCCTCAATCTTGTTAGGATCAACTGCAACTCCATTAGCAGAAATCACATGACCCAGAAATTTAACCGCCTTGAGCCAAAACTCGCATTTCGACGGCTTAGCATAAAGCTTTTTCTCTTTTAGCACTTGCAACACAATCTTCAAGTGCTCGGTATGCTCCTCCTCCGTCTTGGAGTAGATCAAGATGTCGTCAATGAAGACGATCACAAACTGATCCAGGTACGGCTGGAAGATCCTGTTCATGTAGTCCATGAACACTGCGGGTGCATTGGTGAGTCCAAACGGAATCACCAAGTACTCGTAGTGCCCGTACCTCGAGCGAAACGCTGTCTTTGGGACATCCTCCGGCTTTACCCGTATCTGGTGGTAACCGGACCGGAGGTCGATCTTGGAATACACACAAGCACCCCTGAGCTGATCCAGCAAATCATCAATGCGTGGAAGAGGGTACTTGTTCTTGATTGTCACCTTGTTCAACTGTCTGTAGTCGGTGCACAACCGCATGGTCCCATCTTTCTTTTTTACAAAAATGACCGGTGCTCCCCAGGGAGACACACTCGGCCGAATAAAGTCTTTCGCTGAAAGCTCCTCGATATGCTTCTTCAGCTCCGCCAACTCTGGTGGCGACATCCGGTATGGAGCCAACGATATAGGCCCCACACCAGGCAATAGGTCGATGGAGAACTCTATCTCCCTCTGTGGTGGAAACTCAGGAATCTCCTCAGGAAACACCTCGAGGAACTCCTTCACCACAGGAATGCCAGTGAGATCCTCCTGTGTCCCACTCACCAAACCTCCCAACATGACATAGCCAAATGCCCCTGCTCTCAAGGCCCTCCTCGCCTGCAGGACTGAAATGAACGGTGAGGAACTGGCTGTGGACCCACCCGGAGACATCACCACTTTCTTGGCACAACAGTCAATCATTGCACAGTTTCTGGACAACCAATCCATGCCCAGAATAATTTGAAGGTTGGCCATCGGTAATCCTATCAGATCTACCAAGAAGTCACGGCCATCCCACTGAAACGCTACATCGCGATGAACAGTGGAGGTCAAACATTTTTCTCCGGTGGCGGTGGTAACCCGCATCGGTGGAGAAAGCACATCACTGGGCAACTCAAGCCCCACAGCAATAGGGGTAGCAACAAAAGAGTGCGTTGCCCCGGAATCAAACAAAACATCAATAGTTGATCCACCAATGGTAACAGTACCTCTGACCAGGTTCGGAGCTCTGTCCGACTGCTGACGATCAAGTGTGTAGACTCGTCCGGTGGTAGGTGGCACGGCTGGTGCCCCAGTAGGAACCATCTGCAATGGCACAGCCTGCACTGCAGCAACTCTCGCCGTCGGGCAATCTCTCGAGTAGTGGCCCTCCTTGCCACACTGGAAGCAAATCAGCTGACCGGTAGAGCACGGCCCAAAATGTGACTTCCCGCATCCAGAACATCTGGGAGCAGGAGGTCTAGCTGCGTTCCCCGAAGCAGCAGTCTTCCTGAACTGATTTGGCGCTTGCTTAGCCGCCAATGGTGGTTTACCCTTGCCCTTGTTGGCAAATTTCTTGTTCTTCCAGGGAGTAGAACCACCAGCGCTCTGTGGCACCTCAACCTTGGCCCTCTTGGCCTGACTCGCCTGGCAGTAGTCCTCGATGTCGCGGCACTGCTGCACCAACGCTCCAAAGTCTCTCGAAGCAGAACCAGCGAGATGTCCAGCAATATCCTCATTAAGTCCCCTCCGGAACTTGGCCGCCAAGAATGTAGGAGTAGGCCTCGCCATGCGAAAATGAGAGAACTTGACCAGTTCATTAAACTTGGCCAGGTACTCGTCGACAGACAACGAGCCCTGCACCAACCGGTCAAACTCCCCCTGCTTCCTCTCCTGTGAGTCATAAGGGAAGTACTGACCCAGGAAGCTCTCCTCGAAGAATGGCCATGTCATCACATGACCTTGCATCTCATAGACCTGAGAAAGGTTGGTCCACCACTCATGGGCCTCGCCCTCCAGCATGTATGTGGCGAACAACAGCTTCTGCGGATCGGTGCACTGCATGATCCGGAAAATCTTGTCCAGCGCCTGTAACCATCTGGCAGCAGCAATGGGATCATATGATCCGTCGAAGGTAGGTGGCTTATGCTTGCGGAAAGCATTCAGCCGGCGATCGATCTCGTCACGATCCTCAGCAAGTACGGGGATAGTCTGCATAGCCCCCGTCAAATGACTACCCTCACCCATCTGGCTCTGGGTGTCCTCCTGTTGACTAGGCGGAGGTGGAGGCGGTGGCGGCGGTGGAGGTGGTGGAGGACCCTGGCCCGCAGCAGGACCAGCCCTCAACTCCTCCAACATGACCCTCATCATAGTCATGTTGGCCATCCGGTTCTCCTCCAGAACCTCTGCCGTGGTTTGCCGGTTCGCATCTCGTAATTGCGTCCAGCATCGCCCGGTTTGCCAGCCTCGTGGCTTCCTGGTCGGCTAGTCGGGCCGCCTGCATCTCAGCTAATGCAGCCAGGACAGGATCCGTCTGATCCTCGCTAGTACTCGTGTTCCTCCTCGGTGGCACCATGACTCTGCACAAGTTACACAAAGAATGAGTTGATCAGGCCCACGCCATGTGGTCACGTATGCATTATCATTACACACACCAGTCAGAGAGAACACAAAGTAGACACGCAACGACACATCCTAAGTTATTGCAATACATACAGGCTTTTCCCTAGAAAGTGCTCTGATACCATAAAATGTAACAGCCCGTGTTAACCCGGTCTGTTAACACACTATCGTATTAAGCCACGCTTAATTAAAATGCGGAATAACTTTTTCTTTAATTCAATTATGACGTCATTAACTTAACCAACTTGATTACTTAATCATTTTCATAAAAATACTGCCTGTATGTAAATTGCAAGACAACTAACTGAATACCTCGTACATAAATATAAGTGAGTATCTAAAGCCACAGGTCTACACAAGTAGCCTGGGTCAAAATCCTGATACTTTAATTACAACATCAACATAAAAAGACGATAACAATCATGTGGCATGGACAAACCCCATGCTCACCAAATAAGGCAACAATGCCCACAAATAGTCTCAACATAAACTTAGCATAATTAAAGCAGAAAACATAAACAACAGTAGAAATAGCATAACAGCAGTCAGCATATCATCAATCAGCTCAACTCTGGCCTCCTGCCACCTGAGCCCTCAACATTACCTGATCCTGAAATAAGCGTCCCCAAACGTGGGGTGAGATCTCTAACAAGAAATCTCAGTAAGACAAGGGGTCCTCAAGGAGTCTCCACCCCAAGCTCACTTACATGTGTAATATAAGTTCTAAAAACAGTATTACAGTATAAGTTCTAAAATCATGCGATGCAGCAATTAATCATGTCATGTGTGCTTTCAAATCTACTGGCCAGAGAAATGTAGGAATACGTCTATGCCTACATGAGTACATGGATACTACCTGCACCTCACCCACATGCTTCTCCATCTTGTATGTACTACATACTCAGGATTGCCGTCTAGGTGGACACCACATGCATATCATAATAGCTCATTACATATAAACAGCTCAACAGCATTTCAAAATATTCAAAGCATGTAACACAGCATGCATAAACCCATCCCCATGGGACATGGTGGAACATCAAAATGGCTAAACCGAGGACACGAAAGCTTACCTTGCAAGCTAGCTACCCAAGCCAAGAGTCCAACCACTCATAAGTCCACAAACAGCAGTATCACAATCTGATATGGACCAATAATACATCAATAATCATGTATCACAAGCATACAACTTAAAGATTACGCCTTTCCTTTACGTTTTACGTCTTAAGGCTTCCAACAAAGCCATAAGCCCTTAATCATGTGATTCTGACTTAGTTCATTAATTACAGAAGCCTAACTTCCTTAATCTAGGGTCCACAAACCCCCCAATTGCTTACTGTATGCACAGTAAAGCTACTGCTCTTCGAAATCCCAGAATATCCGGATATCTCATTGGAAATATCAAGATATCCCGTATCAGGATATCTCATTGGAAATATCAGGATATCCCATATCAGGATATCGCACTCGAAATATCAGGATATCCCATATCAGGATATCTCACTCGAAATATCAGGATATCCAATATCCGGATATCTCCCTCAGAATATCAGGATATCCCATATCCGGATATCTCACTCGAGATATCAGGATATCCCATATCCGGATATCTCACTCGAGATATCAGGATATCCCATATCCGGATATCTCACTCGAGATATCAGGATATCCAATATCCGGATATCTCACTCGAAATATCCGGATATTTCGCGACAGAATGCAGTTTCTGCATTTCGCGAAGATATCCTTCCAAGGTTCCATTTTTAACACTTCAACACGTTAAAGCATGCATCTTTAAGCATATACAAGTTCATTTGGGTGTTGGTTACTTCATTTTAACTTTTTACATGCCAAGACACCAACTTTAATCATCATAATCTCATGATCATGGTGAGATAACTTACCAAAGTTCAAAACAGAGGCAAGGTGTGCTCTTGGAGCTCTCCCAAGGTTCCTCAAACTCAGCCTAAGTAGGAGCACGAAAATGGCACTTCAAGATGGGTTCTTGCACCACAAGAAGGCACTTTGAAGCTCACAATGACTACCACAAGGTAGCCATCACTCAAGCTCCAAACTCATGCTCACTAACTACACACACACAGCTTTCTCAACTCAGAATGATGGCCACAATGCAGCCCCAAGGTTAACTCTCACCCTCCCCAAGTGTTTGAGTGTGAAAGAAGAAGAAAAGGTGAAGACTTGGTGAAGGAGAAGCAATGGACAGCAGCCACCTCCCTTCAGCCACCCAAAACCCACGTAGAAGAAATAGTATGGCCTAGGGTTGTGTGCAAGTTTAGTATTTATAGGCACAAGCCACTAATCGCGCAGTATTAGCCTTAATCGCAAAGTAAAAGATATTGATCCCAAACTTCGGATTCTAGACCTACGCATTTTTCTAAGATTTGTCATATTTTTATTTTATTTTTCGGAGTACCTTTCCGGTACGCGCTTTTCCATAGCCAGTATCAGTTCTGGCATCAGATTACGTCATTTTGACTTGAAACTTGATTTACAAGTCCTACATAATATTCTAGTAATTATCATGCATTCGTTATAATTTTCCGGGATACTTTTCCGGTACGCATTTATACCGAGTAGCAGAACCGGTATCTGCGCTTTTCTTCCGAAAGGCGACTTTCAGCACTTCTACTCACTCAATATAATTATCTAAGCCCATTAATAATTATTAGGGTCAATTATGGAATTATTATCATAATTAATTCGCTAATTACCTTAATTAGCGGTCCGGGTTCTTACACATGTTATGTTTACATGCTTTTATACTTGGAAATGCTTTTGAGCTGGTATGTGTAATGGCTTATAATATGTATGTGTTGTTTCCACTTTGACGGTAAATCTGAGTATGTGGCGTTATACAAGATGGTGAGACTGTGAGTGGGTGCAAGTGGCGTCTTGCATAGTGTGTGGGTAATAGACGTATTCATGCATTTCTCTAATCAGTAGAATAGTTTTGACACACATGACATGATTATCTGCTGCATTGCACTGATTTTGGAACTTATATTGTGTAACTGGTTTAGAACTTATATTGCACATGTAAGTGAGCTTGGGGTGGAAGATCCTTGAGGACCCCTTGTCTTACAGAGATTTCTTGTTAGAGATCTCACCCAACGTTTGGGGCACCATTTCAGGTTCAGGTAATGCTGGGGTTGAGACCTCAGGCGGCAAGAGGCCGGAGCTGAGTTAGATATTGCTGCTTATATGCTGACATGTTGGATGTTAGATATGTCTGTTGTTGCTATTATGCTTTTAGCTTTATTTATGATTATGTTGTTGCTGTTGAGACTCTGTTGGACTTGTTGCCTTATTTGGTGAGCATGAGAATTGTCCATGCCACATTGACTTGATTATGCTAATAATGTATCAGGATATTTTATGGACTACATGTTGTAGATCCGTGAGTTAGATACACACTTATTTATGAAATGAGGTTATTCAGGGTAGCTAGTTGTCTTTTGCAATTTACATACAGGAAATGTTTTGGAAATGAATTAAGTAATTCAACTTGGTAGTGATAATGACGTTGAAGGAGTATTGGAATACTTTTCTGGGAAGAAAAGTATTCAGATACCTTAGTGTAAGTATTCGAATACTGTGAAGTATTCAAATACTGGGGTAAAAGTATTCGGATACTTTCTGGAGATGATTGATTATTATATGAACAGACTATAATCGTGCTGTTTGGTGACAGTGAACTTGTGTGGACTTGTCTTGGATTGATTGCTTAAAATGCAAGCTTTCGTGTCATCGGTTTAGCCATTGTTGGTTCCACCATGTCCCATGGGGGATGGTTTATATGCATGATGTGTTTTTATGTATTAATATTTGAGATGCTGTTGAGCTATTATGTGAATGTCTTATGATATGCATGTGATGTTCCACCTAGACGGACTCCTGAGTATGTGAGAGACATACGATAGGGTGATTCTGTGGGTGGGTGCAAGTGGTGTCTTGCACTAAATGTAGGCAATAGACGTATGTAAGTCCCGCATTTCTCTGGCCAGCAGAATAGTTGGCACACATGACATGATTATATGCTGCATTACACTGATTTTGGAACTTATACTGTTAAACTGCTTTTGGAACTTATATTGCACATGTAAGTGAGCTTGGGGTGGAGAAATCCTTGAAGATCCCTTGTCTTACTAAGATTTCTTTTTAGAGATCTCACCCCACGTTTGGGACACATTTTCAGGTTCATGTAATATTGGGATTGAGACCTCGGCGGCAGGAGGCCAGAGCTTGGTTGATTGATGTTACCTGCTTATGCTGTTTATGCTTGGATGCTGGATTATGCCTGTTGCTATTATGCTATTAGCTTCATTATATGGTTATTTGAGCTGAGACTTGTTGGGCCTTATTGCCTTTTTGGTGAACATGAGAATTGTCCATGCCACATTTATTAGGTTATGATTTTAGTTTGGTGTTGTATAAAGCTATCAGGATTATGTCCGGCCTACGTGTTGTAGTTCCGTGATTAGAGACAATGCTGACCGCATATTATACGGTATATGACCACACAAATACAATGCTGACCGCATATTATAGGGTATATGGCGCAGCCCGAACCCACCACTAAATATGCACACACAAATACAATGCTAACCGCATATTATACGGTATATGACCGAACAACCACAAATTATCTCAACTTTATTGTGTGCAAAACAATGCACAATGTAAATGATATTATAATAAATTGTGTTGTTATATTTATGGATATCACAAAATTTCTAATAATGTGAATTGGTCAACTAACACAACACTCAACCACTTGTATTATAATGTTTTGTTAGTAATACCTCTGATATTGTTACTTGTCTTGGATTTGTCTATATTTTAAAGAATACTGAGTGGGTTGTTCTCCTACTCATATATAATAGAACATATTGATAACACGTGCCATTGCTTGAATTCATGATCAACCCTACTTCCAATAGGAGCGGTTGACAAGGAATACCATGTCAAAAGGACTTTTTTGCCACCGTTTTTAACCATATTACCAGTTTACCACGTACATCCCCAATGAAAAGAAAAGGTTTTACCATCTATAATTTAACATGATTAGAAAAAATTTCCTACACTCACAATATTTTGTGGGGCCTACAGTAAAAAAAATAAAAAATTTCTGGCACGTAAAACGAATATCTATAACATAACACAAATACTTTTCCTACAAAATAACTCTTATAAAACCAAAAAAAAAAAAATACTAAATTATTATCACTCGCCATCCTAATAAGACTTACAATTGTTTGAGGGAAAACAAAACCATTTGATATGTGGGAAATACATATGTAAATATTTAGTTCATGTTATAGACACAATGTGGATTTCATCATTTTTAAAATAAAAAGAAAAGGAAAGAGAGTATAGGGTCCATATTGGTTATATCTATAACATGATCTAAATATTTTTCCTATGTTATAAAAAAAAAAGTATTTTTCCTATAAGATGACATAACTATTTCCTTTTATATATATATATATATATATATATATATATATATATATATTTAAAAGTTTTAAATGCAGATGTCGTTTTAGTCTTTTTCTTTAAATAACTAATAACTTATTGTATTGATGTTTTAAGGTAACTTAGAATTATTTCATACCAATAGTAATTAAAGAATATTAAATATTCTGACTTACTTAAAAAAACAAGTCTTAATTTTTTTAAGTCTTTACTACATTAAATATTTTACTTTGTATTAAAAAAATTATTCTGGATTCATTAACCAATGTTCTAATAGCACTAGTTAACAAATTTCTTATTTTTTCGAATATAAATCATGAACAAAAAATACATGCTTAACTAAATTTAAGATTTTACTAGTTCGAACTCAATCTTAAATAAGCACTTATAAAATTAATTAATTCGTTTAAATGTACTACCATAACGTAGGGGATAGTGGATACATTCACCACCGAAGACGTAAAAAAAATATTTTCTTCTTATTTAATTAAAATAAAAATGGAATGTTAATGAATAAGAATCAAATTAATTGATAGAATTAAATAGTAGAAAAAATAATTATTTTCACATTTTGTAATGAAAATCAAAACGAAATGTTAACCAATAAAAACTGATTTAATAAGAAAGATTTAAAACATTAATTCTAAGATTTATTTTAAATCAAATTATTCATGAAGCGATGAATCGATCGGAATATAAAAAAAACTACTGAGATTAAATAATTAACTTACATATAAATAGAGAGAATGAATTTTTTGGCTTTAAGACAAAAAATATTTCTCTACTGCTGAAATAAAAAAAGAATGAAGTGGATCATTTATGATTTCTCTCACATAAAAACGTTTTATGTCTCGTATAAATATAAAGGAGAACATTTCATCATGTTGTATGAGAATTCAATTATTATGTTATGATCCTTCGATTTGCGTGCATAACTTTTTATTTTCTTTTTTAATAAATGTGGGACCCACCACAAGTTGAGTCATAACATGAGAATTGAATTCTTATTCAACATGATAAAATCAAATCTCTAAATATAAATACTGAAATCATTTCCCGATATAAATATTGCTGTAACTTCTCATTAAGACTAATAGGATGTCTTGACTTTAAAATAAAAAACCATTCCCATGAGAAAAGCAGACTGTTGAGTGTTGCATAAGTAGACCACAAGTGTCCTAGGGAAAAGTTATTTAATATAACGGGGAATATTAATCTTATGTTATATGAGAGTAGTTATCTTATGTTATAGAGAGAATTCAAGTGGGGTCCACCATTAAAAAGCAAAAACGAAAAAAAAAGAGAGTATGATTTTTGAAGTGAGTTAAAATGAGATAACTACCGCATATAAAACGAGAGTAGTATTTCCTTAATATAATAGATGCAATTGTATATTATAATATGAAAAAAAATAAAAATTTGGTGGTTTTGTGCATTGTATTGTATTGAATGCGCATTATTATTTTGGCTACTTTCCCCCTTTGTCCCATTATGCCTCACTTGATACGGACCAAAGAGAAGAAATAGCAAAACGGTGTGTTTAATAAGCACTTTTCTTTTTATCCATTTGAAGACGCACCTTTCCAAACAAAACAAAACAATTAAAAAAAAAAGAAAAAAGAAAATATCCCCTGTTCCTCCAAAACGCTGTGCTCTTACTGCAACATCATCATCATCTATCTCTCTTGCGAAGAATCTAGGGTTTTGGAATAGTGAATCTTTACCACCTAAGGTTCTGTCTATTTCTTCGTGCTTCAACTACTTCCTTTCTTTTAATTAACATCTCTCTCTCTTTTTTTTTTTTTCTCTCTCTCTCTCTCTATATATATATATATACATATATATATATATATGTGTGTGTATGCATGCATGAAATTTTCTTGTTTTTCGTTCATGGGGTATTGATACCCTTTAAAAATCTTGGTTTTGTGTATACGAATTTGGAAATAATATGATATGGGGTGCTTTCGTTTCGTGTTTTGGTTGTGATGATGATCGTGGCCTGAGTAACTGAGGGCAAAGTTCGAGTCTTTTCCCCCTGTTTGGTCAATGGGAACGATGACTGGGAACAAATATTAGTTTGACCAGTGAAGCAAGCTTCGTTGTTTTGTATTATTGTATTTCTTTTGTTAGAGGACTTCATTCTGTTCTGATAAATGTTTCTTTTTTTTCTTTTTCTTTTTCATCTGAAAAAATAAAATAAAATAAAATCTTATTCTCTGGGATGTCTGATGAGGGAATGAATTCTGCACATACTACTGGTGTTGTGAGAGTCTTAGTTATACAATGTTTGACTACCTTGGTATTTTCAAGAGCACGCTTAGCTATGGTTTTTTCTTCTTTTTTTGTTTTTTGATTTTTGGTGCTGAAATAGTTTTGGGATTTTTTTTTCATTTATTTACTCTTTTGGATATTTTGATTTTTTCTTCTTCTAATTTTCATCTTATATTGTCTGTATTCAATTGGCATATGGGTGCAAGGATTGTTCTTGATATTCTTGAGTGGCTATCTGAGTTGTGTATTGTATGATTTGTGATTACTTGAAATGGTGGTTGTACACGAAAGATGGGCGTAGATGCCTGACATCTTATTCAGAGCTCTAATTCAGTATGATGTCAATGCTTTCACATTTCCTTCGAATAGTTACTATGAATTCAAAGAAAATGGCATTATCATCATTTAACTTTGTGTTTATTGGCATGTGGGTTCAGCATAATTGAATTTTTGCATAATACTCCTGCAAATTCATGTAAAGTGTTTCAATTAAGTACCTTTTGTCACTATTCACTGTAATTGGAGCTATTGTGGCTTTAATTGCACTGGTTTACTTTTCCCGTGTAATTTCGTAATACTAATAAGTTATATTTCTCATTAGAAGTTTATGCTGATCCAACAATTTTGGGTGCAGTTTAGGAGACAATGTCATATTTCTAATTTCCATTACCAAAGAAGGGGAAAAGTAATCTTCCAGTAGTATGGCAACTGAGAGTCCAATTAGAATCTCAGAAGCTGGGGGTAAATGGCCCTCTCTTAACGAAGCTGCAACTTTTGGTTCACCATCTCATAACATGGTGACAGAGGATTTGGGTATACTTTTGAAGGGCCATAGGTTCCATGGCATTGGAAAGGATGTGGCACCCAATCGCAGTGGCAGTGCACCTCCCAGCATGGAAGGCTCATTTCTGGCCATTGAAAACCTATTACCCCAGCATAACAGCACCCAGAATGCAAGCTTGGCAACTCTAAGCAGGGCTATGCAAAAATGTGATTCTGAAGAACAATTACGAGCTGATCCAGCTTACTTGGCATATTACAGTTCCAATGTCAACCTAAACCCTAGACTTCCTCCCCCGCTAACCTCCTGGGAAAATCGCCATCTAGGACGTCATATTGGTAGTTTTAGCAATAATTGGGGATTGTCTTCTGCAGATGATAGCAGTAAAAGTTCTTTACATTTTCCACAAGGAACTCTGTCAACGCACAAGGAGGAGTCTGAGGATGATTCACCCCAACAGCCATATGATAACGAAATTGTTAAGACAAGTGGAATATGGCGTAGATCAGATGTAGCTTCATTGTCATCTCAGCACAAAAATGTGGTTGATTTAATTCAGGTGATTATTGTGATATAAACATCTAAATTTTGTGAAATCCATTCAGTTTTCTGCATATAAAATATTGACTCCATTCCCTTTCTTATGTTTTGTTACATTTGAGTAGTATATTTATCATTTTTTTCACCATTTATCTTCTCTAGCTTATTTTTGCTGTTTGCTTGCTGCAATGGGTAGTAATCCCATGATTATGGTATGTTTTTTTTAAGTTATTAAGTACTTGACTCTTTATTTTCTTTTTTCAAACTTTCAGGAAGATTTTCCTCGCACCATGTCACCTGTATATAACAAGTCTCTTTCAGTAAGTCATGGAGTCGTGGATAAAGCAATTGACTTAGAAGCCGGTTCTAGTTCTTCTCATGATCCCCCTGTTACTACAGTAGAGGCTGCTAAACCTACTGTAGGTGCCAATGATCTAAGGGTATCATCAAGTTTTGATACCCACACCCCTGTTGCGAGCTCATCATCTCTTGAATCCACAGGCAGCGTGGGTTTTAGTGATTTAGATGTTACAACTATTGAGTCTCAATTAAACGCTCTTAGTGTGTCTAATCTGCCAAATTCAGCAAGCCTGAGTTACGAAGAAAACTGGAAGACCAGCTACCAGAACAATTTGATGCAACGCCAGGTATTCCAGCAACAAAATGATCCATGTGAAGTTCCTAGTGCCAATTCTCTAGATATAAATTCTGCGTACATTGGTAGGGAACAGTTTCCTCATAATTCCAGCAAGTTCTCTGATGTCCAGCCTCTACTGCAGTCATCTGGGTTTACACCTCCCCTATATGCCACTGCAGCATATATGACCTCAGCAAATCCATTTTACACTAATTTTCAGGCCTCAGGCATGTATACTCCACAATATGTTGGTGGGTACACTTTAAATCCCACAGCTATTCCTCCATATATTACTGCATACCCTCCTCATGGTGGTGTACCATTTGTTGTTGATGGGGCTACTAGTTCCAGTTATACTCCGCTAACACCAGGGGTTTCAACTGGAGGAAGTATTTCGAATCGAGCTGAAATGGTACATGCAAACAAGTTCCCTGGGCAATTTGGATTTCCTCTGCAGCATTCTTTTGGTGATCCTATGTACATGCAGTATCATCAGCAACCTTTTGTGGAGGGGTATGGTATTTCTAGTCATTTTGATCAATTGGCACCTAGAGCAAGTGGTGGTAGCCTAATTAGTCCCCTTGATTCACAAAAAAGGCCCAGCAGTGGTGCTTATTTGGATGATAAAAATTTGCACGATCAGAGAACTGGTGCTAATATGAACTCAAGAAGAGGTGGATTATTGATTCCTAGTTATTTTGGACACATGCCAAACATGGGGGGATTTGTAATGCAGTATCCAAGTTCACCACTTCCTAGTCCTGTTTCGTCAGGATACCCAGAAGGAAGTCCTGGCCTTCCAGGAGTTAGGAACGAAATAAAACTTTCCCCAGCTTCTGGTAGAAATGGAGGCATATTTTCTGGATGGCAAGGTCAGAGATCCTTTGACAGTGCTCATGACCCCAAGATTGTTAGTTTTCTTGAAGAGTTAAAATCTGGCAAAGGTCGCAGATTTGAGCTATCTGATATTATTGGACATATTGTTGAATTTAGGCAAGTAGTCTTTTCAGTTCTCTTTCCACCTATCTAATTGATCGATTTCTTGGCTTTGGAAATGAAATTCACTATGGTTTTTAACTCCAGTGCTGACCAGCATGGGAGTCGATTTATACAACAGAAGTTGGAAAATTGTGGTGTTGAAGAGAAGGCGTTGGTGTTCAAAGAGGTTCTTCCACATGCTTCTAAATTAATGACTGATGTATTTGGTAACTATGTAATACAGAAGGTGTGTTTTTGAAGTGATGTATATTTTATTTAATAAGAGTAACCTTTGACTGTCTAAAATCGGTTCTGGTCTAATTTGTCCAATTCTCCTATGCTTAGTTTTTTGAGCATGGAAGCCCGGAGCAGAGGAGGGAACTTGCAAGTCGACTGGCTGGTCAGATACTGCCTTTAAGTTTGCAGATGTATGGCTGTCGTGTAATCCAAAAGGTATATTATTCATGTACGACATTTATTTCGCTGGCATGCTTGACAGGTCACAGCTATTGCAATATATTTAAATGTTTTGAGTATTGATTTTAGTGATTTAGTCCTATGACTTTGTTTAACGGCCATTGCGATCGCATTTGCGGCCAAATCGCAGCCACATTGTTGTCATAACAATTTACAATTGTGATTTATTAACGTCTCTCTGCTCTGCACTATCTTTTTGTCATTATTTCAGATCCTATAAGCTATAGGCATTGATAACTATGTTTTAGTCCTATGACTTTGTTTCTGTCTTTGAGTCGTAACAATTTACAATTGTGTTTTTGCAAATTGCATTCTTAAAATGGGTTGTCTAACCTGGTTTGCCTTTTGTTGCATCCACCGGCACCTGGTGGGGGGAGTTTATAAAATCTGGTTTGCATTTAGTTACCAGTACTTATCTTGTAAATTTACTTTTTCTTCCATAGCCAAGGTCAAATGTTATGGCAAAATCAGTGTGTTTAGATAGAGTCATAGACACCACGATTTGTATAATGCATGAAAGAGTTTGTGAAAGTAAAATATGATGAAGCAATGTTGGTTTTTTAGGAATAGGAATATGAATTTAACTAATTACACATGGTAGGGTGGCTTAACCACCTTTTATAAACGATAGTATCATAGCTTTCTCACAGTTATCATATTTATTTTATATCTGTGCAGGCACTTGAGGTTATTGAGCCTGAACAGAAAGCTCAGCTTGTTCGTGAGCTAGATGGAAATGTTATGAGATGTGTTCGTGACCAAAATGGGAATCATGTAATACAGAAGTGCATTGAATCTATTCCGACCAAAAAAATTGGCTTCATACTATCTGCATTTCACGGTCAAGTTGCTATTCTATCAATGCATCCTTATGGCTGTCGAGTCATACAGGTAAGTTATTTCATTCCCTTTCCCTGAAAGTATTTTGTTTTTTTTTGGTCATGCATTTAGTCCTATGATAATGTTTCTTGTAGAGAGTTCTAGAGCACTGTACAGATGAGGTTCAATGTCAGTTTATTGTGGATGAAATTTTGGAGTCAGTTTGTGCTCTTGCTCAAGACCAGTATGGTAATTATGTTACCCAGGTTAGTTACCGTCTTTCCTTCTATACCATAATTTTTTTATTAGCTTCTGGCACTTATGGTGCATAGTAGAAAGAAACTGTGACAAGTTGGAGGTAGTTATTTTCTGTTGACTTCTATGTCTTATAATTTTTAGATCGTATTCTCTTGTATAGATAGTGAAGGGCCGAAAAGATTTACTTTTCAACATCAACATCAACATCACCTTTATCTCAAATTAATTGGGGCTTGCCGTGAAAAAATAAAATAAAAATAAAAATAATAATAAAAATATATATATATATATATATATGTGTATAGGTCGCGGGTTGAGATATAAAATCTCTCTGAAAAAAGCAGGGGAAAGGCTAAAAATAAAAAGACACTCACGAAGTGAGTATATATATATATATATATATCGGTATATCGTATATGTATTTTTATTCTCTTGTATAGATAGTATCAGGTGCAAGGAGTTCCCCGTTAGAAAAGATTTACTTTTAATTAATAAAAATCTTACTGTGGAGTGAAGATTCAGATTTATGGTGGATGTGGGTGCAGGTGATGAGTGTATTGTTAGTCAGTGGAGTTACCATGTAATTGAGATCGAGATCATTCAAAGGTTGGATGTAGGTGTTGAAATAGATTCTCCACCTGAAAAATTCCACTGGTATTTTAAGTAACCGTCCAATAGATAATTATGTTCTCTACATGAGGTGACATATGATGAGTTTGAGCTTTGAGAGAATACATTTTGGCATATGAATTTGTGGGACGACCTTTGTATCAATACTTCAAAATGGACTCAGGTATTTTTTGTACTTTATGTAGATAATACATATGGTTATCAAACAGTTTATATAAAGCAAATTTCACATTGAGGTTTTTTTTGTTTTTCTTCAAAGATTGTGATAGAACATCAAACATGAATGCAGAAGAATCTAATATAGCCAAACCAAGGAAGGTGTATGTGCATGAGAAGAAAAGAACTCTTGCTGCCTAATCTAGCATGACTCAGTTAGTGGATAAGAAATAGTTATTTGTATTTTGGATGTGTCAGTTATTTAGAAGGTGTCAGTTATCTATTTATAATATAGTTAGTTATCTTCTAGTAGTGGGTAGTGGGTAACTGCATAGTGCAATTAGGGAGTTACCATAATTTAGATGGTGGATTCTGATAGAAAGGGGGGAACTGATAAGAAAGAATTTCAGTCAAGGGACTGGGGCTTAGAGCACATCTCCATGCTAGGAGTATATACAAGCACAGATTCTGATACGGCGTTTTCGATACGTTCCCGATACGTGATGTTGATACGTCACTTCAAAAATATTAATATTTCGATACTTTCCGATACGTCTTAGTATTAAATAATATATTTAATATAAAGAGTTCACATTAACAAAATTTAATAAAAGAAAAATTATATTTTAAAGAGTGTATTTATTATCCTTTATATTTTAAATATGTAATATTCAATTAAATAAAATTATATTTGCCATAAAAAATCTATATTGTTTACATTTTATTTATTTAGAAATAGATAAATTTATGTCAATGGAGAATAATAACAAAAATATTTTTTTTTATTGAAAAAAAAAAGTTAATTCTAAGTTCAGCCCAAAATCGACCCGGGCCCATTCTTCTCCCAAAGTTAAACTAAAGTTAATGGAAACCCTAGATTTCATTCTTCTCCCAAAGTTAAACTAAAGTTAATGGAAACCCTAGATTTCAAAAAGGCACCGCCGCCGCACAAAGTAAGCAAAAGAGTCACAACTGGGCAGAGGCAGAATAAGTGCCTGCGTCAGATAAAAATGGTTCCCGTCACATGGAACGCGATTTTGACTACCATGGTTTCAGGTATGGCTCTCTGAAACCCTAACTGGAAATTGCTTGGGATTGCTGCTCTTACTACCGATTCCAACCATGTCTCCGTCTTCTTCGATTCCCCACAACCCACTCAAACCCACTGATGAGAATGGATTAAAGGATGGAAATTAAAGGATGAACTCACACTTTTTGGGCCCAGATAACTGGATTTTCTATATTAATATGAAAAGGAAATACAATGCTAACACAATTGTAAATGCAAAATAACAACTACTCAACGAACTACTCCCTGCACAAAGATGCAGGTTCAGTACAATTGAAGAGGTACTGATTCTCTCCCACTCTCAACCTTAGTCTTTTCCTACCTGATGCATACAACCCTCCCCATCTTATATTCCTCTAACTGACTAGACACGTCAGCACCTATTCTCTCTCTCTTCTAACAACCTATTCTTCTAGATCCTTTCCCAATAATCCCCTGTACCTCCTCCTAGCATACACCTTCATAGGAGTTCTATCAATACTCCCCCCCAAAATACTCACCTTGTCCGCAAGGTGAAAAGCTGGGAACTGAGCAGAAATCACAGCAGAATCTTCCCAAGAGTTTTCAAAATCGGGAAGATTTTTCCACTTAATAAGAACCTCCGTAGCCCCAAGTGAAGTTTTACGCCATTGAAGCACATTTTCGGGCTCCACTAACAGCTCCCATTCTTCAGTTAAACCAGAGGGAAGTGGCTGGACAGATGTAGTAGAGGAAACCGCCTTTTTTAATAAGGAGACATGAAAAACATTATGAACACGGCAATCCGAAGGGAGATCTAAACGATAAGCTGCATTCCCAATTCTGGCCAACACCGCATATGGCCCATAAAAACGAGGACTGAGCTTCTCATTAATCTTCTTTGCAAGAGAGCGAAGGCGATAAGGCTGTAATTTTAAATACACCATGTCACCAACCGCAAATTCCACATCTCGACGTCGTTGATCAGCATATGACTTCATACGATTTTGAGCAATCAACAACTGATGCTGCAAATCCTGTAGAATAACATCACGGTCTTGTAATAACCGAGTAATGTCGTCTACCGGAGAAATAGCAAACCCAGAACGAAGCAATATAGGGGGATCACAGCCATACAAAGCACGAAAGGGAGTGGTGCCAGTGGTGCTTTTGTAGGAAGTGTTATACCAAAACTCCGCCCAATGCAACCAAGAAGGCCATGATTTGGGCTTCGGACTACAAAAACAGCGAAGGTAATTCTCCAAACAACGGTTGACAACCTCCGTTTGGCCATTGGACTGTGGATGATAAGCCGTGCTATACTTCAATTGGGTACCCGAGCAACGAAAAAGTTCAGACCAAAATGAACTCAGAAAAATTTTATCACGATCACTAACAATGGAAGAAGGAAATCCATGTAAGCGAACGACTTCCTTGATAAAAATTAAGGCCACTTCCTTAGCGGTGTAAGGATGAGCCAAGGCAATGAAGTGTGCATATTTGGAGAGCCTATCAACCACCACAAAGATAGTGTCCACCCCTTGAGCCTTAGGAAGACCCCCCACAAAATCCATAGAAATATCAGTCCATACCTGAGAAGGAATAGGGAGTGGCTGTAAGAGGCCCGCTGGAGATAGAGTTTGAGATTTACTTTGCTGGCAAACGGAACAAGCAGCCACATACCGTTGAATTTGCCTGCGCATCCCCTCCCAATAGATTACACCAGCTATCCTCTTAAATGTGCGTAAGAAGCCAGAATGGCCCCCAATGCAAGAATCATGAAACTCCGATAACACCAATGGAATGAACCGGGAGTGTTTAGCCAAAACCATCTGGCCTTTGTAAAAGAGACGCCCCCCTTGCAAACTGAAACCGGAATGAGATAAAGGATCAGCAATTAAATCTTGAATAATGCCTAACATCTTTGTATCTTGCCGCAATTCAGATTCAATCTCTTCAAATCTGTTAGTTTGCACACAAGACAAAGAGAAAAACTGCAAATTCCGGGATAAAGCGTCCGCCACGACATTCTCCTTTCCCGGCTGATACTGAATCTCAAAGTCATAACCCAGAAGTTTTGAGATCCACTTCTGCTGTTCTTCCCCCAAAATGGTCTGGTCGGTAAGAAACTTGAGACTTTTTTGATCCGTTTTAATGACAAAATGGCTGCCAAGGAGGTAAGGCCGCCACTTCTGAACAGCATACACAATTGCCATGAGTTCCTTTTCATAAATGGATTTTTCCAGCGCTCTAGGAGAAAAAGCTTGGCTTAGAAAACTAATTGGTCTGCCCTCCTGCATGAGAACCGCCCCAATCCCACGGCCAGACGCATCAGTAACCACCACAAATTGTTTTGAGAAATCCGGAAGTGTTAGCACAGGAACAGAACACATCGCACCTTTAAGTTGGTCAAATGCCTCTTGAGCTACAAGATTCCATTTAAAGCTGTCCTTCTTTAAGAGATCAGTTAGAGGCTTGGCAATTTTTCCATAACTTTGCACGAATTTTCTATAATAGCCAGTGAGGCCAAGAAAACCCCGAAGACTTTTGACATCCTTTGGTGCAGGCCAAGTGGACATAGCTGTGATTTTCTTTGGGTCAGCCCTCACACCATCCGCAGCAATAATATGTCCCAAATACTCAATCTGTTGTTGTGCAAATTCACATTTTTTTCTATTGGCGAAAAGACTGTGGTGCCTTAAAACCCCAAAAACCTCCCTTAGATGCTCCAAATGTTCTTGATCACCCTTGCTATAAATGAGGATATCATCAAAAAAAACAAGCACAAACTTCCGTAAAAAGGGTTTGAGGATCTCGTTCATAAGGGACTGAAAGGAGGATGGAGCATTCGTGAGCCCAAACGGCATCACTAAATACTCATAATGACCCTCATGGGTCCGAAAAGCGGTTTTGGCTATGTCCTGCGGCTGCATCCTAATTTGGTGATACCCCGATTTCAGATCCAACTTAGAATAAATACAGGAACCTCCCAATTCATCCAAAAGTTCATCGATCACCGGCAATGGAAACTTATCCCGAATGGTTATCTTGTTTAAAGCTCGTTAGTCCACACAAACACGCCAACTACCATCCTTCTTTCGAACCAATATTACTGGACTCGAGTAAGGACTGACACTGGGCCGGATCATCCCCACATTGAGCAATTCAGAAACTAAATTTTCAATTAAAATTTTCTGATAATGGGGATACCTGTATGGCCTGATGTTGGGAACTTCACTACCCGGTTTTAAATTGATGGCGTGATCCTGATTCCTACTCGGTGGCACCCCTTGGGGAATACGAAAAATATCCTCGAACTCCAACAATAAGGACTTCAAATCTGGCCAAGAAGGTTCAACCGTTCGATCCTTATCCGTGACCCACAGTCGATCAACAAGGTAGCCCTGACCCTCCTCCGACAAAGCCTTGATAGTTGAGCGAAATGAGGCGTTCGTCTTTTTACAAGTTAACGACGGGTCTCCTCGGAGTGTTACCTCCTTTCCATCCACCAGAAATTTCAAGGTAAGCTGACTAAAATCTGCCTTGATTTCCCCCAAGCTTCGTAACCATTCCATCCCTAAAATCACTTCAGCACCACTCAAATCAAAGATATAAAGATCTTGTTGAGTGACCGTACCTTGGATCTGAATAGTAATACTTTTACAAACCCCCTGAGTCCCCACCTTATAACCATCTCCGACTTCAATACTTTGCTTTGAAGTTTCTTCCACGTTGAGTTTTAGTCTTTCAGCTACCATCCGACTGATGAAATTGTGGGTAGCACCACTATCCACCAACATAGTAACCTTTTCGCCACAAATCGATCCCCACAACTGAAGCGTTTGGTTCGAAGAGAGCCCCAACACACTATACATCGACAACTGCAAAACCTCGTCCGACTCCTTCTCCGTCTCCTGGATCGACGGCTCCGAAGACCGATCGGTTGCTGGTTCGTGACTGAGTTCTTCAACGGGCTCTTCTTCTTCGTCGTTTAGAATGAGAAGGTTCAACTGAGCCACCTTGCAGCGGTGGGTAGGGTCCCACCGTTCTTCACAGTTGAAACACACTCCTCGCCTTCGCATATCTCGAAGTTGAGATTGAGACAGACGGCGGTCATTTGCCCTAGCTCCATAGTTACCCACACCACTCTTCGTTTTGTTTTGTCCAACAGAGGACGCGTTATGAGTACGCGGATCAGGGACGGACGCGTTTGTAGCCGTCCGCGTGTCCCCAGATGCATTGCTGGAAAAACCCACGTGCCTAGCCCCTGATGAATGAGTTGTGGATTTGGGCTGATAGGAACGCGTCGGCCCATTACCCTTCGAATTTGGGCCCAATCCAAATCCATCCGCGACCCAAGCCCAATTCCTCTTCTCTAACATCACCGTCTCCCTCATCATCTCCCCCAAAGAATCCAAATTCCACTGTAGCAACTCCGTTCGAAGACTTTCACAAAGTCCATGCAACCAGATCTCCTTAAGCATTTGCTCATCCGCGTCATGAAGGGGGCTAATAATCCTCTCAAATTCAGTCCGATAATCCGCCGCGCTCCCTGTTTGCCTCAAGCTCATGAGTTCTTGATACGGGCTACCCATGGCTTCAAGCTGAAACCGGTCAAGAGCATCTGCTCTAAAATCCACCCAGGAAGCGTGAGGATTATTTCGCTCCCATACCTGAAACCAGTTGAGTGCAGGTCCATCTAACACTATCATAACAGCGTTTACCTTGTCCCTGCCAGCAATCCGGTTGACCGAGAAGTATCTTTCCACCTTCGTTAACCAAGAGTAAACGTCTTCCCCCATGAATCTGGGTATCTCCAACCGAGTTGGGGGCCAACCCGTTGCACGTACCCTAGGTTCGTTCCCTACTTCAGATTCTTGAGATTCGAAGCTATCGCGTCGGGATCTCCCTCTGCGTCGATACCCTGTGGGATTTCTTCTTTCTCGGCTCGGTGGACTGTCCCTTCCAACCCGAGGTCTCCGTTGCAAAAGATCCATCATCTCGTTCAACCTTTGATCAAGGTTACGAAATCGGTCCTCAACAATTTCCTCACTCCTTCGACATTGTTCCTCAAGTAACTCCATTCTCGTGTCCATTTGACGAGTAACCACCATGCAATGCACCCTTAGGATCGGAGTGCTTTGATACCAGTTGATGAGAATGGATTAAAGGATGGAAATTAAAGGATGAACTCACACTTTTTGGGCCCAGATAACTGGATTTTCTGTATTAATATGAAAAGGAAATACAATGCTAACACAATTGTAAATGCAAAATAACAACTACTCAACGAACTACTCCCTGCACAAAGATGCAGGTTCAGTACAATTGAAGAGGTACTGATTCTCTCCCACTCTCAACCTTAGTCTTTTCCTACCTGATGCATACAACCCTCCCCATCTTATATTCCTCTAACTGACTAGACACGTCAGCACCTATTCTCTCTCTCTTCTAACAACCTATTCTTCTAGATCCTTTCCCAATAATCCCCTGTACCTCCTCCTAGCATACACCTTCATAGGAGTTCTATCACTCACCTACCGCCAAACAAGATATTATGGTTTTGAACCCTCCTCAATGGACGCGTGGATGACCGTATCGGAAGTTTTTGACCAATCCGATATGACAATATCCGTATCGGTACAGGACGCGTGTCCGATATGTTGGAATTTTTTTTTTTCTGCGTATCGGTGCTTCATAGCTCGCTATTGTGTTATTTTCCTTTTTTTCTTACTGTAATGTACAGATCTTGACTCAGATAGGGAGTTTGTCCTATCAGATTGTTTTATTAACGTTTAACATTCAAATTCTCTATTGTCGTTGCTGTCTTGTGTGATTCCTTTTATGCAATTTCTTACTGCATTTGGAAATTTGTTCATGCATATAAATTTCAGTAATGATACTTAAACATACTTAAAGTCACACGCTCTGTTGCGAGACATTAGATAACATTATGGACCCATCATTGAAAATTTTTCTGCGTGGTCCAGATTGAGCACATACGTTACATAGTATGCAAAACTATCATTTTCCTAAATTTATAGGCAAAGCATTTTATACTATTCAAACTGCAAATGACATTGTGTTTGGTTAAGACCATAAATTGATATATTTTAATGCATGCTATAATAATTTCAAGTGACAATGGTTGTCTATGTGAGTCCACTACATTATATGTGAGATAGGGCAGTATGGAAGATCCATGAGTTAATAGAAATATGCAAAGGTCTTTCCAGACAAATGCATTCAAATGTAATTTAAACAGAATTTTTCTGTGTGCACAAATCGTTTGTCCATGTCATGAAGATTGAACAAAGTTTTATCTTGGCTGTCTTTTGGCTGAAGGGGTGTTTGAGGTTCTCTCCCCCTTTCCTAGGCATTTTAATGTGAGAATACTTGTATATTTGTTATCTATTTATGATTCATAATGTCTTTTTTCTTTGCCCAATGGATTTATAGTGCATATTACTAATTTACTATGCGTGAATTGATTTAGATTAATTCTGGGGTTCTCATGAGTCATTACTAATGTAGCTACTTTGGACTCTGGATATTGTTCTGGTTTGCTACTCTATCATGTCTATTTTGTTTAATTTCTTAAGCTGTAGTGCTTTCCTTGTGTCATCACAGCATGTGCTGGAGAGAGGAAAGCTTCAGGAAAGGAGCCAAATTATCAGCAAGCTGTCAGGACATATTGTTCAATTCAGCCAGCATAAGTTTGCTTCGAATGTTGTGGAGAAATGTTTGGAGTATGGTGATGCCACTGAACGGGATTTGTTAATTTCAGAGATTATTGAGCATGATGAACAAAATGATAATTTGTTGGTAAGTTAAAACTTAGCCAGACTAAATACATGCCATTTGTTCTTGAGAATTTCCAGTTGTTCCACACAAGAAAAAAACTCTTCATTCACTGGCTTCATTGGTGTTGATGGAGATTTTCTATAAGCCTTAAAATATGTTTTAATAATAAATTTAGTAGGATTGAGAAGAATGTTTAATACTTCTAAGGTCTTTCTTGGATGTGGAAAGTCACATTTTCTTGGAGTAAAATGTTCATATGTTGTTGTACATAAGGAATTGCATTTCTCGAACTCCAGCAGAAGAAAATTTGCTATCTGTCTAGTTATCTGTAGTAGTTGTCATATTAGAGTTTTGCTTCTTATTTTATTTTATTGATGTAAGATATTACCGGCATAAACAAATGCAAAGAAACGAGGAAGTCAAAGTCATTCCCATGGTTTAACTGAATCTTATATCCAGGGTTTCTGCAATTTAACTTGTAATAAATTTGTGTCATGAATTTTTATTTCTCGCGACAGGTATACTTTTTTGTTTTCCTTCAAACAAGATATTAAAGATTTGTACTAAATCTAAAAGGTGATTGGTCTATAACACTGCCCTCACTCTTAAGGTCAGCACATACGTCGAGCTGAAATTTTAGAATTGAGGTGCCTAAGGTCTAATTTCATGGTTCAGAGGTTTTGATACTAGATTTCTAAGACAAAACCAACTTCACCCAAAATCTGGGAGCTGAAAATTGTCTCTTAATCTTGAACTATTGTCTGTTATTCTCTAACCTTATTCCCTGCAAAAACTGTGGTTATCTCCTTGTACAGAAGAAATACCTCAGCCACATACTGTGCTCAGGGTAAAATATTAAACTATATTATCTAGTACATATTTCAATTTCCACTTGATTAATTCAGTCTTACTCCTAGATGCTTTGAATTGGATCATTTTATGTCTGTTGTGATGCATACAATTTGGGGTATGTACTCTTGCTTACTAGATCGAATTTTGATTTTGGCTGTAGACAATGATGAAAGACCAATTTGCAAATTATGTTATCCAGAAGGTTATTGATATCTGTTCTGAAAGTCAGCGAGCAATCTTGCTTTCTCACATAAGAGTTCATGCTCATGCTTTGAAGAAATACACTTACGGAAAACACATTGTGGCTCGGTTGGAACAACAATTTGGAGGTGTGTATTCCTAGTACTTTTGTTGACAAGAAATCCTGGTACTCTTAGATAAAGCACATTTGAATTCTCGTGATATAATTGGGTAGGTGGGGTGTTCCTGCTAAAATATTCTTCTTGTTATAGAGAAAATGAATCAAAGTCTCATCTTCTCATGTTATGCTAACTATACCTATACCATATAATCAATGGTATGGATAAAAGTTAACCACCTTAGAAAGAGATAAGAACGGTGGGGATACTTAGGGTCTCAATTCTTTCTTGCTGTTTAAAGGTTGTCAATCTACCTTTCAACTGAATGAGATTATGTGGTATTGATATAGTGGCAGAAGTTGCAGTGATCTTCACAAGTTGAAGTAGAGTCAAAGAAAATCAGAAGATTCTTTGCCCAACTTGTGATTTTGAGCATGATTCTCTTCACAATTTGAAGTTGAGTCGTTTTGAGGAATTGAATTAAAATTAAAGACCTTCATCCCAGCCCCGTTCTACCCTTACCCATTATACCTTCTACCCAAGTGTCTTCGACTTTTTCTGGTATATATTGAAGAGAGTTTGATTAAGTTGTGGTATAGAAGAATTTCTAATCTTGGTTGGAGTTCAGATAATATAGTACAAGCCCTAATTAGCTTTTGGTTAAATCTGTTACACTGATGTAAACAGAAATACATATTGAAAGCCTTTTCAGGGACAACTCACCGTTAAATTTCTCTCTATTGCCAAAAGCTAGCATTCATAGCATTATGAGAGAAACCACTTGGGGTTTTTGTTTTCTTCAACTTAAAAGACACTGGCAGGATCAAGAAGTATGTTGCTAAGTGAATATCTTAAGATCTAATCACTGGCAAGAAAGAACGGAGGGAATTTTGAAAGAAAGCTAACACTTTGTTTGGTACAACAAAAATATGAAAAAATACTCCCTATTAAAACCCCGACTAGCAAGGGAAGGGGTGAAGACAATCCATGTACGCAACCTTTATCCATACATTTTGCAAAGAGGCTGTTTTCCGGATTCGAACACGTGACCTTTCAGTCACAAAAGAGCAGCTTTATCACTGCTTTAGGCTTGCCCTCTTTACAAAAATAAAAATAAAAATTAAAATAATGACGTGGAATATAAAATGTTCATTGTTACTCTTGTTTGCAAATCATTTTCAACCCGTTCACTATTTCCCACCCTCTCAGCAAACTACACCTTAAATGTCCGTACAGAACAATTAAGTTTCCTGTCTTGCATATTACCTTCTTCTTTTTGGATAAATTATGGGAAGGAATTTTTTCATGGAAGGCGGAAGCTAATATAATCAGACAAATTTAGCAGACAAGCCATTACTTGGTGTGTCTGAACACATCAACCGCCTCCAAAAAAAATAAAAATAAAAGATAAAATAAAAGAAGAATGCTGAATGGAGCTAGTGAATCAAACAGCTGGTACCTGGATCATGATGACTTCCACTTCCTATTCTATGCTTGTTTTCTTCTTATCCTATGCTTTGATTTTTGCTTTCAGATAATCAAACACCTGGATCATGATGAGATATACATAAGAAACACATTGGTCTCCAACAGTGCTGCTGTGGCATGCAAACCGTGCAGCTTCAACATATGTTCAATTCCTGATCGCAGGAAATAGCTTAGACAATTGATCTTTGGGCCTGCTAATGAATGAACAGTTGACTTTCCTATCTACAACTTGATAGCTTCCACGTTGATGGCTTCAGGAGACATTAGTATATATACATCCATACTCTGAAACTTTATATGTAATTATGTCATTCAAAATGATTGGTTCGGAATGTTGTTGTTTGAGTAATAATTATTTGGAAGAAAATCCTTCCTGATGTAAAATGTACTGGATCCTGAATCTTCCCTGCTTAGTGTGTGGTTTTCTTAGGGATACTGGCAGCCAAGGATTCTTGAACTTAATTAGAGTCCTTGTCTCCTGAACACCTGCTACCTGGTCCTTGTGCTTGAATGTTTTAATTGAGAATGATTAAAGTAAATGGTTGGATTTTTATTTTTTATTTTTTTAAACCCCTTTACTCCATTTGTGTAGGATATAGTTACCTGATAGCAGTGATAAGAGGATTTTGATTTTTATTCATGCTTACTGCTGATAGAAGGTAAAAACTAAGGGTATGCGCGTAGTGCCACCAATTCATATGTATTGTTTCTTGCATGCTTTCAACTTTTTTTTATCATTTCCTAAATGGTAGATCATGTTCGTGTTATAGTTATCCAATTCAATGTGGATTGCGGCTGGTCGACTATGTCAATGCCATAGTGCTATTGAGGGTTGTGGTTGTCATGATCCGAATTTGAGTCATGATTGGCAGTTGGCACACACAGCTTAAGCCAAAACTGGAAGGAAACTCAAAATTGATTCAAATCACAAAAATTATTCAATTAATAAAAGGAAAATTATTTTCTTATGTGACAGGATAAAATTTATCTCCTATAGACACATATAGACGAGAGAGGAAAGAGAATATAGGAGAGAGAAACAATATAAATGGGTCCTGTTCGGCCCTGGAGAGATCGTATTGCTATACCGTGATGTATGCGCTCAGATATAGTGTATATCAGATGTATACTATGCTTGTAGCCGAGATCCCAATCACTGCGCACGAGCAATAGGCTTATAGCCAAGGGGTGGATGTGTGCACAGTGTGGGCAGTATTAGTAAATAGGTTCAAAAGTCTGTACCTGGAGTCTTTAACCTCTTATTTATAAGGATTACCTTCCTAGGCTTGGGCCTTTTGAGCTCCCCTCATTGTATTAGTGTTCAACTCCCTTTCTATTGGGATGTCACCCTTATCTTGTGCCCTTGATTGTTTAGAGTTGTTGAGATGTTCCTAACTCTATCTGTTAGCAGATTCTTGGGTGGGTAGTTGGGATATGATATTCATATCCACAACAGTTGCCCCCCAGCTCGGTATTACGAGGCTTGGAATGCCGAGGTGCTTCTGCGTTACCTCGGATATGGTTTGTCCGAGTTCATTGGTCTCGGATTTAAGCTTTTGAAATTTTGGTGTCTGCGACATTACTCGGAATTAATTTTGCCGAGGTCGTTTGCGTAACGTTTCTTGGTCTTCCTTAATATTTGTATGTGAAGTCGAGTTTTAGCATGTCAGATTCCTCCTGAGTCCATTTTATGCCTTGAAGCGTTGTTTGGTCCGAGTTTCGACTTTGTCGCGTTTAGCCGAGTTTGAGTTCTTCGGCCATGTTGCAGAGCTTGATATTAAGAAGAGCTTTGAGCTCGGAGTTTGATCTTATCGTGTTAACCTGACCTTTCATTTCATCCCTGCTATGAAGGTTACAAAACTCCACGTGTTCTGCGTTTATTGGCAGTTCGTGCATCGTGTGAAGCACTCCGTCCTGACTGCATGCAGGTCATGATTAGGTGCATTTAATGTGCGTAGGGCGAAATGTCCTTTTTGCCCTCCGTTACTCAACCGTTTGGAGACTCTTTGTCTTCGCGCCTGGTGTGTTTTCAGCATCTCTTTGAATATCAGTTTTTCAAATTGAAATGAGACTTTCGTTCCTTTTCAGGTTTTTCTTTCCTGCTTTCTTGCCCAGATTTCTTCAGTTCCTTGCTGGTTGTGGAGGTTCTTGTTGGGGTTTCGCATCTTTTCTAGTTATTTCGCAGTCATTTTGTGCACTGATCCTCATCCTTCGTATTCCAGGGCCATAATCATGGAAGGATCTGAAGTTCAAGATTGGGTTCTTCTCGAAGTCCTTCAAATGCGGTCCACGATGTCTCCCGCTGACGTAGCCCAAATTCTAGTTGGAGACCCTAGCGTGGTTGATCTTCTTCCACCAGGTGATTATCCGGTGTGCTCGGGTCCTATACTGGACGAGCCTCATTTCTTTTATTTCTATCGGGACCTTATCACCAAGTTGAGGATTCAGTTTCCTTTTATCGACTTTCAGAAGGCTGTGATCCGCCGACTTAGGGTTCCTTTTATCGACTTTCAGAAGGTTGTGATCCGCCGACTCGTGGGCTTTTATTCGGGGTTTTGAGCAAGTGTGTCCTTTGCCTACAAAGTACAGTTTCTCTCTTCTTCTTTTTGTTTGACGTATATACATCCCGGATTAGTGCCGAGGCTAAAGAAAGAAAAGGGTGGGTAACCCTTCGAGGTACTCCAGGTAGGGGTATTTTTATTTCTTACTCCCAATCCTTCAAGGGCTTCAAGGATGCCTATTTTAAGGTGGCATCTCGTTCTGACTCCCTTCCCTGGTTCGCCGACAAGTGGCTAGATGATGAGGGTATATCATCTCGGTCTGAATTGTACTGGACGCAAAAACATTACCGAAAGCGTCCTAAGGACTATGATACCCCCTTAGCAACTCTCTCCAGCTCGGAAATTTTGGCAGTCAGAGTTCTGATCGAATATTTTCTATGAATTCGACATTATTGATCTAAGTCGGATTGTCAATAAATTTGGGGAGGACGCCTTTCATGAGCTTGGTATGTGGTTTGTTCTACTATGGTTTAACCTTTTTGTGGTTTATACTCTGTGTTCTGATCTTTGTTCTTATTTTGCAGTCAGTATAACTAGCGCCGAGTACAAGAAGTTTCTACCCAAGATTAACAAATCTGGGAAGGGGAAGTCGAAAGATGCTGCCTCCCTCGAATCAGAGGTCTCGAAGAAAAGGCGGATTGATTCCATAATTGGTGATAGCTCGGCGAGTGCTGAGGTGGTCATGGTTGACATCCTAACTCCTCCCTCTTCTCCAACCCCTCCGCCTTCGGTGGTCCCTCGCGGGGATATGATAATTCTGGAGCCCGGGGAGCTATGGAAAGTTGGGGTTACAGATCGGCTTTGTGCCGCTCTAAGGCCTCCTCCGCAGCTCATGGGCAACTCCTCTTTGACTTCTGAGCTCAGGTCTCTCATTATTCGCTTGGAGGATTCACTGAAGGCTTCCTATTTGCTCCAGTCCTTCCAGGACCTCCATCAACGACTCGTGAGAAGACGAGCTAGAAAGATCTAAATTTGGGTTGGAGAAGAGGGTCGAAGAGCTATCAACCGAGCTTGATGAGGCGAAGAAAGCTTTGGAGTTGGCTGCCGTTGAGAAGGAGACCTTTACCAAGTCTGCGGCTGATAAAGATGCTCAACTTGAGAAGCTGCAAGCCAATTTTGACGAGGCTGAGGCTGTGGTTGCGAATGGCGCCACCCAAGCCTTTGCCAACGCAATTGCACAAGCTCAGGTTCTGAACCCTGGCCTGATTATTGATGGCATAGATGTAGCGTATGAAGTGAAGGATGGCGCCATTGTTCCAGGCACTCCGGGCTTCGACTCTGATGGCGAGGAGGAGATCAGAGATGAAACTCGTGAGGCCATCTCTCCCTGTGTTGCTGAATGAAAGGGTCGGAATGCTGACTTTTATTATGTATTTTGCTATGGGGCCTTCGAGCCCCTTTTTTATTTTGTCTGAACATATTTGTCGCTTTGGGTCGGCTTTAAAACTCATGCTTTGGTTTTATTTTTCCGAGATCGTTGCTTTATTTCCCTTTTACTTTTATATTCGAGGTTCAATTTCGATCTCGTGGTACTCGACTTGCGACTAGCCGAGGTTTCGTTACCCGATCTAGGATTGTTTTTTGTTCGTCAACAAAATTTTCATTCCTTCGTTTGATCATGAAGCTCTTGAGGCTTTTAATTACTTGAATAGAAATCGATATGCATTGATAACACAATTGATGTCACTGCTCGTTTTATTTGCATTTCAAATGAAATCTATTTACAAGGCCGAGTTTAAGAGCTCGTTTTATTTGCATCGAAATAAATCTACCTACTCAATAAACTTAAGAGCTCATCTTATTTGCGTAGAAATAAATCTATCTATTGACCGAGCTTAAGAGCTCATCTTATTATCTCGAAAATCGGACCTGAGGCCTAACTATAGTAAACCTTCAGCTTGTCCGCATTCCAAGTTCTCTTTACTAGCTTCTTGGAGATAGTTTCCAAGGTGTAGGCTCCCTTTCCCAAATTTTCCTTGATTTTGTAGGGGCCTTCCCAGTTCGAGGCGAGCTTTCCATCTCTGGCATTCTTCTTGCCGATGTCAGCTCTCCTTAGCACCAAGTCGCCGCTTTGAAATAACTGAGGTCTGACCATCTTATTGAACCTGGCAGTCACTAGGCGCTTCGCCATCATATTCTTATATCTGGCGTTCTCCCTGCATTCATCCAATAGGTCGAGTTCTACAGTGAGTGCCTCCCTATTTTGACCTTCAGTTCCTTGTAATATCTGTACCCTCCTCCAGGATGGTTCGCCGATTTCCACCGGAATCATGGCCTCGCACCCATATGTCAGCTTGAAGGGGTTTTTTTCAGTGGCTGATTGGGTACTTGTCCTCTAACCCCAAAAGACGAGGTGTAGTTGTTGCACCTAATTTTCTTTGGCTTCGAATAGCCTTTTCTTGAGCCCGTTGATAATCACCTTATTGGCAAACTCGGCTTGTCCGTTAGTCTGAGGATGTTCCACTGATGCAAACCGATGTGTGATTTTGAAGTCGGTCATTAACTCTTGGAACTTTTTATCAGCGAACTGTGTCCCATTATCAGCTAATCAGGTTTCTTTCAAAGAATCTCTGTATCCTTGCCGAGTTGATGGTGGTGAGGGGTTCAGCCTCGATCCATTTGGTGAAGTAGTCGACTGCCACTATCAACCACTTGAGCTGTCCTTCAGCCGCGGTGAAGGGCCCCAACAGGTCCATCCCCGATTTAAAGAATGGCCATGGTGTCGTAATGGTTTGCAGTTCTTCAGGGGGAGCACGAAGGATGAGCGCATGCTTCTGACACTGTTCACACCTTTTGACATGCTCCTTCGTGTCTGCCTCCATAGTGGGCCAATAGTATCCTGCCCTCATTGCCTTCCTGGCTAGAGCTTTTCCTCCCATGTGGTGTCCATTTATGCCCTCATGAATCTCGGTCAGCACATACTCAGCTTCATTCTTACTTAGGCACTTCAGCATGGGTGTATAAAAACCCTTTTTGTATAGTTGCCCTTCTACAATAGTGAAGCATGCCGAATTCCTCACAAGTTTTCTGGCCTCTTGTGTCTCATTGGGAAGGACTCCTTTCTCCAAGTAAGCCACTATTGGCCTCCTCCAATCCTCAGTCTTGGTTATCACTATGACGCAGGTCGGCTCCGAGATGCTCTGCTGTATCACAGTACGATGATTCCCTGAACCTTTTGAGCTGGCGAGTTTCGATATGCCACTATTTTCATTTCGAGGTATGTACTGGATTACCACCTCGTCGAACTCGGCCAGTAGTTCCTTGACCCGCTGGAGGTATTTCATCATGAGAGGACCCTTAGCTTGATATTTTCCTTCAACTTGTGAAGTTAACAGCTGTGAGTCACTCAAGATTCTTATCCTTCTTGCCCCGTGGTCTTTTGCTTGTACGATCCCGGTGATGAATGTCTCGTATTCAGCATGGTTATTTGAGGTCGGGAATGCTAGGTGAAGTGAGTGCTCAATGGACACTCCCTCTGGGATCTCAATGATCACCCCGGCTCCGCTCCCTTTAGCGTTCGAGGATCCGTTGACGTATATTGTCCAGAGTTCTTCATTTCCTTCTCTCTGTTCTTTGGACGGGGTCAATTCCAGGATGAAGTCGGCCAACGTCTGTGACTTGATTTCCTGTCGGGGTTCATATGATATGTCGAACTTGGAGAGTTCAACGGCCCAATTGATCATTCTTCCAACTAGGTCCGACTTATGTAGCACTTGCCTGATGGGCTAGTTGGTTCTGAAGACCACTCGATGCCCTTGGAAGTAAGGTCGGAGCCTTCTTGTCGTGATGGGTAAGGAAAAAGATACTTTTTTGAGCTTCTGATATCGGAGCTCGGGCCCTTGCAATGTACGTCTCGTGAAGTATATCGGCTGCCGCCCTTTGCCGGTTTCTCTTATCAAGGCTGCACTAATGGCCTTTTCCCCTACAGAAAGATATAGAATAAGCATTTCTCCAGGCTCTGGCTTTGATAACACTGGTGGGGTGGCTAGGCAATTCTTTATCTCTTTGAATGCCCTTTTGCAGTCTTCTCCCCAACCGAACTCCGCCTCCTTTTTTAGGAGCTTGAAGAGAGGCAAGGCTTTTTCTGCCGACTTGGGTAGGAACCTGGTTAAGGCCGCAAGACGACCTGTGAGTTGTTGAATTTCTTTCTTGCTTTCTGGCTGTTTCATCTCGAGGACGGCCTTGCACTTGTCGGGGTTTACTTCAATTCTCCTATTAGTGAGCATGAACCCCAGAAATTTTCCCGCTGGTACCCCGAAAGTGCATTTTGCCGGGTTCAGTCTGATCTTTCGAGCTCTTAGTTGTTCGAAGGTTTCCCTTAGGTCAGCTACATGTGTGTCTATGTGTGCTGATTTGACGATCATGTCGTCAATGTATACCTCTAGGTTCCTTCCAATTTGGTCGTGGAAGACACGGTTCATCATCCTTTGATAAGTCGCCCCAGCATTCTTGAGGCCAAAGGGCATGAAGTTGTAGCAAAAATTTCATTTTTCCGTGATGAAGGCGGTCTTCTCATGGTCATCAGGGTGCAGTGGGATTTGATTGTATCCAGAATATGCATCCATGAAAGACAGGAGCTCGAAACTTGAAGAGTTGTCCACCAGCGGGTCAATGTTTGGCATCGGGTACGAGTCTTTGGGGCAAACCTCATTGAGGTCAGTGTAGTCGACGCAGATTCTCCACTTCCCACTTGGTTTTTTCACCATCACAACGTTAGACAGCTCTTCAACGTGTTCGTTCAGGGCCTGACGTCAGTCAGGACCTGTTTTCCTCTTCTTCTGGGATACCGACTTTGATCCGGGATGACCTTCTATAATTTCGCACGTGCGGGGTTATTTCTTGGTTTCGCCCAGTCATTAATAACTTGATTATTTTTAGATAATAGTAGATAGAAACAATGCTCGTAAGTAGTCCTATTGAAACCAAGAAATATAGGCCTGCCTGCCATCCACACCAGAATAAATGAAGTTTTCCGAAAAACATGCTAGTGGAGGAAGACCTCCTAATGATAAGAGACAAAGGGCTAAAGAGAGAGCCAAAAAAGGATCTTTCGTGTATAATCCTGCATAATCTCGAAACCATTCAGCCATGGATGCTTAGCGGGGATCCTCGTACATGGTGAATAACCAAATTCCAATTGAAGTGAAATCTTTCGGATAAATCAATGCAATTTAGGAGGATTCGATGAAAGGACATCAATTCAAATCCTGGATTTTCGAATTTAGAGAGATATTGAGAGAGATCAAGAATTCTCACTCTTTATTAGATTCATGGACCCAATTCAATTCAGCGGGATCTTTCATTCACATTTTTTTCCATCAAGAGAGTTTTATAAAACTCTATTTATTGGGTCACACTAATTAACTAATTATTAATTATCAATTTATTGGGTCACAATCTAACGATTATAAGATAAAGTCTTATTGTTGCAAATTCAAATTATGTTTGTGAGAGATAAAATATGTCAAATAAAGTGTTATTACGTAGATCTCGAAAAGTTATGTGGAATCAATTTTTTTTTACCTGATTCGGATACTCGAAACAAAAGTTATGGCCTTCAGAAGTTCTACGATTAAATGTTATTTTTTTTTTGAAAAAAAAAAACGTGGCATGTGTCAACACACCTGATGAGTGACACCTAGATTAGGCGTGATTGCCTCTTGATTGACGCCCAAATTGGGCGTGATTGGTGACGCCCAAATTGGACGTGATATTGTGCAATAAATGTGTAATTATTTTCAAAATAGCCATAAATTAAAGATTTTTATTTAAAAAATAATAAATCAATTGTTTTGACTATTTTATCATTAGGAACAAATCTATTTACTGTACTCCCAATATGACATTACCTATAGAAGATCTTTGTAAAAGCATTAAAATAGGGATACAAACTAAAGGATTTGAAGAATTTATAAATGGAAGTAATTTAGTAGTTACAATAGGATTTATAGGGAAAACAAGGCAAAATATAAGTATAAATTATAAGGTAAAAATAAATGATGTAATAGGATATATATCTAGTAAAAATATTAAAATGATAAAACCGAAAGAAATATCTTCCCAAGAATTAGTCGCGCTAGAGTGGAATATTAGTAAATTTTTTGAAGATAAAGAAAATAATGATATATTAGTTACAGAAAATGGAGTATTTTATAACGATGGAAGAGGAGAAACTTATATAAGATTTTTAGATTATAGAAAAGGAATAATTAGGGAAGACGATACAGAAACATAAATCAGTAATGAATTAATGTATAAAATAGAAAATTCATATGAATACTACACAAATAGACACAAACAAAAAATCAATAGTCATTAATCAAGTCATCGTTGGCAAGAAAAAAAAACCATCTAACGTCCAAAAGAAGGGCTCCACAATCCACAAAGACCTTAGCGTGGTGGCGCACGCACGAGAAAAGAAAACAATGAACTGGAACATCCTATATTAACGGAAACAACGTTAGCTAAGCAAAAAGAGTGTGACTCTTTCAGAGAGTACCGTCTTCTTTCTTTCTTTTTTCTCTGTGTGTCATTCGCGCATTCCCCCCAATCTTTGATCGCAGATCTTTAGGGTTTCAGTCCCTGATTGAGATTTTATGATGCACATACAATTTGGCCCATTGTACATGGTCCAACCATTGATCCAATAAGCTCTTAGTCAACTAGAATTGTGGCCCAATAAGTATGATCCAATTGTTGAAAGAGACAATGATTTGAAATATAACAAATTATAATCGAATCCAAGTCCCAATAAAGCAGCAGATGTGATTGTGATTTGTTTGGGAAGAAAAGGAAAACAACATATTTGGCGTGATTTGAGATTAAAGATTTGAGATGTATTTTGAATTATTTATTTGAAATTTTTAATTAATTTTTAGATGTTAATTATTATTATACTATTTTAGGAAGTTTTATTATTTTAAAATTTTAGATTTAGAATTTTAAATCAATTTGTAATTAGTATATAAAAAGGGTGAGTATAACCCTTATTATAAGAGTTGAGTAACCGTAACTTTCTGTTTACCTTGAGCTTTCGGCATTCCTAATAGTTTTCCAATTTGCGACTTTTTTCTCAGTTCTTAATCTCTCTGCAACGCATTACAGGATCGTTGGTTGGGATTGCTAAGGTTTGTTTCTTTTTCTTTCTATGTTCCTGTATCTTCTTGTTTTGTCTTGCACTGGTCTCCTGATGTGTTGGCGTTTTTTGGCGTCATTAAGTTGAAAAAAATTTACTTTCTTGAAGTTTAATATTTGCTTTCTTGAAGTTTAATATTTGCTTTCCTTGTGGTTTTGTGTTTATTCATGATGAATTTGACTAGAATTCGATGATTGATCTTTCTCTATTTTGACTGCAGAAGCGTTCATTCATGATCAAGAGTGACACACTTGTACAAAAGTATAACCTTTCCCCTTTACCTTCTTCTCCCGCTCTACTGGCAATTTCACAGAAGCTGCAATACCCATCGAAAGAGGATCTCTTATACGAAGAAGAGATTCTCCGAAACCCATTCAGCCTGAAGCTATGGTGGCAATACCTCATCGCTCTCTCAGAGTCTCCATTCAAGAAGCGTTTCATCATTTACGAGCGTGCCCTCAATGCACTCCCTAGAAGCTACAAGTTTTGGCACGCTTACCTTGGCGAACGCCTCGACCGCGTAAGGAACCTTCCCATCACTCACTCACTTTACGATAACTTAAACAATACCTTCGAACGTGCCCTCGTTACAATGCACAAGAAGCCCAGGATTTGGATCATGTACCTACAAACCCTAATAAATTGCTGACTCGCAGGATTTGGATCATAACAAAGATTTGTTATGATCCAAATCCTGCGAGTCAGCAATTTATTAGGGTTTATAGGTACTTGATCCAAATCCTGGGCTTCTTGTGCATTGTAACGAGGGCACGTTCGAAGGTATTGTTTAAGTTTTCGTAAAGTGGGTGAGTGATGCGAAGATTCCTTACGCGGTCGAGGCGTTCACCAAGGTAAGCGTGCCAAAGCTTGTAGCTTCCAGGGAGTGCCTTGAGGGCACGCTCGTAAATGAAGAAACGCTTCTTGAATGGAGACTCCGAGCGAGCGATGAGGTAGCGCCACCATAGCTTCAGGCTGAATGGGTTTCGGGGAATCTCTTCTTCGTATAAGAGATCCTCTTCCGATGGGTATTGCAGCTTCTGTGAAATGCCATTGGAGCGGGAGAAGAGGGTAAAGGGGAAAGGTTATACTTTTGTACAAGTGTGTCACTCTTGATCATGAATGAACGCTTATGCAGTCAAAATAGAGAAAGATCAGTCAACGAATTCTAGTCAAATTCATCATGAATAAACGCAAAACCACAAGGAAAGCAAATATTAAACTTCAAGAAAGTAAATTTTTCTCAACGTAATGGCGCCAAAAAGCGCCATCACATCAGGAGACCAGTGCAAGACAAAACAAGAAGATGCAGGAACATAGAAAGAAAAAGAAACAAACCTTAGCAATCCCAACCAATGATCCTGTAATGCGTTGCAGAGAGATTAAGAACTGAGAAAAAAGTCGCAAATTGGAAAACTATTAGGAATGCCGAAAGCTCAAGGTAAACAGAAAGTTACGGTTACTTAACTCTTATAATAAGGGTTATACGCACCCTTTTTATATACTAATTAAAAATTGATTTAAAATTCTAAATCTAAAATTCTAAAATAATAAAACTTCCTAAAATAAATATAACAATAATTAACATCTAAAAATTAATTAAAAATTTCAAATAAATAATTCAAAATACATCTCAAATCTTTAATCTCAAATCACGCCAAATATGCTGCTTTCCTTTTCTTCCCAAACAAATCACAATCACATCTGCTACTTTATTGGGACTTGGATTCGATTATAATTTGTTATATTTCAAATCATTGCCTCTTTCAACAATTGGATCATACTTATTGGGCCACAATTTTAGTTGACTAAGAGCTTCTTGGATCAATGGTTGGACCATGTACAATGGGCCAAAATGTAAGTGCATCATAATTTCTCAATCAGGGATTGAAACCCTAAAGATCTGCGATCAAAGATTGGGGGGGGGGGGATGCATGAATGACACACAGAGAAAAAAGAAAGAAAGAAGACGGTACTCTCTGAAAGAGTCACACTCTTTTTGCGTAGCTAAAGTTGTTTCCGTTAATATAGGATGTTCCAGTTAGGGGTGAAAGTGGGCTGGGCTGGGCCGAGCTTTGCCCCGTACAGCCCAAGCCTATGTCAAAAATTTTCAATTTGGCTCGGCCCGATAGCATAGTATGAGTCTAACTGTTAGTCTGTCTTGGCCCATTTATAAAAAAACAAATGGCCCGGCCCGGCCCGTTGGCCTGTTAACTTTTAACTTCCAAGTACACCATGAATCAACTACACAAAATACTCAAATTCTATTGTTAAAATAAAATGACAATCTTAACATCCAAACAGAACCATGAATCACAACAATAACTAAATAAGTCAATCTATACTATGTAAATTAAAATAACTACATGAATACAACACATCATAATGACTACAAGAGTAGCCAAAAACTTATCTTCATCTTTTCTCCCCTGCAAATACAATTCCAAGGTTACATAAGTTGGCAAATAATTTGTAAATGTAGAAAAAAAAAACAAGAATAAAGAATAGAAACAAAAAAAAAACCAAGATTAAGAAACAAAAAAACCTTTTAATAGATTCACATAGGCAATCTCACGTGCTGAGATGTTGGTTCTTCCTACATAAAATAAGGAGTAACTCTAGTATATTAAACAAATGGGCTAGCCTTGGAGGCTCGTGGGCCAGGCTTCATATATAACAATCCGGCGCAATTATGTTATCAAACCTTTACACCAGCCCAAGCCGAGCCTGTCAGGTAAAAAGGCCGAGCCAGACCAGGCCACTAATGGGCCGGGCTGTAGGCCCCTGTGGGGCGACCCAGTCCAGTTTCACCCCTAGTTCTAGTTCATTGTATTCTGTTCTCGTGCGGGCGCCACCACGCTAAGGTCCATGTTGAATGTGGAGCCCTTCTTTTGGACGTTAGATGGTTTTTTTTCTTGCCAGCGATGACTTGATTAATGACTATTGATTTTTTGTTTGTGTCTATTTATGTAGTATTCATATGAATTTTCCATTTTATACATTAATTCATTACTGATTTATGTTTCTGTATCGTCTTCCCTAATCATTCCTTTTCTATAATCTAAAAATCTTACATAAGTTTCTCTTCTTCCATTATTATAAAATACTCCATTTTTTGTAACTAATATATCATTATTTTATTTATCTTCAAAAAATTTACTAATATTCCACTCTAGCCCGGCTAATTCTTGGGAAGATATTTCTTTCGATTTTATCATTTTAATATTTTTACTAGATATATATCCTATTACATCATTTATTTTTACCTTATAATTTATACTTATATTTTGGATTGTTTTCCCTATAAATCCTATTATAACTACTAAATTGCTTCCATTTATAAATTCTTCAAATCCTTTAGTTTGTATCCCTATTTTAATGCTTTTAAAAAAATCTTCTATAGGTAATGTCATATTGGGAGTACAGTAAATGGATTTGTTCCTAATGAAAAATAGGCAAAACAAATGATTTATTGTTTTTTAAATAATTTTTTTGAATTTATGGCTGTTTTGAAAATAATTACACATTTATTGCACAATATTACGCCCAATTTGGGCGTCACCAATCACGCCCAATTTGGGCGTCACCAATCACGCCCAATTTGGGCGTCACTCAAGAGGCAATCACGCCTAATTTAGGTGTCACTCATCAGGTGTATTGACACGTGCCACATTTTTTTTTTCAAAAAAAAAAAGTTTAACAATTTAATCGTAAAACTTCTGAACGCCATAACTTTTGTTTCAGGTATCCGAATCAGGTAATTTTTTTTTTGATTTCACATAACTTTTCAGGATCTACGTAATAACACCTTATTTGATATATTTTATCTCTCACAAACATAATTTAAATTTGCAACAAAGAGACTTTATCTTATAATCGTTAGATTGTGACCCAATATATTAATAATTAATAATTAATTAATTAGTGTGACCCAATAAATTATAATTTTTAGATTGACGAGAATTAACAGTTAAGATTTAGTAGTAACAAGTAATAAGTAGAAAAAAGTAATTATAACATTTCCCTTATTTATTCCTATAACAGCGGCAGACAATGTAGTTTAATATAAAATAAAAAGAAAAGTAATATGACAATAACATGCCCCCAAACAATACGATAATATAATTTATAAAAAAAATTATATTTGATTAAACTCTCAAATCCTAATAGTGTGTTAAATTATTAAAAAATAAATAAGAGAACATAATAAAAATAGTAACAAGATCAGTAAAACTGATAAGTAATATAATTTGTATGAATCATTAAATATAAATAGAATAATAATGAAGGTAAGAGTTCTTATTTTCATATCGGTATAAATGGCCATAATTAATTTCAGACCAAGAATAATAACCCAGAGGTTTATAGCTTATGAATGTTTTTCAAAATTAAAATCCTTCTTCCTTAGTGACTTAGAATATTTATTTAATTATTTTTTTAATTAATACAGATCTTTCAAATTGATTTTTGAGTTTAAATCACAAATCAAATCTTTATTTTATTTTCCTTATTAATAATTATTTTTATTTTCATTCTTAATTTAAATCACAAACCAACTTTTTTTATAATAAATATAAAGAAATTATTTTTAATTTTAAATGAAAAATCAAGTCTTTATTTATGTTTTTATATTAAATCACAAACCAGAACTCAGAGGTTTCTGGGTTTAACCGTTCTTATAATACCATTCTTGCAAATTGTTTGTGAGAAATAAAATATGTCAAATGACATGTCATTACGTAGATCTCGAAAAGTTATGTGGAATAAAAAAGAATTACCTGATTTGGATTCCCGAGTCAAAAGTTATGACCCTCAAAACACTACTAGAAAACTCATTATTTTCGACGGAAAATGAATTCCGTCAAAAATGGATGAATAAAATAAATGGAAAAGAAATTGATTTTGTGAAGGTTTTCGACGCAATATGAATTCCGTCGAAGTTTTTAGACGGAAAATGAATTCCGTCGAAAATGGATGAATAAATAAATGAAAAAGAAATTGATTTTGTGAAGTTTTTCGACGGAAAATGGATTCCGTCGAAGATTTTTGACGGAAAATGAATTCCGTCGAAAAGGGATGAATAAAATAAATGGAAAAGAAATTGATTTTGTGGAGGTTTTCGACGGAAAATTAATTATGTCGAAGATTTTCGACGGAAAATGAATTCCATCGAAAACAAATGAATAAAATAAATTGAAAAAAAAATTGATTTTGTGAAGTTTTCGACGGAAAATGGATTCCGTCGAATATTTTTGACGGAAAACTAATTCCGTCGAAAACGGATGAATAAAATAAATGGAAAAGAAATTGATTTTGTGAAGGTTTTCGACGGAAAATGAATTCCGTCGAAGATTTTTAGCGGAAAATGAATCCCGTCGAAAACGGATGAATAAAATAAATGGAAAAGAAATTGTTTTTAAGAATGTTTTCGACGGAAAACAAATTCCGTCGAAAATGGATGATTAAAATAAATGGAAAAGAAAATGATTTTGTGAAGGTTTTCGACGGAAAACGAATTCCGTCGAAGATTTTTGACGGAAAATGAATTCCGTCGAAAACTAATGAATAAAATAAATGGAAAAGAAATTGATTTTGTGAGTGTTTTCAACGGAAAATGAATTCCGTCGAAGATTTTTGACGAAAAATGAATTCCGTCGAAAACAGATGAATAAAATAAATTGAAGAAAAAATTAATTTTGTGAAGTTTTCGACGGAAAATGGATTCCGTCGAAGATTTTTTACGGAAACTAATTCCGTCGAAAACGGATGAATAAAATAAATGGAAAAGAAATTGATTGTGTGAAGGTTTTCGACGGAAAACAAATTCCGTCGAAAATGGATGATTAAAATAAATGGAAAAGAAAATGGTTTTGTGAAGGTTTTCGACGGAAAATGAATTCCGTCGAAGATTATTGACGGAAAATGAATTCCGTCAAAAACGAATGAATAAAATAAATGGAAAAGAAATTGATTTTGTGAATGTTTTTTACGGAAAATGAATTTCGTCGAAAATGGATGAATAAAATAAATGGAAAAGAAATTGATTCTGTGAAGATTTTCGACGGAAAATGAATTCTGCCGAAGATTTTTGACGAAAAATGAGTTTCGTCGAAAATTAAAGAATAAAATAAATGGAAAAGAAATTGATTTTGTGAACGTTTTCGATGGAAAACGAATTCCGTCGAAAACGAATGAATAAAATAAATGAAACAGAAATTAATTTTGTGAAGATTTCGACGGAAAATGAATTCCGTCGAAAATGGATGAATAAAATAAATGGAAAAGAAATTGATTTTGTGAAGGTTTTCGACGGAAAATGAATTCCGTCGAAAATGGATGAATAAAATAAATTGAAAAAGAAATTTATTTTTTTAAATTTTTTGATGGAAAATGGATTCCGTAAAAGATTTTTGACGGAAAACTAATTCCGTAAAAAACGGATGAATAAAATAAATGGAAAAGAAATTGATTTTGTGAAGGTTTTCGACGGAAAATGAATTCCGTCGAAGATTTTTGACGGAAAATGAATTCCGTCGAAAACGGATGAATAAAATAAATTGAAAAAAAATTGATTTTGTGAAGTTTTGTGACGGAAAATGGATCCCGTCGAAGATTTTTGACGGAAAATGAATTCCGTCGAAAATGGATGAATAAAATAAATTGTTAAACCATTTTTTTTTCATATTTCCCTCCACAGTTTCCATCTTCTCCCCTATAGTCCCCTATCAATAATTATTCCCCTTCGTGACTCACATGACGAATTTGAGCGGCAATCAATGTCCATTTCCCACTTCCCACTCCAAGGCCCTCTCTCTTAGAAATGAAGACGCTTGCTCCTTTTTCACTCGCCGCTTCTCCAAGGCCCTCCCGCATCAAGTGTGCCGATTCGCTTCTACACTAGAGGTACTCACCAAATTCCTAAGAAAATTTAGAGTGTAAAATTGTGAGGCACCAAGAGCCCAAAGTGTAGAAAGGTTGTAGTGGTTTGTTAAGAACACTCAAGCTTGATAGCTAGTGAAAAGGTTTGATCGAGCGGCTTCACTCAGTACGTACGTCATGGTGGAGGTGACCTTTAAAACAATTATATTTATAATTCTTCGTTATTTGGTGAAGTAGTCGACTGCCTCTATCAACCACTTGAGCTGTCCTTCAGCCGCGGTGAAGGGCCCCAATAGGTCCATCTCCCATTTAAAGAATGGCCATGGTGTCGTAATGGTTTGCAGTTCTTCAGGGGGAGCACGAAGGATGAGCGCATGCTTCTGACACTGTTAACACCTTTTGACATGCTCCTTCGCGTCTGCCTCCATAGTGGGCCAATAGTATCTTGCCCTCATTGCCTTCCTGGCTAGAGCTTTTCCTCCCATGTGGTGTCCATTTATGCCCTCATGAATCTCGGTCAGCACATACTCAGCTTCATTCTTACTTAGGCACTTCAGCATGGGTGTATAAAAACCCTTTTTGTATAGTTGCCCTTCTACAATAGTGAAGCATGCCGAATTCCTCACAAGTTTTCTGACCTCTTGTGTCTCATTGGGAAGGACTCCTTTCTCCAAGTAGGCCACTATTGGCCACCTCCAATCCTCAGTCTCGGTTATCACTATGACGCAGGTCGGCTCCGAGATGCTCTGCTGTATCACAGTACGATGATTCCCTGAACCTTTTGAGCTGGCGAGTTTCGATATGCCACTATTTTCATTTCGAGGTATGTACTGGATTACCACCTCGTCGAACTCGGCCAGTAGTTCCTTGACCCGCTGGAGGTATTTCATCATGAGAGGACCCTTAGCTTGATATTTTCCTTCAATTTGTGAAGTTAACAGCTGTGAGTCACTCAAGATTCTTATCCTTCTTGTCCCGTGGTCTTTTGCTTGTACGATCCCGACGATGAATGTCTCGTATTCAGCTTGGTTATTTGAGGTCGGGAATGCTAGGTGAAGTGAGTGCTCAATGGACACTCCCTCTGGGATCTCAATGATCACCCCGGCTCCGCTCTCTTTAGCGTTCGAGGATCCGTTGACGTATATTGTCTAGAGGTCTTCATTCCCTTCTCTCTGTTCTTTGGACGAGGTCAATTCCAAGATGAAGTCGGCCAACTTCTGCGACTTGATTGCCTGTCGGGGTTCATATGATATGTCAAACTCGGAGAGTTCCACGGCCCAATTGATCATTCTTCCAACTAGGTCCGACTTATGTAGCACTTGCCTGATGGGCTAGTTGGTTCTGACGACCACTCGATGCCCTTGGAAGTAAGGTCGGAGCCTTCTTGCCGTGATGGGTAAGGAAAAAGATACTTTTTTGAGCTTCTAATATCGGAGCTCGGGCCCTTGCAATGTACGTCTCGTGAAGTATATCGGCTGCTACCCTTTGCCGGTTTCTCTTATCAAGGCTGCACTAATGGCCTCTTCCCCTACAGAAAGATATAGAATCAGCATTTCTCCAGGCTCTGGCTTTGATAACACTGGTGGGGTGGCTAGGGAATTCTTTATCTCTTTGAATGCCCTTTTGCAGTCTTCTCCCCAACCGAACTCCGCCTCCTTTTTTAGGAGCTTGAAGAGAGGCAAGGCTTTTTCTGCCGACTTGGGTAGGAACCTGGTTAAGGCCGCAAGACGACCTGTGAGTTATTGAATTTCTTTCTTGCTTTCTTGTTGTTTCATCTCGAGGACGGCCTTGCACTTGTCGGGGTTTACTTCAATTCTCCTATTAGTGAGCATGAAGCCCAGAAATTTTCCCGCTGGTACCCTGAAAGCGCATTTTGCTGGGTTCATTCTGATCTTTCGAGCTCTTAGTTGCTCGAAGGTTTCCCTTAGGTCAGCTACATGTGTGTCTATGTGTGCTGATTTGACGATCATGTCGTCAATGTATACCTCTAGGTTCCTTCCAATTTGGTTGTGGAAGACACGGTTCATCATCCTTTGATAAGTCGACCCAGCATTCTTGAGGCCAAAGGGCATGAAGTTGTAGCAAGAATTTCATTTTTCCGTGATGTAGGCGGTCTTCTCATGGTCATCAGGGTGCAGTGGGATTTGATTGTATCCAGAATATGCATCCATGAAAGACAGGAGCTCGAAACTTGAAGAGTTGTCCACCAGCGGGTCAATGTTTGGCATCGGGTACGAGTCTTTGGGGCAAACCTTATTGAGGTCAGTGTAGTCGACGCAGATTCTCCACTTCCCACTTGGTTTTTTCACCATCACGACGTTAGACAGCTCTTCAACGTGTTCGTTCAGGGCCTGACGTCAGTCAGGACCTGTTTTCCTCTTCTTCTGGGATACCGGCTTTGATCCGGGATACATGGAAAGCTTATGACAACAAAAAGTTGGATCCATTCCCGGAATCTCCGAGGCTTTCCATGCGAACACATCCGAATTCTGAACCAAAAAGGTAACCAGCTCCTTTTTGGTCTCGACCCCAAGGGTCTTTCCGTCCTTGGTGTGTCCTTTCCCTTCTTCTCCAAGGCCGACGTCTTCTAGCTCCCCTTGGTGTTCTGGGCGAGGTGCTTGGAGCTCCTCCCTTGTAACGTTCGGCCGCTTCAAGAATCAATGACTATCCCCACATACTAATACGAGACTTTTCAGTGCGCTTTTTCCTCACTCGCACACTTCCTGGGAAAACTTCCCAGGAGGTCACCCATCCCAGAATTGCTCCAAGTCAAGAACGCTTAACCATGTAGTTCTTCCGTCCCGGGCTACCAAAAAGAATATGCATCTTGTTAGTATAGGTAGCACCAATTAATTCTTATAAGCTATTCCAAATTGTGCAGTCTCACATCTGTACAGTCTTTGGAATCCCTCTCTTTCGGGTGTCGATTCAATTCATTTATGCATGTAACCCTACGCTAGAAGCCTTTAAGAAGCCGCTTTTTGTCCGTGCCCTTTCACACCGGCGATCACTCCCCGCCTTCGTCAGCGCTCGGGATGTTACATCCCTCATGTCCAACTCAATCACGTTCACCTCATTTCCACATGGGTGTAATGACTGGTCTTGGTGGCCACTTTCCCTCCTCTATTTTTGATTCGGGGGGGAGATGATGGACCTTTCTGATTGACTCGTAGAGTCTCATAGTAGCATTTCCTGGATTCTTTTTGGTCTCCCCTTATAATGACGACTTTATTGTTTGGCCCCAGCATCTTTAATGCTTGATGCTTGGTGGAGATCAGCATGTCCCAGTCTTGTATTGTAGGTCGGCTAATGATCATGTTGTAGGACGAGATGGTGTCTACTACAACGAATCGAACTCTTTCGGATCGAAACGAGTCCTTCGTGCCTAATGTCAATTTCAAATCAATATATCCTTTTGGAGGGGATGACTCGCCGTTGAACCCGACGAGCTCGGTGATACATGGTTTTAAGTCTTTCTCTTCCAAATTCATCCTTTGGAAAGCGTCCCAAAGGAGAATGTCTGATGAACTCCCGTGATCGATGAAGATTCTTTTAACCTTACAGTTCATTAGCACTCTTGTGATCACCAAGCCGTCGATATGCCCGGGGATAACCCTTTCTAGCTTTTCTTGGGTGAAGAACAATCTAGGGGGGCAGGATTACTGAGTTTCCCTTTGAAGGTCGGCCTATCTCGTACCGACATCACCTCCTTCAGGTACTTTCCCCTTGCATTTATCGTATCTCCTCCTCCGCCTATAGCACCGCTTATCACATTACACTCAAATTCGGCTTCCTGAAAAGACTCATCTTTATCCTCGACCTCTCTGCCCTTTGCAGGGCGGTCTTGTCTTTGATCATTTCTATCCTCTATTTTCGGGCTTCGACTTCGGCTCCAGATTTTCTACCTTCGCTTATTATTCTTTTTGCCCTGAGTTCGAATGATATACTGCTTCAGCTTGCCCTTTTTGATGTGCTTTTCAATTGCATCCCGGAGGTCCCAGCAGTCATTTGTGATGTGACCGTTCTGGTCATGGAAGGTGCAGTATTTGTTTCTATCCAACCCACTCTTGGCTTTGAGGGGTCGAGGTCTTTCGACATTGCGCGTTTCAGTCTGAGCCACCTTTTTCCATATCCTGGATCTAGACATGTTCAAAGGCGTGTAATCATCATATTTGCTCCTTGGAGATCGGTCGTCCGACCTCTTGTCACATGTTTCTCTTCCTTTTTTCGACCCTCGTTGATCCCGGTCTTTATTTTTCTTGCTTGGGCTCCGACTATTCGGGCTTCGTCCTCTGGATTCCACGTTGACTTTTTGCATGTTTTCTATGTCTATGTATTTATCCGACCTTCGTCGGAACTCTTCCAGATCGTTGACCGGGTTCTTGTAAATTTATTTTGCAAGTGGAGAGTCGCCATCTAATCCCGATATGATCAGGTGGAGATGCACCGATTCAGTTAAACCCTGAACCTTGAGGGCGGCATCTTTGAACCTGTCGAGGTACTTCCTCAGCAATTCGTTCTCCTTTTGCCGGATTCTTCCCAAAGCATAGGCCGGCATTGGATGTGCCTTTCTTGTGGCGAAGTTTAGTCAGAAAGTCCAGGTTAGGTCCTCGAACGAGTCGATCATGTTCCTGGGAAGCCTGGTTATCCAAGCCATTGCTTGACCTGTCAGAGTCGTCGTGAAGATACTGGCCTTAATAGGTCCAGTGATGCCATTGAACAACATCTCGATTTTGAAAGCCTCTAAATGGGCTTCCGGGTCCTGACTTCCGTCGTTTGGAGGTATCCTGGCACTCTTGAATCTCAGCGATATTGCCAAGTTCATGAGCCTTTCAGTGAAGGGACTATCGTTAGCCTCCTCATCAAGGAGATAATTATCCCCTTGGTTGTTGCTTGTCCCTCCGACTTCCTGGTGATTGCCGAGGTGGGGGTTCTGCACATTCTGCATGTTTCCTCCTGCCGTAGCCGTGTTCTGATGTTGTGGTCTGCCATCTCCAGCATGGCCATTCCCTCCAGGTCGGCCCTCAGCGTTTTGATGTTGGGGTCCGCCATTGACGACCTGACCTGTTCCTCCAGGTCGACCTTCAGCATTTCGATTTTGTAGCTCGTCTTCGAATGCCTGCATTCTCTGGGCATCCAACCTTTGCTGAGTCAGGAATCTGTTCTCCATTTCCTATAGCCTTTGAGGGATCGCATTCATGCCCATTGTGGTCACGTCTCGCGGTGGCTCATTGTGTGGAGGTGGGCGAATTGAAACCGCTGTCGTGTTGAGCTGGGGTCTAGGGGTCAGTCCCTGAATGCCGACCCCTTCGACTTGCACGTCTACCAGTACAGGGGTTGCGGTTGCCTGAAGCTGTTCCAGCGCAGACTGGTGCGGCGGCATTTGGGCAGTGCTGGGCGTCGAACGGGTGTTCGTCATCGTGCGATGGAAATCGAAATTTATCGATCCCCACAGACAGCGCCAATGTTCGGTCCTGGATAAACCGTATTGCTATACCGTGAGGTATGCGTTCAGAGATAATGTATATCAGATGTATACTAGGCTTGTAGCCGAGGTCCCAATCACTGCACACGAGCAATAGGCTTATAGCCAAGGGGTGGGTGTGTGCACAATGTGGGCAGTATTAGTAAATAGGTTCAAAAGTCTGTACCTGGAGTCTTTAACATCTTATTTATAAGGATTACCTTCCTAGGTTTGGGCCTTTTGTGCTCCCCTCATTGTATTAGGGTTCAACTCCCTTTCTGTTGGGATGTCACCTTTATCTTGTGCCCTTGACTGTTTAGAGTTGTTGATATGCTCCTAACTCTATCTGTAAGCAGATTCTTGGGTGGGTAGTTGGGATATGATATTCATATCCATAATAGGTCCCATCTCTTTATATGTGAGTATAGGAGAGATGTTTTACCTTATATTACATAAGAAAAACAATTCCTTTAATGAAAAATCGTTTATGTTACAATTAGAAAGTATATAAACATTTATGCTCAAGTGGCGTGATATCGTGTGCGAGAAACTCATGGAAAGGGGTGGGTCGAGTATTTCGAATGGTAGCAGCGAAACTTCCACAGGCAAGAAACATATATATATATATATATATATATATATATATATATATATATATATATATATATAGGGAATAACATCTATCATTTTAAAGGATATAAACTTATATCATTTTATATCTTAATCTTTAATTTTCGTCAATCGACTGTTATAATTTATTAGATCTAAATTATTAATTAATTAATAATAAATTTGTCCCATTAAGTTTGACCCAATAGATTATAACCGTTGATGGACGGAAATTAACGGTTAGGATCTAAAATGATATAAGGTTATATCCTTTAGAAGGATAGATGTTTTTTCCAAAAATATATGTATATGTTAAACTAAAAATTAAACTTTCATGGCATTAAATGTGCTATGCAGCATAACATATTTAGTCAGTTTTTTTGACACGTGCCACGTGTTATGCAGCATACCTCGTGTTATGCAGTATAGCAGGTTAGTGTATGTCATTTATCTGCATAGCATATTTGATGCCATGTAATCTTGTTGCACTGTGCAGTGGCTTATGTGGTCATGCATTTTCTGCCACATGTTCACACCTAACTCGTCAGGTGTTGTAGAGAGTTATGTGACATGGCATTTTAGAAAAAAAGTTTACAGAGCGTGGCATTTAGGTAACTTTCTTGCGAAAGATGTGACACTTTGGTCCTTCTCCCAAACATAGGAACTAATGCTTCTCTACTAAATTTCCGTGTTTCTGTATAATAAAATCACTTTTGTTTTGTTTTATATTTATATTTAGAGTTTGCTTTTTCTGCAGTTACTCCAGATAAATTATCTGCAGTAAATCCAATACGACGTCGTTTTGCGTGTGGAAATCATGGTGTTTTTGTAATTTTAATTTATTCCAGGTTATAATAGTCTTTATATTTATGATTTTTTAAGATTTCAATACCAAAACGACGTCGTTTTAGGAATAAATATAGATAACTTATCTACATTAACTACAGAAACATTTTTCCCTTATTTTTTATTTTTACTAGAAAATAAAAAATCATTGACCATTTGTAAGCCTACATCATGAGCTTCTTTATTGTGGGTCGGGACTTGATAGTCCTTAACTAAAAATGGGAAGAAAAAACCCCAAAGGTAGCTCAGTTGGCTTGAGCTCCCAAGGGTTTGCTTGAGTCAGGGGTTCAAACCCCGCCTCAAGCAAATTCTTGGAAAATCTTTGGGGGCCAGAGGATGTGCCTCCTCCTCAGTTGGTTGATTAGTCTCATCCTTCCCCCGGGAGCGAAGCTCAATGCACCCGTTGTTCCATTGAGGGGCTAGCCTACATGGCAGTATCCCGAGGGCAAGGTTACCAGAGGAGGTTGAATGAGGATACCTCCGGTTATACCAAAAAAAAATAGGAGAGAAAAGGATTCAGATGGAATTTGAAAAGAAGAAAAGGGTTTAAATGGAAATTTATTCCCCCCTTTTTGGAAAAGGTGCATCCTAAAGATTATTCATTACCAAAAGAGTTTACTACGTATCAAACAAGAAAACATATCTAACATATATAAAACCAAAACACACCAATAAATATTAATACATTTAATATTTAAATTTAATACATTTTAGTATAAAGTTAAATTTTGTATTAAGACATCATTTTGAACATATTAATAATTATTCTTTTCATCTTTTATCTGTTATTTTAAAATATATCCTTTATTCTTTTTTATATATCATTTTAATAAATAAATGAAGTATTTTTTTAAGCTTTATATTTTAAATATGTAAAATATTCAATTAAATAAAATTATATTTTCCATAAAAAATCCATATTGTTTACATTTTATTTATGGGAAAAATGTTTCTGCAGTTAATGCAGATAAATTATCTGAATTTATTCTTAAATCGACGTCATTTTGGTATTGAAATCTTAAAAAAGTATAAATATAAAGATTATTATAACCCTGAAATAAATTAAAATTACAAAAACACCATGATTTTCGCCCCAAAATGACGTCATATTGGCTTACTACAGATAATTTATCTGCTGCAGAAAAATGAACCATTTATTTATTTAGAAATAGATAAATTTATGTCAATGGAGAATAATAACAAAAATTTATTATTGAAACAAAAAAGTTAATTCTAAGTTCAGCCCAAAATCGACCCTGGCCGTTCTTCTCCCAAAGTTAAACTAAAGTTAATGGAAATCCTAGATTTCAAAATGCCACCGCCGTCGCACACAGTAAGTAAAAGAGTCACAAGTGGGCAGAGGCAGAATAAGTGCCTGCGTCAAATAAAAATGGTTCCCGTCAAACGCGATTTTGACTACCATGGTTTCAAATTCAGGTATGGCTCTTTGAAACCCTAACTGGAAATTGCTTGGGATTGCTGCTCTTACTACCGATTCCAACCATGTCTCTGTCTTCTTCTTCGATTCCCCACAACCCAGTCAAACCCACCTACCGCCAAACAAGATTTTGAACCCTCCTCATTGGACGTGTGGATGACCGTAAAGTTTTTGACCAATCCGACACGACAATATTCGTATCGGTACAGGACGTGTGTCCAATACGTTGAAAATAAATTTTTTTTTTCGTATCGGTGCTTCTTTTTTTAATAACATGTATAGTAAATAAAAAAATTACATCTATTATTCTCTAAAAAAACATAAAAATTTAATCACTATGAAAAGATGACTATCCAACACTTGCATCGTGAAAAAAAATAGATGTTTGTTATTAAGTATTTTACAGACTATTTGAATGTTTCCCATTACTTTTCGCATGGAAAATTATTAAGCCTATTAATAATATTATTTATTATATCTATTGGGGTGGGGGAATATTTAATGTTTTTAATTCAAATATTCTAAATTTAAATTTTGAATTTGATATGTGAGAAAAGAGCACAAAGCGAAAATGGAATTATCAAAAATTAGAATTTGATTAAACAGAGTATAAAGAAAGTAAATGATTACACATGTAAAATTGTTAATTTATAATAAAAATTTAAGGTGCTAAAATTAAAATTTAATAAGCCTAAGTATAAAGGAAATAAACTTAGAATATACTACTTATTTAATGTTACGATATATATATATATATATATATATATATAGGGGTAAACATTTCTCGAGCAGCTTGAGATAAGTTTATCTCCAAATAAAATAAAATTTAAGCTTAACGTTTGTTAGCACACTTGACATCAAGTTAGAATACCAAGTTTTAATAATGATTTGAATTCTTTAATTTATCTTTTTTTTAATGTGTAATAGAGTTTTTTTTTCTTTCAACATTTTGTTTGCTAAAAATAAATATATACCGTGTTTCTAATATATATATATATATATGTTAAAATTATTTCTGCACCCGCTTTACGTACAGCAACGACAGATGTATGGTTATGATTTCCCATATTTAATGCTTTCATCCTTTGTATGGTTGTGATTCCCTGCATTTAATGCTTTCAAGTATATATATGGCAAGTATTTGATTGCTGCACGTACAACGGCGGCAGAAATGTAAACCCTTATATATATATATTCTAATTGTTTTTACTTAAATAATAACATATTTGATTATATTAAATGCAATTCAAATCAATTCACCAAACATTCGATTTAGTATAATAATTTTTCTTTATTAACTCATATTTGTTTATTATATTTTTTTTATAAATATAAAAAAATATGCACAATGAAAACAAAAGAATTTAAATTTTTATTTTAAATAAAAAAATAAAAAATGACATTTATCATTCTATAAAAATAAATAAAATATTGTAAATTGGGCTTGGCCCGAAGGGCCTGCACACCTCGCATGCCAACACATTTTTATAATTAAATTAAAATTTCACTATTTTTCTTTTTTAATTAAATTCATAAATCCAATTTTAATTTTTGTAAATTCAAATTTATAAAATTTCAAATACTAACGACACAAATCCTTGCAAAAAATAATTATTTATTATTAATTTATAAATCTGATTGTAATAAATGAAAGTTCATCTCTAAGATAAAATATAAAAACTTAGACGCAACTATAAGAGCCCTTTTTTTGGAAAAATATAAAAATATTACATGCTGATAGCTAGAGGTGACAAACTGGGTTCGGCCTAGAGGGCCGGCCCACTAACACATTTGTATAATTAAATTAAAATTCAACTATTTTTCTTTTATAATTAAATTCCTAAATCTGATTTTAATTTTTGTAAATACAAATATGTAAAATTTCAAACACTAACGATACAAATCCTTCCAAAAAATAATTATTTATTATTATTTTGTAAATCTGAGTGTAATAAATGAAAGTCCATCTCTGAAATAATATACAAAAATCTAAATGCAATTATAAGTACATTTTTTGTGGATAAGTACAAAAACCTATTATATGCTGGTAGTTAGAGGTGGCAAACTAGGCTCGGCCCGGAGGGCCGGCCCACCAACCTATTTTTACAATTAATTTAAAATCTCATACTTCTTTTTTTATAATTAATTTCATAAATCTGATTTCAAATTTTGTAAATACAAATTTGTAAAATTCAAAATACCAAGGACACCAATCCTTGCAAAATAATAATAATTATTTACATAAAATGCTGATAGTTAAAGGTGGAAAACTGAACTTGTCCCGGAGTGCCTGCTCGAACTGCTTGCCAACACATTTTTATAATTAAAATAAAACTTCATCATTCTTCTTTTATAATTAAATTCCTAAATCTGATTTTAATTTTTGTAAATATAAAATTGTAAAATTTCAGATACTAACGACACAAATTCTTGCAAAAAATAATTATTTATTATTATTTTGTAAATCGGAGTGTAATATATGAAAGTCCATCTCTGAGAAATACTAAAAGAAGCTGACTCAAACTTTGTAATTTTTGAATGACCACAAGACAAGCTGAAGTATAATGATATATTTTAGAATGACCACAGGACAAGCTAACTTATAGCGATATATTTTGGAATGATCACAGGATAAATATAGAAATCCATTACATGCTGATATAAAATGCTAATAGTTAGAAGTGGCAAAATGGGCTCGGCCCGGAGGGCCGGCCCACAATGCCAAACAAACTGATTTTTTTTCCCGTGAATCGCACGGGTAATACACTAGTAATGTTGTTAAAACTGACCCGGTCGAGATACTAGGTCACTTGTTCAACCACCAGTGAATCACTATTTGAATCACATGACCTGATAAGTATGCAAATGTATAATTTATATTAAAAAAGTTATAAATATATTTAAATACTAATAAAAAATAATATCAGTTAATAGTATTTTAATTTTATTAATAATAAATATCATGTTTCGTATTAAAAAAAAAACAACACACTTCAAAATTCAAATACAATATGACAACTCTCACTTAGGGCCTGTTTAGTGTGATGTATAAGGCCTAATAGTATAAGCTTATAATATACATTATGTCATTTTAGGTTGTTTGATGTGACCATCGTATAATATAAGCTTATACAGCAGGATCCCTTTATACATAAAAATGATGTATAACTTAATCAAGCCTAAGGGGGTAGGATTAGACCTGATAAGGGGTTGATGTATTAATGTTGCTTAAAAGTACAATTCCCAATAGCTAATATATCATTTCAACATTAATATATTAAAATAATTTTTTTAATATATTAATTTTTAAAATATTGGAGGATATTATCTTATACAATACCATATCAAACGCAGGATAGTATTAAAATTTATAGTAAACACCCTTTTTGGTCCCTGGCAATATCTACGAAATCTTTTTTAGTCCCTGGCAATAAAAAAAGACCAAATTGGTCCCTAAAATTATGAAAAAAGGGCCACTTTAATCCTTCTGTCAATTGTAATAAGTACTCTTTGGTCCTTTTTTCATCATTTTAGGGACCAATTTGGTCCTTTTTTATTGTCAGGGACTAAAAAGTATTTTGTGGATATTGCCAGGGACCAAAAAGGGTGTTTACTCTAAAATTTAATCAGGCTTTATACAATTAGGTCTTATACTATCAGGCCTTATCTTATACTATGCACTAAACATGCCCTTAACAAACTATTCATTCAGGACAAGATAATAAATGCAGTTCTGTTTATTTCAGTTTCCAAGACAAAATACAAAATGCAATGATGTACAAACCCATTTCACATCTTATTTCACACGCTTCCTTATTTTCACGCTGTGTTTATTTATCTCCTGCTCTAATGAAGCAGCGATTCTGATACAGCATTTTCGATACGTGATGTCGATATGTCACTTCAAAAATATTAATATTTCGATACGTTCCGATACGTCTTAGGGCAAAAAAATTGATTTATTGTTTTTTAAATAAAAAATTAAAAATTTATGGCTGTTTTGGAAATAACTACACATTTATTGCACAATATCACGCCCAATTTGGGCGTCACCAATCACATCCAATTTGGGCGTCACTCAAGAGGCAGTCACGCGTAATTTAGGCGTCTCTTATCAGGTGTTGACACGTGTCACATTTTTTTCCAAAAAAAAAAATTAATTTAATCGTAAAACTTCTGAAGGCCATAACTTTTGACTCGGGTATCCAAATCAGTTAATTCTTTTTTGATTCTACATAACTTTTCGAGATCTACTTAATGACATGTCATTTGACATATTTTATTTCTCACAAACACAATTTAAATTTGCAAGAATGATATTATAAGAACGGTTAAACCCAGAAGCCTCTGAGTTCTGGGTTTGTGATTTAATATAAAAAAAATAAATAAAGATTTGATTTTTGATTTAAAATTAAAAAATAATTTTTTTATATTTATTATAAAAAAATTTGGTTTGTGATTTAAATTAAAAATTAAAATAAAAAATAAATATTAATAAGGAAAACAAAATAAAGATTTGATTTGTGATTTAAACTCAAAAATCAATTTGAAAGATCTGTATTAATTAAAAAAATAATTAAAAAAATATTTTAAATCTCTAAGGAAGAAGGATTTTATTTTTGAACAACATTCATAAGCTATAAACTTCTGGGTTATTATTCGTGGTCTGAAATTAATGATGGCCATTTATACCGATATGAAAACAAGAACTCTTACATTCATTATTATTCTATTTATATTTAATGATTCATACAAATTATATTACTTATCACTTTTATTGATCTTTTTACTATTTTTATTATGTTCTCTTATTAATTTTTTCATAATTTAACACACTATTAGGATTTGGGAGTTTAATCAAATATAATTTCTTTTATAAATTATATTGTCGTATTGTTTAGGGGCATGTTATTGTCATATTACTTTTCTTTTTATTTTATATTAAACTACATTGTCTCCTGCTGTTATATAAATAAATAAGGGAAATGTTATAATTACTTTTTTTTCTTATTACTTGTTATTACTAAATCTTAACTGTTAATTTTCGTCAATCTAATAATTATAATTTATTGGGTCACACTAATTAACTAATTATTAATTATCAATTTATTGGGTCACAATCTAACGATTATAAGATAAAGTCTCATTGTTGTAAATTCAAATTATGTTTGTGAGAGATAAAATATGTCAAATAAAGTGTTATTACGTAGATCTCGAAAAGTTATGTGGAATCAAATTTTTTCTTTACCTGATTCGGATACCCGAAACAGAAGTTATGGCCTTCAGAAGTTCTACGATCAAATTGTTAATTTTTTTTTTTTGAAAAAAAAAATGTGGCATGTGTCAACACACCTGATGAGTGACACCTAAATTAGGCATGATTGCCTCTTGAGTGATCCCCAAATTGGGCGTGATTGGTGACGCCCAAATTGGACGTGATATTGTGCAGTAAATGTGTAATTATTTCCAAAACAACCATAAATTCAATATTTTTATTTAAAAAATAATAAATCAATTGTTTTGACTATTTTATCATTAGGAACAAATCCATTTACTGTACTCCCAATATGACATTACCTATAGAAGATCTTTGTAAAAGCATTAAAATAGGGATACAAACTAAAGGATTTGAAGAATCTATAAATGGAAGCAATTTAGTAGTTACAATAGGATTTATAGGGAAAACAATGCAAAATATAAGTATAAATTATAAGGTAAAAATAAATGATGTAATAGGATATATATCTAGTAAAAATATTAAAATGATAAAACCGAAAGAAATATCTTCCCAAGAATTAGCCGGGCTAGAGTGGAATATTAGTAAGTTTTTTGAAGATAAAGAAAATAATGATATATTAGTTATAGAAAATGGAGTATTTTTAATTTTATAATGATGGAAGAGGAGAAACTTATGTAAGATTTTTAGATTATAGAAAAGGAATAATTAGGGAAGACGATACAGAAACATAAATCAGTAATGAATTAATGTATAAAATGGAAAATTCATATGAATACTACACAAATAGACACAAACAAAAAATCAATAGTCATTAATCAAGTCATCGTTGGGAAGAAAAAAAAACCATCTAACGTCCAAAAGAAGGGCTCCACAATCCACATGGACCTTAGCGTGGTGGCGCAGGCACGAGAACAGAAAACAATGAACTGGAACATCCTATATTAACGGAAACAACGTTAGCTAAGCAAAAAGAGTGTGACTCTTTCAGAGAGTACCGTCTTCTTTTTTTTCTGTGTGTCATTCGCGCATTCCCCCCTCCCCAATCTTTGATCGCAGATCTTTAGGGTTTCAATTCCTGATTGAGATTTTATGATGCACATACAATTTGGCCCATTGTACATGGTCCAACCATTGATCCAAGAAGCTCTTAGTCAACTAGAATTGTGGCCCTATAAGTATGATCCAATTGTTGAAAGAGGCAATGATTTGAAATATAACAAATTATAATCGAATCCAAGTCCCAATAAAGCAGCAGATGTGATTGTGATTTGTTTGGGAAGAAAAGGAAAGCAGCATATTTGGCGTGATTTGAGATAAAGATTTGGGATGTATTTTGAATTATTTATTTGAAATTTTTAATTAATTTTTAGATGTTAATTATTGTTATATTTATTTTAGGAAGTTTTATTATTTTAGAATTTTAGATTTAGAATTTTAAATCAATTTGTAATTAGTATATAAAAAGGGTGCGTATAACCCTTATTATAAGAGTTGAGTAACCGTGACTTTCTGTTTACCTTGAGCTTTCGGCATTCTTAATAGTTTTCCAATTTGCGACATTTTTCTCAGTTCTTAATCTCTCCGCAACGCATTACAGGATCGTTGGTTGGGATTGCTAAGGTTTGTTTCTTTTTCTTTCTATGTTCTTGCATCTTCTTGTCTTGCACGGGTCTCCTGGTTGTGTGGCGCTTTGCGCCATTATGAGGAAAAATTTACTTTCTTGAAGTTTAATATTTGCTTTCCTTGTGGTTTTGTGTTTATTCATGATGAATTTGACTAGAATTCGATGATTGATCTTTCTCTATTTTGACTGCATAAGCGCTCATTCATGATCAAGAGTGACACACTTGTACAAAAGTATGACCTTTCCCCTTTACCCTCTTCTCCCACTCCAATGGCAATTTCACATAAGCTGAAATACCCATCGGAAGAGGATCTCTTATACGAAGAAGAGATTCTCCGAAACCCATTCGGCCTGAAGCTATGGTGGCGCTACCTCATCGCTCGCTCGGAGTCTCCATTCAAGAAGCGTTTCGTCATTTACGAGCGTGCCCTCAAGGCACTCCCTGGAAGCTACAAGCTTTGGCACGCTTACCTTGGCAAACGCCTCGACCGCGTAAGGAACATTCCCATCACTCACTCACTTTACGATAACTTAAACAATACCTTCGAACGTGCCCTCGTTACAATGCACAAGAAGCCCAGGATTTGGATCATGTACCTACAAACCCTAATAAATTGCTGACTCGCAGGATTTGGATCATACTTTGTTAGGGTTTGTAGGTACATGATCCAAATCCTGGGCTTCTTGTGCATTGTAACGCGGGCACGTTCGAAGGTATTGTTTAAGTTATCGTAAAGTGAGTGAGTGATGGGAAGGTTCCTTACGCGGTCGAGGCGTTCGCCAAGGTAAGCGTGCCAAAGCTTGTAGCTTCCAGGGAGTGCCTTGAGGGCACGCTCGTAAATGACGAAACGCTTCTTGAATGGAGACTCCGAGCGAGCGATGAGGTAGCGCCACCATAGCTTCAGGCCGAATGGGTTTCGGAGAATCTCTTCTTTGTATAAGAGATCCTCTTCCGATGGGTATTTCAGCTTCTGTGAAATTGCCATTGGAGTGGGAGAAGAGGGTAAAGGGGAAAGGTTATACTTTTGTACAAGTGTGTCACTCTTGATCATGAATGAGCGCTTATGCAGTCAAAATAGAGAAAGATCAGTCAACGAATTCTAGTCAAATTCATCATGAATAAACACAAAACCACAAGGAAAGCAAATATTAAACTTCAAGAAAACAAATATTAAACTTCAAGAAAGTAAATTTTTCTCAACGTAATGGCGCCAAAAAGCGCCATCACATCAGGAGACCAGTGCAAGACAAGACAAGAAGATGCAAGAACATAGAAAGAAAAAGAAACAAACCTTTGCAATCCCAACCAACGATCCTGTAATGCGTTGCGGAGAGATTAAGAACTGAGAAAAAAGTCGCAAATCGGAAAACTATTAAGAATGCCGAAAGCTCAAGGTAAACAAAAAGTTACGGTTACTCAACTCTTATAATAAGGGTTATACGCACACTTTTTATATACTAATTACAAATTGATTTAAAATTCTAAATTTAAAATTCTAAAAATAATAAAACTTCCTAAAATAAATATAACAATAATTAATATCTAAAAATTAATTAAAGATTTCAAATAAATAATTCAAAAAACATCCTATATCTTTAATCTCAAATCACAATCACATCTGCTGCTTTATTGGGACTTGGAGTCGATTATAATTTGTTATATTTCAAATCATTGCCTCTTTCAACAATTGGATCATACTTATTGGGCCACAATTCTAGTTGACTAAGAGCTTCTTGGATCAATGGTTGGACCATGTACAATGGGCCAAAATGTAAGTGCATCATAATTTCTCAATCAGGGATTGAAACCCTAAAGATCTGCGATCAAAGATTGAGGGGGGGAATGCATGAATGACACAGAGAAAAAAGAAAGAAAGAAAACAGTACTCTCTGAAAGAGTCACATTCTTTTTGCCTAGCTAAAGTTGTTTCCGTTAATATAGGATGTTCTAGTTAGGGGTGAAAGTGGGTTGGGCTGGGCCGAGCTTTGCCCCATACAGACCAAGTCTATGTCAAAAAAATTCAATTTGGCCCGGCCTAATAACATAGTATGAGTCTAACTGTTAGCCTGTCTTGGCCCATTTATAAAAAAACAAATGGCCTGGCCCGGCCCGTTGGCTTGTTAATTTTTAACTTCCAAGTAGACCATGAATCAACTCCACAAAATACTCAAATTCTATTGTTAAAATAAAATGACAATCTTAACATCCAAACAGAACCATGAATCACAACAATAACTAAAGAAGTCAATCCATACTATGTAAATTAAAATAACTACATGAATACAACACACCATAATGACTACAAAAGTAGCCAAAAACTTATCTTCATCTTTTCTCCCCTGCAAATACAATTCCAAGGTTACATAAGTTGGCAAATAATTTGTAAATGTAGAAAAAAAAAAACAAGAATAAAGAATAGAAACAAAAAAACCAATATTAAGAAACAAAAAAAACCTTTTAATAGATTCACATAGGCAATCTCACGTGTTGAGATGTTGGTTCTTCCTACATAAAATAATAAGTAACTCTAGTATATTAAACAAATGGGCCAGCCTTGGAAGCTCGTGGGCCAGACTTCATATATAACAATCCGGCCCAATTATGTAATCAAACCCTTACACCAGCCCAAGCCCAGCCTGTCAAGTAAAAAGGCCGACCCAGACCAGGCCACTAATGGGTCGGGCTGTAGGCCCCTGTGGGCCGGCCCGGCCCAGTTTCACCCCTAGTTCCAGTTCATTGTTTTCTGTTCTCGTGCGTGCGCCACCACGCTAAGGTCAATGTTGATTGTGGAGCCCTTCTTTTGGACGTTCGATGGTTTTTTTTTTCTTGCCAGCGATGACTTGATTAATGACTATTGATTTTTTGTTTGTATCTAGTTATGTAGTATTCATATGAATTTTCCATTTTATACATTAATTCATTACTGATTTATGTTTCTGTATCGTCTTCCCTAATTATTCCTTTTCTATAATCTAAAAATCTTACACAAGTTTCTCCTCTTCCATTATTATAAAATACTCCATTTTTTGTAACTAATATATCATTATTTTCTTTATCTTCAAAAAATTTACTAATATTCCACTCTAGCCCGGCTAATTCTTGGGAAGATATTTCTTTCAGTTTTATCATTTTAATATTTTTACTAGATATATATCCTATTACATCATTTATTTTTACCTTATAATTTATACTTATATTTTGCATTGTTTTCCCTATAAATCCTATTGTAACTACTAAATTGCTTCCATTTATAAATTCTTCAAATCCTTCAGTTTGTATCCCTATTTTAATACTTTTACAAAAATCTTCTATAGATAATGTCATATTGGGAGTACAGTAAATGGATTTGTTCCTAATGATATATAAAATAGGCAAAACAATTGATTTATTGTTTTTTAAATAATTTTTTTGAATTTATGGTTGTTTTGGAAATAATTACACATTTATTGCACAATATAACGCCCAATTTGGGCGTCACCAATCACGCCCAATTTGGGCGTCACTCAATAGGCAATCACGCTTAATTTAGGTGTCACTCATCAGGTGTGTTGACACGTGCCACATTTTTTTTTCAAAAAAAAAAATTAACAATTTAATAGTAAAACTTCTGAAGGCCATAACTTTTGTTTCGGGTATCCGAATCAGGTAAATTTTTTTTTTTGATTTCACATAACTTTTCAAGATCTACGTAATAACACCTTATTTGACATATTTTATCTCTCACAATCATAATTTGAATTTGCAACAATGAGACTTTATCTTATAATCGTTAGATTGTGACCCAATATATTAATAATTAATTAATTAGTGTGACCCAATAAATTATAATTGTTAGATTGACGAGAATTAATGGTTAAGATTTAGTAGTAACAAATAATAAGTAGAAAAAAGTAATTATAACATTTCCCTTATTTATTTCTATAACAGCGGCAGACAATGTAGTTTAATATAAAATAAAAAGAAAAGTAATATGACAATAACATGCCCCCAAACAATACGATAATATAATTTATAAAAAAATTATATTTGATTAAACTCTCAAATCCTAATAGTGCGTTAAATTATTAAAAAATTAATAAGAGAACATAATAAAAATAGTAAAAAGATCAGTAAAACTGACAAGTAATATAATTTGTATGAATTATTAAATATAAATAGAATAATAATGAAGGTAAGAGTTCTTATTTTCATATCGGTATAAATAGCCATCATTAATTTCAGACCACGAATAATAACCCAGAAGTTTATAGCTTATGAATGTTTTTCAAAAATAAAATCCTTCTTCCTTAGAGATTTAGAATATTATTTAATTATTTCTTTAATTAATACAGATCTTTCAAATTGATTTTTGAGTTTAAATCACAAATCAAATCTTTATTTTGTTTTCATTATTAATAATTATTTTTATTTTTATTTTTAATTTAAATCACAAACCAACTTTTTTTTATAATAAATAATTTTTTTTTAATTTTAAATGAAAAATCAAGTCTTTATTTATGTTTTTATATTAAATCACAAACCCAGAACTTAGAGGTTTCTGAGTTTAACCGTTCTTATAATACCATTCTTGCAAATTTAAATTGTGTTTGTGAAAAATAAAATATGTCAAATGACATGTCATTACGTAGGTCTCAAAAAGTTATGTGGACACAAAAAAGAATTACCTGATTTAGATATCCGAGTCAAAAGTTATGACCCTAAAAAACTTTACGATTAAATTAATTTTTTTTTTTGGAAAAAAAAAATGTGTCACGTGTCAACACCTGATGAGTGACGCCTAAATTAGGCGTGACTGCCTCTTGAGTGACGCGGCTTGATTGGTTACGCCCAAATTGGGCGTGATATTGTGCAATAAATATGTAATTATTTTCAAAATAACCATAAATTCATAATTTTTTATTTAAAAAATAATAAATCAATTTTTTTTGCCTTCGTCTTACTATTAAATAATATATTTAATATAAAGAGTTCACATTAACAAAATTTAATAAAAGAGAAATTATATTTTTAAGAGTGTATTTATTATGCTTTATATTTTAAATATGTAAAATATTCAATTAAATAAAATTATATTTTCCATAAAAAATCTATATTGTTTACATTTTATTTATTTAAAAATAGATAAATTTATGTCAATGGAGAATAATAACAAAAATATTTATTTTTTTTGAAAAAAAAAAAAAGTTAATTAGGTTCAGCCCAAAATCGACCCAGCCCATTCTTCTCCGAAAGCTAAACCAAAGTTAATGAAACCATAGACTTCAAAATGACAACGCCGTCGCACACAGTAAGTTAAAGAGTCCGACCAGGAGAGAAGAGTCGATGGACGGACGGACGAGGTGATGAAGGGAAAGCGCCGAGACTGCCCCTCATTTAAGTTTAGGTACTATAGTTTAAGGGGAAATAAAATGGACTAAAGTTTTTATTAATTAATAGCCTACTATTTATGTGACTTCAAAGTACCATTGCATTAGATTCAAGAGTAATTTGATTAGATGTTTAAGTATATATATGTTAAGGGATAGGTTATACTTGTTACCTATTTTTTTTTATTACCTCTTAATGCCAAATCGTAATCGTTGATTTCTGTCAATCTAACAGTTATAATTTATGGGGTCATATTTATTAATTAATTATTAATTTACAATAAATTATAACTATTAGATTGACGGAAATCAACGGTTAAGATTTAGTAGTAAGAAATAGTAAAAAAAAAATTAGATAGTAAGTATAATCTTTCTCAAATACTTTCATATATAGGAGTTAGAGTTTTTCATATATAATAGTTAGAGTTATGCAAAGGACGATGCATTCTATAATAGTGGGACATATATGCACCTTCATTGGTTTGGTAATCTGGTAGTTGAAGAAATATATTCAAGTGCCTCATCAATAGCCATTGAAGGCAATGGAGGCCCCGGAAGCATTCAGGAGATAACCATTGCTGAAGGTCATTAATTAGTTATAGCATTTCACACTTAGTTTTCACTTTTTTATTATCATTGTTGATGATAATGTTATTTTATAACCCCGGAATTTTGAGGGGTTATACTGAGTTGGATAACTATTAGGGAAATAGCAAAGGTCAAAAGAGAAAATAACGAGCATGAATACTTGATATCATCATCAGGAAGGTCTCGGGCGCGTTTGAAAAATAATTTTTTGATGGTTAAAGTGATATAAGATCATTAATGTGATTTTCATAATTTATATTTTTAGGTTGAGTTGATACTTTATATGATATAATCAGTTTTATATTTTGCTATGTTGATTACAGATAATTTTAAATATTATATTTATTTATATTATACTATTTTAATAATTATTATTATTATTAAAATAGTACGCAACTGTTTCTTAACTCCATGTTTCTTTCTTCTTTAGCCATGTACAACCTTTATTTATAGCAGTGAAGAAGTATTGGCAGCACAAAGGCTAGTCTTGCTTTCTGGCTGTCAATGACCCTTAAATGTTAAGTTCAAAGTGTGAGTTGATGGTCTTCAGATAATACAAACTCAATGCACTGTTACGTGTTTGATTCCATGTTCTTTCAAGCATTCGTTTTATACAGATTAGTTTATGGCAATTTCAATCATTTTTCTAACACATTCTGGAATTGTCCTATCTTATTCTTCTATTACTTTGTTTTCAGTGGTGTTTCCGATACCAAAGTGACAACAGCACTGGACCTAAATTCTTGTTTGCATCATGGAGGAACTGAATCACTTGGCTCCTCCATTTATCAGGATTTATACGGTTTACATATATCAGAGATTGAGAAGTGTATATATATATATATGGGACATGATATTCTTACACCGGTGTAAGAGTTAGAAGTCTTATACTCAATCTTAATCATTGATCCACTTGTATCCAATAGCTCACATTAATAAAAAAATTAGAGCCATTAGATGTAACTGGGATCAACGGACAAAATTAAAAGTGTAACTTACACTGGTGTAAAATGATCCTGACCCTATATATATATATATATATATATATATATATATATATATATATATATATATATATATATATATTAAACTCTGTTCAAACAAGATGAAGCCAAAATCCAATGCCATGTTCAGAAATTAAATTGTAAATGATGTTTGATCCTAAGGATCAAAGCTGGTCGATGTGGGATATAGATTAACAATGATTATGAAGGAGACAGTTAATTGCAAGTAATGGTAGATCATTATGTACAAACGAAAGGAAAGGAGTCAAAAAAACAGTGTATGTGCGAACAATGACAACTAAGGATTAGGGTTTATGAAATCATACGGATAAGGTTGAACCCTTTATTTATAAATTGGTTTTACCTTAAGGTGGATAAGGCCCATTTTTGCTTATTTTGACAAAGGGGGAAAGGAGTCCATGACATGGATATAGAACAGTAATTAAATAAAAAACATATACATAGCCATCAAAATCCAAACTGCTCATAAAAATTGTCAAATTCAACAGATTCGGTCGATGATAGCATAGTGACATGCCTCGAATAATCGAAATAAATTTCATAATCGCATAATAGGTCTTCTGAGGAGGACAATTGGTTTTGAGCAATATGGTTATAGTGAACCACTTCCTTCGCAAGAACAACTTGTTAACGAGTGACTTACTTTGATAGAGGCTTCCTAACTTTGTCCAGAGATCTTTCACGATCTTATCAGAAGTTATGTTCACGAGAACATTATCTGCCAGGCATAACCAGATTAGGCTTCATGCCTAACAATCGTCTTTGGTCCATGCCTTCAACTCCTTCGACTTGCCTACCTTTGACATTCCACCACCAACAGGTGTAAATGGCTTTTCATCTTCGATCACGTACCATACATCCCTGTCGACGAGCAACACCTCCACCTTCAGTTTCCATAATTTGAACCCCTTTTTCCTTCAAACTTTTCAACCCCGATCCGTGATTGTCTAATCGACATATTTCCTATATCATTTTCGTAGTTTTTTATAGGCCAAGAAAAAAATCCAAAATCGCGAAAACCCAATCCATCACAAGAACCCCAATCGTAGAATGAAAGCTCTTGATACCAATTATTGGAAACTGACAATCGCACAAATCTAAAAACAAAAGATAAGAGAAAAGAGATTTGACACAATAATTTACCCTGGTTCACCCATTATAGATTACGTCCAACTTGTCTGTACTATATTTAAATCATCGTCACTTATTATAAGTCACTTGGTTTACAAGATAATATTAATAGGATTTAAAAAACACTAACGATAGTTATTCATAAAGTCAAACATAAATTACTAAGAAAAAGAAAATTACAATAAGACAAAGAAAAATCTCAATTGCCATTCTACTAACCCCACTAATAAAGACCATTATCAATATACGAAGTATGAACCATACTCAACAATTCATAGCCGTCAGCACGAATAAGATATAACAATCTAAAAAAGTATTAATACTTTTATAATATCTGAAGTAAATTTTCTGAGACCCTCTGAAGGGCTCCATGCCCATTAGCCAAAAAATGAAAATCCAGAAATACTGTGGGTATATCCGCTGTACAAAACTACAAACGAGATCTAAAACTGTATATAACCTTATCGACCTATAAGCTTTTGAACAAAAACTGAACTGAAAAATTTGAGAGGAGAGACTACAATTAACTTACTTTTTAATTCAAAATAATATTTCTAATTAAAGTCTACTAAATTTAAAACCAGCATTATAATAAAAACATATTTTGCTAGTAAATGAAGGGGAAATATAAGTTACAAAAGGTTGCCCTGTTCCAATGTCAAGAAATGCAAATGCCAGTAATGTTTAGTCCTACCCATTGAGCCAGGTTCTAACAAAATCACTGATATGTTTATAGCTACGCTCTTTTTTTATTGGCAAAACATTTTTTTTAGCAGCTCTTCAATATTTTCGAAAGCTACCAATTCATGTGGGCTTTTGCCCGTTGTCCTATCAAACAAAAAGAAACACCTAACAATTAATTTCTTCCGTTACAATAAACAATAAGTTACCCAAAAAAAAACTTTAAATATATTCTCATGATTGACGCTGGTAATTCTAAATTATAACCGACTCAAACTACATTTACATGTTTCCTCCATGATTTTTGTTCTGCAGAGGCAGTGCTGCTTCAAATTTCAAGAGGTTCTTGGCGTCAAAGGGATATAAATCCACGATACCACCACCGCCACCTACTTTAGTTACTTCACATGGTTACAGCCTTGGAGTTCAGAAGAATTCTAATGGCAAAAAACAAAAACACCTTTTTCCGCAGCCACCATCCTTTTCGCTGGAGTAGCTCCAACAATTCTTTCCAGCTGAAATGTAATCCCAACATGGAAGTATAGGTAAAAATCGTGATGAGGGGAGAAAAGCAAAAGCAAAATAATATTACAGGACTAGCAGTACATAATATTAACATATACTGCAAAAGACTATTATCCTCCAGCAGAAAACAAAAGCGCATGAAATGTCACAGCTACCACCTTAATGTACCGCTGCCACCCTACACCTCTCAAGACCTTTTGTCTCAGAAAAGTACACTCATGATCATTTTTAATTTACCAACAAGAATTAGTCAACCACTGAGAAAAGCCAATTAAAATTTTCTCATTCAATTAAGACCACCATTAATTTAACAAAACTAACAATGAATTATGTCACCATAATATTAATTCTCTTTCCCTGAATCAAAGGCCTGCATATTGTAAACTCCATACACCACCTAACATACTATTAATGCTACAATCCATAGGGGCACGTTATGTATGAGAGAAAATATCCAGATGGTCCAAGCAATTATACAAGTGAAGTTAAAGAAAAAATATGTGCAGAATTTGTCAATGAAAAGTTTTTACTAAAAAATATAAATAAATATTTCACCAAAAAAAACAAATATATAAATAAATCTGATAGCTCTAGATAGACAGAGTCATTTGAGCTGTTTGCTGGTGAAAAGCCAATATATAGGCCAGCATATTCAAGTCAACAATGTAGCAGTAAGAAAATAAAAAAGGAAGCAACAAGATACTAGGCCATTAAATCCCAAGCTTTCTGTTTATCTCTCCCTCTAGAATCCATAACCCTTCCATTCAAATAATAATATAAACCCACACACTATACATTCCAACAACTAGCATAATACTAAAGGGACATCAAAGAGAGTAAAGTATTACCCGAGGCTTGTCAAGGCAAGAAAAAAGGGCAGTGCATGCCATATTGTCAGACCCATCAAGCATATTCACAATCTGCAACAGGAAAAGAGAGGTATCAATGAAAAAGAGAAGATTTAAGATTCTAGATTATGTTTTCACTCATAAGGACAACATGAGAATGCCATTTTGATGCAAATTTATTTCAATATAAAAAAGAAGCTATGAACTAAATTTATTCTCAAAAGCATAGACTATAGAAACAGATTAGAAAGAAAGATAAATTAATAAGGTGTTTATTGGTTGTGCTTTTTTGGAGAAATCTGTTGGATATGGCTGGAGCATAATTCCAAAACTTTTATAAATTTCTTCCTCTACACCTTTTATGGGACAGATTTGTACTCTCAGCTTCCTAGTGGGTTTTCAAACATTGGTATTTTCTATTTTCAAGGTTGGAGTTGCAAAGGGACTAAAATGCTCTTTTGAGCTGAAGCATTTTTTTCCTTTCCTCTATAATTTCTTTGTAGCCTTACGACTCCTACTCCATTTTTATACTCATTCCTTTTTTTTTTTTTTGGTGAAGATACTCCTTCCTTTCTTAGTGAATTATTTTGCGAGAGAAAAATATCCTACTTGTCATGATCATGAACCAACTTTCCCAAAAGTTTAAGTTGTTCAATAAAAATACATGAGTGATTTTATATTATTAACAAGCCATCTCATGCAAGAGTTCTTTAAGCTTAAAGTGTGGACAAAGCAAAGACCCACCTATCTAGTACTAAAATTCAACATTTTATTAGAAGAATGGTACAACAAGGATCGAACTTCACTCCACTTTCTTATAAAGGCTCTCATACCATGTCATAAACCAACTTTCTTGAAAGTTTAACATGAGGATTGAAAAGGCGCTGAAACCATGTAAAGAATCAATTAAATCTAAAAACTTAAGTTGTTAGGAGAAGGCCAAATTAGTGGTTTTATATTATATTTCTCTAACATATTCCTTCACACAAAAGCACATTGAGCTTGAAGGGTAGACAATACACAATCCTTGTCTACCTATGTTAAGAAACTCCGCAATATTTAACTATTTATTAATGGAATAAGGGGCGATGAGGATCGAACTTGTTACCACTTAGTCACAGATGCTCTGATACCATGTAAAAAACCATTTGGTCAGAGAAGCTCTAATACCATATAAAGAACCAATTCAATCTAAAAGCTTAAACTATAACGTGTAGACACATTAATGGTCTTATATTTTATATCATATTTCTCTAATACTCCCTCTCATACAAGAGTCCATTGGGCTTGAAGGATGAATTATATACAGACTCATCTACCTGTGTTCAAAAACTACACATTGTTTAATTACTTATTAATAGAAGAGAGACGGTAAGGATCGAACTCGTGACGATTTGGTCACAAAAACTATGGTACTATGTAAAGAACCAATTCAAACCAAAAATTTAAGTTGTTAGGTGAAGACCAATTAATGGTCTTATGATTTATATCATATTTCTCTAACAAATATTTTTTTTATGATATCCCTAACACTACTTTACAAGTCTGCTTACCTCAGGGTAAAACTCCTTCCTCTTAGGGAGCGAATAAATGATTAAATTCTGAACCCCGCGAATCTGCCATCAAGAAATAAATTAAATAGGTCAATATTTGTATTAATAATAATATGATAGAGGAGGAGAGTAACACTCCATATCAGTCATAATTTCAGTCCTCACAACAAAAACCACGCTTACACAAATTTCTGTCGTAGGCTATCATGGACACTGGGGACTGGCGCATACATAGTCCTATTAATTCAACTAACTTTAATTGTTTATTTCGTGGAATATAATTACCATTCTAAATGGAATTGATTTCAATGTTTTTGGTACTGCATGTCATAAACTTGACAAATGACCAGCAGGCAGCAAGTTCATACATTTTCATTCTTTGAAAACTAACAAAACATACAGCTATTAAATCCCAGAGAAAATAACAACAGGAAAGGAAAATAATTATTCCGGCGTATACAACCTTATATCTGTGGTAAAAATGAGATCTCTCAGTGTAAAGCATAATTTTCCTCCTTCTTTCATAGAACCAAAGACGTGCACGAGAAACATCACTTTGGGTTGTATACCTAAATTAACAAAAAAGACCACTTATAAATCACAACACAGCATAAGAGCTAAATTGTAAGTATTTGCAAAATTTCACTATAAAGTTATGATTAAATAATCATAGCACCATTAAAATAAGAACAAAAATGGCATAATAATAGGATTGGCTCCTTACTCCCCAAGCAGACAAAAGGAGGCATTCTGTGACTTTAAAAAATTTCGGATTCGAATGAATTCAAAGTAAGAACTGATAAATAACATGATCCCTCCCTGCACCAAAGATTTCATCAATAAGAAAATTATTAGTATATAAATTTGAATTATGACAAGCACACATTAGAGGAAAATGAATTTTTGTTTTGAAAAAAAAAAAACCTGATCAGAATCTTTTATTCTTGGGAAAACCTGCACAACAAGAATGATTGAGATAATATGACTCACTGTCATAAAAATTGTAATAACATGCATGTATTCATAAATACTTTTTGAACAACCTAAGGAGATTATTTAAAGAAATTGAAGAGAAGTATTTTGCTGACAATTTTTAAGCAGATGAGCTCCACGAGAGGATACATAAAATAAACAAGACTTTCTCACATCTACCAAAGTGAGATTGAGTTATGACATGGATGTGTCGCTAGACACATATAAAGACAGTTGAGATGCAGGGAAAACATTATAGATGAAAAACGAGTTTCTTTTCTTCTCTAAAATGTCACCAACTACATCCTTAAAAGCAAATGTATAATGACAAATTTTATAAGCCGATAAAAAAATTATTGCTCATTAGTGACATTACTATGGTTAAGGATTTAACTATTAATGTAGTCTACTTATTTTGATTACAAATCAAAATTGTATTTTATTACATCGATGGCATAGTCGTGGTTTCATTGGAATGGTTTTTTTAAATATAATGATGGCATAAAACATAAAACCTTTTTGCTATATGCCATATAATATCTCCAGTAAGAAGATATCGAAGGCATAGCAGCGCTAAGCAATAAGAATGAGTGAATTTAGTCTCATTCAACCAGAGAAAGAAAGCAATGGTACCCTGGTGTTAGTAATTAAATGGACATCACAATAAACACAGATTCTTTGTCCTGAGATAATACCAACCCCATTCCATTGATAATTTTTGCCAATTGCTATGTATTTTTTGTGTGTAGTCCTCATGTGTGATCTTGTTTAATCTAAAGTTTCAAAAGAAAATGAACAATTTCAAACAACTGCAACTAAAAGAAAAATAAAGAACTTTTTTTCTATTTTTTTATAGAACATTTGCCATTTTCTTTATGGGATAGGATATTATGCCTACCTTTTTTTTATGCCTACTCTACCTACTCCTCTCTAATACTATTAGATTAGAATCTCAACTAACATTCACCCTTTCTCTCTCCTATTAATATTTTGATCTAATGGTGTTGAAGAGGAGTAGGTAGAGTAGACATGATAAAAGGTAGGCATAATATCATATCCCTTTCTTTATATCTTTTTTAATTGCTTGACTCTAAAAACTGCAGTTTTTACCTGATCCCAATAGTAAAAGACAGTTAGCTGACTTGAGTTGATCACTTCATTTTTCTTATTTTTCTTACTCTAATCAATTATGGCTAAAATCGCAACTACAGTACAAGAAGACTTAAATTCTCATTCAAAACTAAAACCACTTCACAGCAATAGTGGCCTATTAGGGAACCTTAGATTGAGTGGAAAAAATCCACATTATATAAATTCCTATCGCTCATAAAATTAATGGTGGAAGAAAGGATGTGTTTGGGTTGAAATGAATTAGAATGTGAGTCAAGCGAGTCACTAAATGAGAAGGGCATCACCAAACGATGGTAGCTCAGCTGACGCCAGGGACTAAGCAAGTGGGGATGAGAGCATGTGTTCGATCCTCCCCGATACCATTTTTGGGAGGGGTTTAAAGCCTTAATCCCGGGACCCGCCCCGAATCGAACTAATTGCGAAGCGATGAACCGATTGGAATATCTCAAAAAAAAAAACAAATGAAAAGGGCATCTGGCAAAAAATTATTCACTATGCATGTATACAGGACTTTGGGGAAGTATACAGGACTTTGGGGAAGTGTATCTGCATACTAGCATGAACATATATGAATGATTTTATGGCAAAAAAAATTAAAATAATGCATTTAAATCAAATAATTACGCATTTAATATTATTTTTCAAATAATTATGCATCTGATGCACAATGTGACGCCCTTTTTGGGCATCACATGTGACGCCCCATTGAGACGTCTCACGCTGAGGAGAGACGCCCCAATGGGGCGTCACATGCCATGATATATTAAAAAGAAAGTGATGTGCATTTGTTGGTGCTGCTCTTTTCTCGATTGCTGGGAAGTGGGAATTCAGAAATGACATTGAAATGAAATAACCCAAAACATGAATTGACAACTGAGGTTCATCACAGCACAGTTATTATACATACATCCAAAACGAGCCAAAAATTGCATAGAAATTCTGAACTAGGAGCATATTTTCGGTATTCACAAATAAGTATTACCTTTCATGAAATAAAAAATGTGGAAGAAAATAATTATAAATGTGTTATTTTTTTTATAAATGTATTGCTTTTCCTTTTTTATAAATATTATCTTTTGGTAATATAAATGTGTTATTTTTTTATATTTAATAAAAAGGGTTCGCTTTTTCTATTGTTACTGTAGATAATCTACAGTAAACCCAATACGATATCGTTTTGAGGCAGAAATAATCATGATGTTTTTGAAATTTTAATTTATTTCCGGGTTATTATAATCTTTATAATTATAATTTTTTAATATTTTAATCCCAAAATAATATCGTTTTGGAAGTAAATACAAATAAGTTATCTGTTCAGAAATATTTTTCTCTAATAAAAAATATACCAAATGCTCAATACAACGAAAAATATTTTTCCTGAGAACCTTTTTTTTGTTCCGGAACCCAATAATTGTATTGAAGGACAAAAAGACACACCCACTACATTTTGGTCAAGGAAAAGGTCAGCTTTACAATCTGTAGTTCAACAAGAGAAAAAGTTGTCATCCCTATAGCGTTTTGAGATCCCTGGCATTATGCACTTCTGCTTCCGGTCATGGTACAACCTCAATACAACTGCTGTTGTTTCTTCTACCGCTTTTGCAGTCATTGCATCTGAACTCAATCCCAAAGTTTTAGCCCTTGCTTTCCTAATGTTGTGTAAGACAACAGGATTTATAATCAAGCCAAAAACCTTCTTTGGATCAACCTGAAAAAGAGTCCTTGGCATTTCCACACCCATGACAATGGGTACATTGGCGACCTTGTAACCCTTCTGAGCCAGATAAATAGACAACGGGGTCTTCCCAGTGCGGGAAACCCGAGTGAGAACAATGTCAACCTTGGCCAGATTATGGGGACATGCCCCATCATCTTGCTTGATTGTAAACTCAACAGCTTCAATCCTACAAAAGTAATCATCAGAGAGGGGGAAGACCAGAAGCCCCACGAGGAAGACCAGAAGGAGAGACACCCAAATGAGAAAAAATGGCCTCTGTAATGGGTCCCAATACATCAGTGGAAGGCACATCCCATAACTTGCACATCACTTTCCTTTTAATATATTATGGCATGCGACGCCCCTTTTTTGGGCGTCTCTCCTAAGGGTGAGACACCTCAATGGGGCGTCACATATGACGCCCAAAAGGGGCGTCACATTGTGCATCAGATGCGTAATTATTTGGAAAACAGCATTAAAGGCGTAATTATTTGATTTAAATACATTATTTTAATTTTTTTGCCATGATTTTATAGAACATATATGAATGATTTTATATAACATATCTAACATACTTCCACATGCAAGAGACCTTTGCACTTGAAGCGTGGACAATGCATAGGTCCACCTACCTTGCACTGAAATTAACTTATTTATTAGAAGAATGAGGCAGCAAAGATCACATTCTAGAACACAGGCAATAAAAGCTTTGATAACATGCTAGGTGATAAAACATGAATGGTACACTATCATAAATATCCAGATGAAAGTTCGTCATCTAGGTTGAAAATAGGTTTAAGTAATGATTTTCAGCCTTAAAAGGTTACAAAATGATGTTTATTTGACATCTGACTTGAGCCAAATTACACAACAAAGATTAGCAATGGCAGCAAATTACCAGAAAACTGACAAAAAGCTTTTCAAAATTACTTCAACTGAACATATGAAATTTTCAATGCCACAATTCAAAAATACATACCTTCTCAACAAAATAATCAAAACGGGCATCATCAGCATCTACTATTGAGTCTACATGAAATCGTTCATAAATCTACAGGGTTCAAGATTTAGAGAAAGTATTAGCACAAATGAAAGTAAGGCACAAACGTAAAGAGATAAATCTGAAGAAAAAAAAATATTGATACGTCAGCAGACAGAAAAATGAATCGCCTAACCTCAATGAAAAAGAAAATATAATAATGGAGGAAAACTAGAATATCAAACAAACTAATCATGACAATTGACAAGATTGAATATTATAGCATAATTACATACAAGACAGTTTATTAAAAATTAAAAATCATTTTCAACCACATGCCTGTTTTAACTACAACAACAATCCAACTAATCTCCCCGAGGCTAATAAAGACCATGTAAGCACCCTCCACAGACCTCCATTCATAACAGAATACAGATAAAACAAGCCTGCTATAAACAATATATAAGAAAATTAAAAGTGACGTTTATCAGAATGAAGTTAAGGATGATTATTTATCTTTTATATCCATTAAGTGTCTTCTGTCTTAAAGAATTTATCAGAGTGAATTTCTTTCCAAATTATTGGACGTGCATAAAAATATGCTAATTTATCAAAGATGCATAATACAAAGTGATCCCTACCTGGTGATTTACATACTAACATCCTGGAAATTATTATCTCTTTTCTCCTTACAAGCAGAAAATCTAGCATAACAATAAGTGAATAAACTATATAGCAAGGTAGATCAATATAACAATATCATTAATGATGATGCACTATCTTGTGATTTGATGCTAACAAACACTTTTTTTCAGAAAAAAGAAGTTATATTTGTTACATTTAATCATTTATCACAGCAGCCAAAATTATAACCAGATTGATTTTTTTCTAGTTAGAAAAGAAAATAGAACTTCTTGTGTTGACTAATAAGTCTACCATAGAGAATGTGTAGCTACTAAACATAAGTTGGTAGTTTTAAAAGTTCAGTTCAATAAAGTATATAAAATGCGGAAGAGTGCTTAAAACTCAAGAATGAGATGTGGAAGCTAAGGGAGGAAAAACAGAGTTCAAGAAAAAAACTGCTTCATGTGGACCATGGCAGTATATTGGGGAAGCAAATGAAATGTGAAACGAGATGGCTTTATATCCAAAAAGTGGGCAGGAGCTTGTTTAGATAAAGCAAAGGGAATGAATTTCAAATAAAAGAAATTTGGTGGTAGAATGAAGAGGTTCAAGAGACAACTAAACAGAAGAAGGACCGCTTTAGATGTTTGCCTAAATGTTCTAATAATGAGAACTTCAAAAGAACGATAAAAAATGCTAAAAAAACATTGTGAGAGGCTAGCGGCAAGGTTTTCCCTGGTTTGTACAAAAATAGCAAGGGTGGTGAAAAAGGTATCTATAAACTTGCAAGGATAAGAGATAAGAAAAGTAAAGACTTTACTCAGATTAGATGTATCAAGGATGAAAATAAAAAAAAAAATAATTGCAAGAGATGCAGAAGTTCAAGAAAGGTGGATGAACTACTTTAACAAGTTTTTTAATGAGGATATTGATGAAAGTGAGCTAGATTTGGAGGACGCTTACGATGATTTGAATAGAAGGCTTGTGCTTAGAATCAAAGCGCATAAAGTTAAGGAGGCATTAAAGAAGATGAAGACTACTAAAGTTTTGGAACCTAATAGTGTTCCTATAGAAGTGTGGAAAGGCTCCAGGGATATGGCAAATAGTTGGCTTACAAACTTTTTCAATAAGATTCTCCAAACTAATACGACACTTGTTGTATGAAGGATAAGTATGCCAGTTTCTATTTATAAAAATAAGGGAAATACCCAGAATTGTTCTAACTAAAAGACATTAAGTTTATTAAGCTTATAAGCCATACTATGAAGTCGTGGGAAAGAGTTATTGAACATGGCTTGAAAAGACAGACCAAGGTCACTAAATCAATTCGGGTTCGTGCCAGGAAAATATACCATGGAGTTATTTTCTTGATATAACAATTAATGGAAAGATATCGAGAAAAGAAAAATAGATATTGAGAAAGCATACGATAGGGATCCAAGAAAGGTTCTATGGTGGATTCTTAAGAAGAAAAAAGTATTACCAAAGTATGTAGAGGCAATCAAGGATATGTATGACGGTGTTACTACAGGTATGAGTAAGCTTATAAAGGAACATCAAGTTATTTTCCTTTCACAGTAAGTATATACCAAGGCACTGCTTTGAGTCATTATATTTTTTCTCTAATTATGGATGAAGTGAACTAACAAAGATATCCAAGATGAAGTGCCATAATAAATGCTATTTGCAGATGATATTGTGCTTATTGTTAAGACCAACGCTTGTGTTAACAAATAACTAGAATTGTGGAAAAACAAATTGGAACTAAAAGGACTCATGCTAAGTCGGAGCAAGACTGAGTACATGAAGCGTGAGTTAGCTCTGACAAGAGATGGAGATCAAGTTTCCATGTATTTGCTTGGACAAAAGGTACTCAAAAAATATGTTTTCTGATATTAGGGATTAAACTTGCAAAAGGGTGGAGAGATTGATGAAGATGTAAATCATAGAATAAGAGCAGAGTGGATGAAATGACATATTGCATCAAGGATTTTGCGTGACCATAAAATTCCTCTTAAGCTAAAATTAAAGTTCTATAGAACGTAAAACCTGCAATGTTACATGGAGCTAATTGTTAGCATGCGCATAGGCAACATAAGCATAAAATGGAAGTAGAGGAAATGAGTATGTTAAGGTGAATGTGTGATCATACAAGGATGAATAAGACAATATGAAGATATTCGACGAAAGGTAGGAGCATAGTAGTTAAAAGCGGATTGCGGCCAACCCTAAAAAACGCTATAGCACTATAGCAGGTTGCGGTTGCGGAAATAGCGGAATGGAGATGAAATATGTAATATGATAACGAAGTTGACAATGAAATGGAGATGAAAATGCAAGGATGACAGTGAAAGTTGGACCCACGAATTAAAGCTCGACTTTGGTACAGGCCAAAACAAAAATGTTGACGTGGCTAAAGATGTGGCCTTTGGAATTAGTAATAAGTTCGAGTGGCTGGCTCCATTTGATTGGGTTGGTACAAATGGAAAAAATAAAATAAAAAAGATGCTTAATCCGGTGGAAGTAGTATCAGTGGTTCAAAAGATGAGAAAAAATAGATTGAGGTGGTTTAGGTACACAATACGAAGACACCAAAATGCTATTGTAAGAATAGAAGTTTATTATCAAGTGTTTGTCTCAAGAAGAGGAAATGATCGGACAAAACTTACTTGGAGAAATATAACAAAACAAGACTTGATGGAGTGAACTATAGATTGGGGGATGGTGTGTCTTAAGGAAAATTGGAGGATAGCTACTAGTATTATGAGGGTTAGACCTGTTTTTATTTCTATATCCAAATAGTCCATTTTTAGCCCCTTTTCTTCTATATCTCCCTTTTCTTTACCTCTCCCTTTTTTTTCTCTTTTTTTCTTTTATATTTTTCTTCTTTTATTTATTTATTTCTTTATGTTTATTTCTTTAAAAAATTTATTTTGATGTTCTTTCCTTTTTTCTTTTTTCTCTTATGTATCTTTATTTTCATTTCATTTTATTTCTTTTTTCTTTGTAATTTTTATTGCTAATTTTTAATTTCTAGTGTTATTTATATGAGAAAAATGTTTGTCCTTTTAAATTACACAACTTATATCATTTCACTCTCACAAAAAAGTGGGACCCATACCTTTATTGTTTTTTGTCCACTCTCTCTCCATAATTTATCTCTTTCTCTCACTTAAAATAATACAACTTTACATCCTTTAAAATGACACACACTTTACCCTATTTATATTTTTTTAATTTTATTTTTATCATTTTTTCTTCAATCGTCTCGCACTTTTCATTTGAGTTTATTTGCTACCGAACCTAATTAGTTTGGATAAAGGTATTTCACATATCACATAAGATCCAAGAGAACTAAAGTGTAATGATATTGCCAAATAGACTATCAAAATGCACCTATGACCCAATTGGTTTATTTCATCGAAATCTGTGTTTTGGACTGGCCACACATGCCAAGTCCATGGGCCAACCAGTGAGACCTATATAAGGGGTCATACCCATGCATCTTTAAAGTGAGACAAATGTTACCTCACCACACAGAATCGCACTTCCCATGCACACGGACCTCATGCACCAGGTGAGGATACTTGCCTCACACCTAGTAGGGGGCCAGAAGGCTAAAAACAACGATACAACTCTCTCACTCATCATTAGAGAATCTTCTCCACCTATATATACTTCTCTTCGGCCATTGAAGAGACACCTATTACACACCTACTCACCTTGCTATTACTTTGTTGAAATACAGCCTCAAGAGCCACCATACCAACACTTCCCCCCAATTTTCAGACTTTGTCTAAGACCCGCCTGCAATGACTCACTTGTTGAGCTTAGGTTCATACCTCTACCTCACTAGATCAATGTTACATTGACATACTTTACCCCTAGAGGGAAGTAGACCCATTTCCACTACACAAATAGTTCATTTGCGTCGTCTATGGATTAGTTATTCTAGAATACCACGTACACCTCGTACGTGGGACAGGTTCTCCATTTGGCGGATAGGGCCTATCACGAACACGACTACAACTAAGACGCAAAGAACATCCACGACAAGATCGCCATGGAGGTGAAATAGGAAAAGGCCTATCCTCCGAAAACCCCAAAAGGGTTGGAATCTTCCCATAAGGCCTCTCCCCACTTTGAGAGTTCCATGATTACTACTCTAGCCCGGTTCAAAGGAAATCCAAATGGCTCTATTCCTAAGGTTATTCCAACGCTCTATAGCAAGGAGAACCTCATCTTCAACCTTCATCTCTTGTAAAGAACCAATTCAACCCAAAAGCTTAAGCATTTGGGTGAGACTACATTAATGGTTTTATATATCTCAACATCTAATTCCTCTATTTTCACCATCTCAGGAGAAAACAAATAACCAATGATGCTCATCACTCAACCCACATAACAAGAACAACCACCCACAAACTATCTAGAAAACAAAGGAATAAAGATAGAAGGGAATAAATATACAAATAGAAAATCTTGAAGAAGTCTTGTAAAGGCAGCGAAGTTCAAGGAAACAACATCTTTTCGAAGAAAAGTTTCAAATTTGAGAGGAACTCAAGGAGTGTTTTCAGAATACAAGGGAAAAGACAAAACTTGAAGAAAATTCAAGGATTCTTTGAAAAGAAACACTCAAAGATGCTTTGAGTCAAAAGAAACAAGGAATGGAAAAAAGGGGAGAACTTTTTAAAATGGTGGAGAAGAGAAGATTTCCCTCTTCTATCGCCCTAGGTTCATTTTAGTTTTGGGGGTAAAAGGGAAGTACAATCCCTTAACCACAAGCAAATTCAAATCGACGGTTAAGATTAAGGACAATGCAGTACTTTTACAAAAGGGATAAAAGAGACCTTTCACACGACATTAAATGTTAGCAAGAAAGCTTGCAGCCGTCAAATATTTCTCATGACAGCACGTTAAAAATTCAAAAGATGCCCCTAGCTCATAGAGCTACGCGTGGCCAAATCATCTATCAAACAATTGTCACAATAGTTGAAAGGACAACGTATGAAACTGCCTTTAAACGCAACATGTATCCTATCGCGTCAACCGATCGGCCTCCAAGATTCCCAACACAATCAAAAGCTATGGAGATCCACTCAAAGTAAGGCGATTAGACCTAATTCTTCATAAGTTCACCCAGCAAACCATGCCAATCAAATGATGCTCAACATATAACGACCATACACTAAAATGCTTTCATACAGGTAGTAGTCGATAGTCATAAACCGATCGGTTCATATTCTAGCTAGACACATATCACACAATTGGTGGCCAAACACAACTTGTATGCATTTTGGCATTCTGACTTCGTAGACTACCAAGCTGGGAGCTTTTGTTCTGGACCGACCATGCATTCGTAAAGTGAGACAAATGTTAACTCACCACATTGAATCTCACTCTCCACGTACACGCACCTGACGTATCAGATGAGGATGTTTGCCTCACACCTAGTAGGACCCACAAGGGCAAAAACGATTACACCTCTCTTCTCACTCATCATTGGAAAATCTTATCCATTTATATATATCCCTCTTCAACCATTGAAGAGATGCCCCATTGCACACCTACTCACCTTGTTAATATGTTGAAATACACCCTCAAGAGCCACCGTGCCCAACACATCCCCCTGGTTCTCAACCTTGGACTGAGACCCACCTACAGTGAGATTCCTGTTGAGCGTAGATTTATATTACTGCCTCACAAGATCAATGTTACACTGACAAATTTTATCCCTAGAGGGAAACAAACTCATTTCCACTACAAAAAAGGTTCACTATAGATCGATCAACTTGACCTTAACTGTATCACAACAATATAAAAGAACCACATGCTTATCACTTATTCAAGTAGCCAGCTATATTGAGAAAGCATACTTGTCGTATGTCAGGTAACACTTTGTGTAGAACACCTTTATATTCACATATCAGCTTCACCTGAAGATACCAATAAAAAAGATTGATGATTTTAAAATTAGAAACAATGTTATTTTGAATGGTGTTGTGATAACCCAAGAAAAATAATATTATTAAAATAAATAATAATAGTGTATACCTTTATGTGTATCATTATATTATGTTACACATATTGGGTTTAGCATAAAGTGGTGTTATAGGCATTGATATAGTTATTGGTTGTCATTAATTGTTATATGTGCATCATTATTTGACTATAAAACTGTAACGCTAATTGGTGGTATTTTAGTTTATAACATTCAACATTTATTGTTGGTTATCATTTAATTTGTAACGTTCAATAGTTATTTTTGTTTAATTTTGTAACCGTTAAGATATATTAATGATAATTAAAGTAATTATGATTACCATTAATATTACCTGCAATTAATTCTATTTTTCCATTACAAAACCTCAGCTGTAAATAGGAGTTTAACCTAACAAACCAAATCATTTTCATATTCTCTCTAATTCCCCTGCATCTCTCAATTTCCCTTCTCTTCTCCTTTTTCTTATTCTCAACCCTTTCAAATTTTGTTGCAATTATTTCCCCTTAATTACCAACTACGCTTCCCCTCATGAATCATTTTTCTCCCGAGGAAGCCTTCAAACACGGAGTTTAGGTAGTCCTAATCCCTAGTATGTCATAGGTTAGTTTTATTTGAAATTTGTTATATGTAATCTTGATCCTTAGGGTATTATAGGTCAGTTTTATAAGGAATTTGTTATATGTAATCCTAACCGTTAGTTAATCCTAGGTTCATTATATATGAATTGTGTGGGAATTTTATTGGATTCAATCTTAACCTCTAGAAAATCATAAGTTAATTATATATGAATATTGTTGGGTAACTTGGGTTTAATCTTAATCTCTAGAAAATCACAAGATTAATTATATAATTATTTTCTTGGGTATCATCCAAATTCTTTAATGATAATAGGTTGAGATGCCGGATAATCAGATAAATCTTACCTTTGATAGATGATGGATAATTGATTATGTGTGGTATTAATTTACCTTTGATAAGATGTTGGATAATTGACTATGTGTGATATGAATCTTACCTATAATAAATGTTGGATAATTGATGTGGAAATTATGATACTCTTTGAGGAAAATTTTCAATTGTAACAAGATTGAATTTCCCTAATTGTGTATAATACGATAATAGCGGGAAGATAGCTTTTGAAATGGTACTCCTGAAAGTAATGAACACAACCTTTGGGCTTTATGCCTATCATGTTATATGGTGTGAAAATTATGTTTATCCGTTCTTCTTAGAGTGGTACCTGGCAATAAGGTTTCCCGGGTTACTAGTAGAAACTTTGGTGGAAAGATGTGCACACTAAGGATTTGATGTTTTGATGATGGTCAAATTTGATTATACGTGATTGGCAATAGGGTTTCTCGAGTCACATGAGTAGGCCGACAACAGGGTGTCCCGGGTCTACCATGGTTCTCTTCTCACTAAATGAAACTAAATAAGATCACTGATGGAAATGGCACACTTGAATTGATGCTTGAGTTGATTATGATGAGTATTTAAGTTATGATTATCTTTATTGTGTTTTGGATTAGGATTGTCAGCTTTTGTTGATTGTTTGTATTTGTGTGCTGCAATGATCCTTCGGGGAAGTAGACCCTCTGTGAAGCAGGTTGCGAAGGTTGGGGCTAATAGTGGGCAGTAAGGATAAAGTCTAAGACATATCAAGCTAGTCCTAAATATTACAATTTTATGCTTGGGATTTAATAAATGTATAAAACATATTTTAAGATAAACCTTAGACTCTGGTTTTACATTTGAAATTTTAATATTAATGACGAATATATTTTGCTATGAGAGTATGATAAATGTAGCCTTGTTCGTATTACAAATGCGACAGTAATTGCATATGATTTTTGACAGTTAAGTTATTATAAGAATATTTTTAAAAATTATTAGAAATTTGGGGATGTTTCGGTGGTAATTGCTTAAGCCAAAAAAAAAAAAACAGGCACACACTTTTTTGCAGTTTCCAATTCATAACAAGGAATATCAACAATGCCCTTGTGTTAAATTTTATACATAAGAATAAAACACTATTAAAGAGTAGGGAAAGATTGATAGATTTTGATGTGGTGAGAACTTTTCAGTCATGCGTCTCTAAGCCCTCCATGATTGAAGGTGGGCATAACCCTTAAACCCAAGAAAAAGTATAGAAAGTGCAATCAGAAATGTTGTATACCTTCCCTTCATGATTAAAACACTGATGATTGAATGAAGCATTTATATCTGCAACAAGGAAATGTAGAGGTTATAATATACCTGGCCGTGTTTCAATAATGCCAGATAGAAACTCTAGATATCTCAGCACCATTTTAAGCACGTGAAATAAACCATAGGTTAACCAACCATCCTCCTCCAGTAAAGGAAAATTCAAAAGCTAAAATTTCAACGATGTTCTATATTAGAGATGTTCTACACATGTGCTACTTCTGCTAGTCATAACTAGTTATAGGTTGCTTCAGCTTCTAACAACAGAATTAACATTAGTAAGTGCTATTTATATCAGAGTCTGATCAAGCAGACTTGTAACTATACTTAGGATTCAGTTCAGACAGTTGTTTCCAACTGTTATTAATCAACTCAATAAATATGACAAGTGACAACCAATCAGAGAGTTCATTAGATGAATAAAATCACATGATTTTGCAGAGAACACACTCAGTCTTTCTCTCGGTATCATTTTCTTTCACTTTCTCACTCAAACACAAAAGTTTATATTCGATAATTGGAAACAGATTATCATGGTGATTTTCATGTAATTCAAATGGATATAAACTTCTCACAAAGGCAATGAATCACCATGTCAAGCAAAGGAATATTCATTCTTCCAGTAAATTAACATCTGCCCTGTTACGACCCATATTATATAAGTCAGGCTTTGTCGTTAGGTGGTTAGGTTGTTAGGAGTAGTTAGTCCCTTGTCTATATAAAGGCAACATTCTTTCTGTCATAATCATCTTTGAGATTGTATTGTAGAATTGAGTGAGGAGTATCTCAGCGTGAAGGGGAGTGCCCATTGAGAAGAGCTTGCTCTTGAACTTTGTCGGTGTACTCTTTGCTGTTAATCAAATAAAGAATTGTTTTTTCCTTTCCCTTTCATCCTCCTCTCTCCCCTATTTCTGTGATTCTTTCCTTGTAATAATCTAGGGTCGTAACAATTGGTCCGACCTGCCGGATCTTTGAAGGGGCGAACACAATGGGAGAGGAGCTTTGAAGAATTCTAGAAATCATATCAAAAAGAAGACTAGCGATTCAGAATTCAATGAAAAGTTGCAGAAAATAATAAAAAGATTCTTGATAGGCTGGTGGAGAAATGGGAGACACCAATATGCGAAATGAAGAATCGTGATTTTGATGTGTAAAGAACCAATTCAACCCAAAAGCTTAAGCTGTTGGGTGAGGCTACATTAATGGTTTTTATATATATCTCAACACGCCCCCTCGCATGAGAGCCCACTGGGCTTGAAGGATGGACAATGCACAGGCCCACCTACCTGTGCGAACAAAGAAATTCCACTTGAAAGAAAGTGAGGGACGGCGAGGATCGAAGTCGGGACACGAGGCTCTGATACCATGTAAAGAACCAATTCAACCCAAAAGCTTAAGCTGTTGGATGAGGTTACATTAATGGTTTTTTATATATCTCAACATGATGGAACTCAAAAGGGAGACACCAATAGGTTGGAAACTCTTGTAGTTTCCAAGCCAAAAATGGGTATGCAGAACATGGAGATAGAAGGTGAGTTTCATCATTTCAAGATGGTGAAGCCATTGGCGAAGATCCAAGAAGTAGTCGCTGATGCAGAAAAGGAGGAGATGCCATCTTCTGGAACTGAGTAGATGCATAAGTTCAAAGATCTGTTGGGGAAGATGCAAGAAGAGACCGATTTAATTCCAGAAATTGACGCCAAAAAAGGGGAGACAGATGAAGAAAAAAGAGGCAGATCTCACATGTTTCTTAATGAAAAAGAAAAAATGTTTCCACCATCGAAGTCAGCCTTTATGAAAGTTGGTGGTGAAAAGATAGAGCTTGGTGGCACCCCGAACAAAGAAGGAACAAAAAGGTCAGATAAGGGGCTAGAGGAGAAGACCGAAACAGAAGCAATGGAGAAGCAAGCTGTAAGAGATCCTCCTGCGTCTCCGCCACCGCCGGAGCCGCCTGAGTCGAAGGTGGTTTGCAGGAGAGATGAGTGGGTTCAAAAGAAGAAAGACTGTTGCCCTTATATAGACAAGGGACTAACTACTCCTAACAACCTAACCACCTAACTACAAAGCCTGACTCATATAATATGGGTCGTAACATGCCCCATTTATTAAACAGAATAAAATGAAGAACGCAAAGGCCTATGTTCAACAGATAACATATGGCTTTCTCTATCGAAGGTAAAGACAAAAGAATCATGCAAAATTGTTCTCAAACGACTTGGCTACAAGAAGAAAGGTTCATTACCTGGATCAGAATGAAAACCCAGAATTATTGTTTGCCTGTAAAATCTGGCATAATCATCAAGGTACCTAAACAAGAAATACAAACTTATGGATCTCAAAATTCTGGTATAGAAAACCAGAAATGTATACGTCACATCTGATACCTTTGCCTCTAATAATCAGAGTGTAACATGCAGTTCATGCAACAAATAAATAATGCATTAAATAAAAAAGCTGGGCAGTCCCATCTGTGACATACAATTGAATGGAAATGATAGAGAGAATACAAATTGCATGCGTAAGAGCAGATATGGGCTTTATCTCTTTGACAAACCCCTCTTCGGCTTAAAAGAGAATTTTTCCAGTTAATATTTTATTGCATTCTTTTAGTGATAGTAGCATATATACTCCATACTTGTAGCTTCCATGTTCATAGATCTCAAATTAATTCAATGTACTGATTTTTCTAGCTTGCATGAACCTAATGAGTGCAGTGTGCATGTCTTCCTGTCTCTCATAGGAAGAAAACAGATATCACATTAACTCTGGAGAAACTTGCTTTTAACAATGCTATCGTACAGTGCATTAAAGAAATAGTCAATGTCCCCCGAGAAAGCTTCAATTGATATAGCCGTAGAACATACAAGGAGAGTGCAAGGGTTGGATAGCTTATTAATAATTTTAACGGTTAAAGTTATTGTTGAAGATCAACTCTCCTGAGAGCTTAAGCTGCCAGGTGCAGGTACATATGGTTTTATATTTTTAAGAATTATACTAAAGTAATCACTATAATGGTTTTAAAAGTGTAACATTGTATTTACAGACATGATACGACAGTGACAATCACAAACATGAGGCAATGGAAAAACTCTAACTCTCTGTGCAAACCAATAGAAATATTTACTCTTTCAGATAAATGTGAGTGTAAAGAACCAATTCAACCCAAAAGCTTAAGTTGTTAGGTGAGAGCCTCTTTAATGGTTTATATTATACTTTAACACGCCCCCTCACACGAGAGCCCACTAGACTTGAAGGGTGGATAATGCACAGGTCCACCTACCTGTGCTAAGAAAATTCCACAAGAGAATGTGGGAGGTGGTGAGGATTGAACCCGGAACACGAGGCTCTAATACCATGTAAAGAACCAATTCAACCCAAAAGCTTCAGTTGTTAGGTGAGAGTCTCTTTAATGGTTTATATTATACTCTAACACTGAGAATATGATTAAAGCTTCCAATAAAGTTTAAGTGGCCACACAAGACAATGAAATTATACAAGTGCTCTCAATGACTATTACTTGTTGTGTCTAGGTGCAACTCAACACTTTCCATTGGACATCATTTTATAACATGGGCTGATTGATAAAGAATCCTAAGATGAAGATAAGACAGTTGCTAGTTGCATTTGAAAATAAAAGAATTGAGACAAAAACGATTCTCTACAAGTTTTTTTTAAATTTTTTATTAAAGATGTTCTACAAGTTAAAGATAATAAATCTAGATTTAATCTTAGTTTAATTTATTAGAACCAAGGTTGAAAATATGAAGCATGTTTTACTAAGGAAACAAGAAACAGATCTAAAAACAAGATATGGTAAATAGTTACCCAAGAACAAATATTTTCAATATCGAGGGTCATCATCCAAGGCAAAAATGACATTCAAAAGGATGTGAACATAGCAATTTAGTTGGCTGAATTAGAAAATCAATAGAAAGACGGTATAAGAAACAAAAGTTTCTACTCATAAATACAACTTAAAGTTAATATCAAATAAAATAGAAATGCTTTAGATATTACTAAACATGGAGATACAAAGATAGTATTTCCAAATTCCAAAGAGGAAATTAAAGTAGGAAAATCAAAGAGAGGAGAACAAGAGAAAAAATGACATAGGCATAAGTGATAGCAAAATATAGATGTGGAAAAACTAGTGGAAAAATGCACTTATAGGATTGAAAGGAACAAGAGAATCATTGTGCAAGGTTCCAACCAGTTACATTAAGTAGTGGTTGAAGCAAATAGCAAGCATGAGAATGACACTTCTTTGACTGTAGCTTTCCAACAACACCAGCAGCAAAAACATAGGTACAAGCCACATTCAAAATCCTAATAAAGAGCAGGATGCATGATAGAAAATGATTTCGTGGTATATAATCAGTCGTAGTTGTTGTATACCATAAAATAAGCACTGAACATGCAAAGGCTACACATGGTATTATGGTATGTATGACAAAAGGGTGGGCGTCAGTAATAGGTCATATTCAAGGCCTCTCATTGTTGTTTAGTGCACACATTTTTTAAAGGAGTCTTCATGCAGATTTGTTCATATTTTAGCCTCTAAGGTTTACTGTTTTCTCTTAGTATCTCTGTTTAGAAAGATATCTTATCCTCCCTCATTTTAACTTTTCTCAGTTTCTCTATAAAATAATTTATGGAAAAAACTACTCTTATGTTACATGTGGTAACTTTCTCTTCTACACACCCTTCGATAATTGTGCCCTATTTTTCTTTTCTTTTCTTTTTTTTTTTATTTTTCAGATGGTGAAGCCCACAAATGTCTCTATGACATGAGACAACTAATCTTCTTTAACATGAGATTAATAAAACCCATAATTTATTCTGTTATCCAAGAAAAAAAGACCTCAAATTATTTGTTATGTGACAATAATTTTGCCATATGCCAAAATGAAAGAAATGAAAACAAAGATGGAAGAAAAGCATACAAATTTCATTTGATCCAAGGCGAAAAAAAGAAATATCAACTTCAATGCAGAAAAGCCAATATAGAATGTACCATGGTCTAATGCGCATAACATCTGTTCCGGTCTGCTTAGACGGTATGTGGTTCAAGTGTTCCATAACCGTATGCACATGAGACCAATTCTGGCAAGTTTCAACAATTAAGAGAGACAATGAATATTGTAGTCCAAATCATGGGGACAATCAATTTGTTATAATCATTTAAAGAAACATCACTACAAACCTGCATTGCTATTACATCTGCATGATCAATAATCAGAACCTGCTCAGAATAAATGATATACAATTTGTCAACTTCATGCCATATGATCCATATAGAGGCCAACTACAAATCCAAACAGAATTATAAAGTATGACCTAAAAATAATGAGTAGGGAAACTTACCTCTATGGACGAAAGAAAATCTACATCTTTTTCCTTATTAATCTCAGCCTCTTCAATTTTCTAACATTTAGAAACAATCTCATGTTAGCATATATAAGCAATATATTAGAAAAAATTCAGTATTTCATAAACTTGAGAAGATTATTAATAAATAAAAACAATTTCAATTCATATATATAAAGGAACAAAATATTCTGCAAAATTTTGAAAATAAATAAATCTATCTTATTTTGCTGGTATAGAAGTATTGATGGTGGCATAGCAATGGTTTCAGCTCAAAAGCAGAATGCTTAAGAAGAAATGACATGAGAAGTAGCAATTAGCAATTTTAGCAGAAAACGACATTATAATAGAAAATATAGCACATTCATATTTTATGGACGTGGAATGTAATATACTCCTCCCCGCCTTGCTTTGTTGATGAGCTTTCTCTAGCTTTGGTGTTTTATTCTCTTTTGTTTCCTTTAAGAGGATGTCTTATCCTATGCCTTTGTACTTGTCTTCTGTATTAGTGTATTTGTTAGAATAGGAAATATTAGATATATAGATTTGATTAGATTACTTCCCATCTGTAAATATTCTTTTTGGATTAGATCTGGGCTTCTCACTTAAGCCCATTAGGGTCTCTATATATTGTAACTCTTTGTATTAACTTAATACACAACATATTATTTTGTATATAAGTTGGTACCAGAACTTTTTTGTTCTGGGGACCCTCGCTTTCGCTTAAAACCTTGTTTTCGCTTTAAAACCTAAGCCCACTGCTTAGGAGTCCTTTTTCTTTGTTGTGCGTCCTTCCAGCAAGCCATCTAGGGCTGTCAGCCCCTTTAGAGTGATTACCGAACGCGTCAGCACCTCCGACCGCAACCGGAACCACCATCAGTTGTTGTTCTTGCCGCTAGGGCTGGCAATACGGGCCAGCACGGCCCGCCCAAAATGGGCTGGCCCGCCCCGGCCCATTTTGATAAAATGGGTTTAATTGAGTAACCCGGCCCGTTTTATGAGTGGGCTGGCGCCCAAAATAAATATATATATATATATAAAAATAAAATACAAAAAATTAAATTCTGCATAAAAACGCATAAAAAAATCTGCATAAAATCCTAATGTGCTTATGAAACCAAGAAGATCAGTGTTTAATAATCTACATATAAATATGCATCTTTCAATCCAAAAATAATAAAAATAAAATAAAATCATATCAGGGTAAAACAGAGTAACAAAGTGTTGTATGAGCAATCCACAACAATTCGAAAAAGCCATTTGCATGCAGATCTAAGGCACGGAGCTACAAAAAAATTGGGGAACCTAAAAAAAAGGAGGGGGGGCTTGGCGGGCTAGCCCGCCCGGTGGCGGGTTTGGCGGGCTGGTGGGTTGAAAAACTCAACCCAACCAGCCCCGTTTGGCGGGCGGGGCGAGCCAGCCCTACCTGCCACTGGAGAAGTTTTCCAGCGAGTTTTCAACCCAGACAACCTGCGATCATGACCCTCTCCTCCCGGCGACCAATTCTGTGGAGGTCCGACCACCGTCGCGTCAGGCACGCGCCTCCACGCACCGCGCATATCCTCTACGCGTGGTGCTCACGCCCCACCTTCAACCCGCGCATGTGCACTGTTCCGGCAACTTTTTCTGACCGTTCTTGGACAGAGAAGCTCGCCTCCTCCTCCTCTTTCCAGATCTGTGGTTGGTTCTTTGTGGGTCTCACTTTTTGTACGTACCTCTTCTTGATTTTCGATCAGGTTAGTTTCGATTCACTTGGTTGTATATCCTTGTCATTTATTATAATGGCAGCATCTTCTCCTGTTGTTTCGGAGATCAGTTCTCCCTCTCGTCCTGCCAAAAGTTCCCCTAATGTCATCTCCACCAATGTTGGGCCCATTACCTCTTCAAAGCTGAAGGGTTCTGTTAATTACAAGAATTGGGCTACCTCTGTTCGAGTTTGGTTCTTTGGACAGGGATATGAAAACCATCTCACAACTAGATCTACTGATATTCCTAAAGAAGAAAAATCTGATTAGGAAAGGATTGACAACCAGCTTCTGAGTATCCATTAGCAGTCTATTGATCCAATCATCTTGGATATTTTCTGTTCTTTTCAAACCTGCAATGACGTGTGGGAAGAAGCAAAACACCTCTACACTAATGATGTTCAGCAGCTCTATTCCATCATGTCTCAGTTTATGGATCTACGCAAATCATCTGACACTCAGATGGAGATATAGGTTGGCAAAAGTCGATCTCTGATGCAGGCATATTTGGATATGTTGCCTTACCCTACTGATGCTTCTGCATATCGGAAACAGGTGGAACGTCTCTTTATGGTTGCCACACTTTCTGCTCTTCTCAAAGAATATGATAATGTCCAAGATACTATTTTGACCAGTGGGGATCCTGACCTATCAATGACGTATCAACGTCTTCTGAACCTTAATAAGAAATCTGCTCCTGCATCATCTTCTGTTGTTGATTCCACTGCTCTAGTTTCCCGTACTGACTTTCGCAGGAACATTGGAGGTGGTCGTGGTCGTGGTCGTGGTAGAGGCCAGGGAGGACGTGGTCAGCGACCTCGTTGTCATTATTGTCAGCAGCTCGGTCATTATGAGGAGCGTTGCTACAGAAAGTATCCTCACCTGCGACCCTCTCATGCTGCTAATATAGCTCAATCGATACTGCTTCAACTGGTACAGTCTCTCTCTCCTCTGAAGACTATGCAGCACTCAAGACCCTTCTCAGGAAGGCCTCTCCTCAGTCTCAGCCTTCACTTCAGAAACTGGTAATCTCGTTGCTTGTGTTTCTCATTCTGCATCATTTGGTCCTTGGATATTTGACTCAGGTGCTACTGATCACCTTTGTGGTAATAAGGAACTCTTTTCATCTCTTACATATTCTTTTACCCTGCTTTACACTTGCTGATGGCACTAAAGCCCCTGTTCATGGGATTGGACAAATCTGTCCAACCTCCTCATTGACCTTGACATCTGTCTATTACATTCCTGACATCCCTTATAACTTAATCTCTGTTAGTAAATTGATCAACTCTCTTAATTGTATTGTTACCTTCTCAAACCATTCTGTTTCTGTGCGGGATCCAGGTACGGGGAAGACGATTGGAGTGGGCCGTGAGTTACGGGGTCTATTCTACCTGGTTGTGCCGAATCCTTGTTCTCTCACAGAATCTCCACAACTCATCCATAGTCGTCTTGGTCATCCTAGTCTTTCAAGATTACAGAAGATGGTTCCTCTTTTATCCGGTCTTCAGACTTTAGATTGTCAGTCATGTCAACAAGGGAAGCACATACGCTCCTCCTTTGCTAATCGAGTCAATAAACGAGTTGATGCTCCTTTTTCAATTATTCATTCAGATATTTGGGGTCCAAGTCGTAGTGTGTCTGTTTTAGGGTTTCGGTATTTTGTTACCTTTATTGATGATTTTTCACGTTATACTTGGATTTATTTAATGAAAAACCGTTCTGAGTTATTTTCTATTTATCAAAAAAATTCTGCTGAGATTCATACTCAATTTGGTACTTCTATTCGTATTTTACGTAGTGATAATGCTAAGGAATAAGTTTCTATTGACTTTTCTAATTTCTTAGCCACACAGAATACTTTACACCAAACTACTTGTCCTCACACTCCACAACAAAATAGAGTAGCTGAACGTAAAAATAGGCATCTCATTGAGACTGCACGGACTCTTCTTATTCACATGCCTGTTCCTCTTCACTTCTGGGCCGATGCAGTCCTTGCCTCTTGTTTTTCTCATCAACCATATGCCTTCATCTGTACTTAATAATGACATTCCTTATAACTTGTTGCTTCCAGATTTTCCTCTCTATCCTCTATCCCCACATGTCTTTGGTTGTAACTGTTTTGTTCATGATCTCACTCCTGGTAAGGACAAGTTAACATCCAAAGCCTTTAAGTGTATTTTTCTTGGTTATTCTCGTCTTCAAAAGGGTTATCGTTGTTATTTTTCTGATCTTAAGCGTTACTTTGTTTCCGCTAATGTCACTTCATTCAAGAAAGGATTCAGTCAGGAGAAATCAAAATAGCTTTTGTCAACTTTAATGATCAATTAGTGGATGTCTTCACTAAAGCTCTTAGAGGTCCTCGGGTTGAATACATTTGTAGCAAGCTTGGTGCTCACGATATATACGCACCAGCTTGGGGGGGAGTGTTACTGTGTTAGAATAGGAAATATTAGATATACAGATTTGATTAGATTACTTCCTATCTGTAAATACTCTATTTGGATTAAAGCTAGGCTTCTCAGTTAAGCCCATTAGGGTCTCTATATATTATAACTCTTTTGTATTAGCTTAATACACAACAAATTATTTTGTATTCAAGTGTATTAATATAATTTCTCCACTCAGAAACATAGATAAACAAACTAACTATCCAACCAAAATATAAGGGATACTTGTATGGACCAATCACAGAACTTGAAATCTAATCAAAAGGGAACAAAAAAAAGTCACTAGAGTCAAATATGAATGAACAAACTCAGAATAAATGCAATAAGAAAAAAGGAACTGCTTACATTAACCAAGCAAAGCGCTGAAGCAATAATAATGTCTGAGGTATGGAAATCACTAAACAACTTGATTGTCTTCCTGTACAGAACAAAGCATATACAATATATTAGAAATGGGAAAATCAATTCATATTGCATTATATTTACAAATACAAAGTTTGAGAAAAGCAACTTCCTATGTGTTGAGAGAGTAAAGTAATATGGTACATATGTACTTAAACATAGTATTAGTACAGCAAATAATGTAAATCCATTTGTCTGAAAAATGTTTTAAAATGTTCACAATCATTCATAAAATCATCTTTTTCTAAGAGAATATACAAATATAAAAGATGCTTTAAATGCAATAAAAGCAATGGACAATGAATATGGAATAAATAGGGAGTGGGTAAATTAGATTTTCACATGAGACAGTGCCCCCAAGACAGCATTAAGGATCTTTAATTCTTTATTGTAGTTTTTCACAGCAGTGTAAGATATTGAAACAGCTCTCTGTGATGACATGGATTGATATGTTAGATTTATTATAGGTCTTCTCACAATATATTTTAATGAGTATAACAACAGATGTTGATGGAAAACTTCTACAAGATTCCACATCATGTCTTCGAAAAGGAAAGAGAATAAACAATGATGATCACTATAGGAATGTAATTGCCTAGTAAATTTGATGCCAATCATAAAGTCATCGTCATTATTGCCACCAAAAAGCACTTGAAAGTCAGTTGGTTTGGATGACTTCTGAGGCTTTGCATTTTCAGATTCCTGGCCATTTTCCTTGTAGCCTTCCTGTTCTTCACTTCCAAATTTAGAGGAAAAACGATCCATATGCTCAACATTGACCTGAGAAAATAAACATAATAAAGGACCTTCAGAATTGTTTATCTTGCTCAAGGAAAATGTAATACAATAAGGTAGATAACACTTGCAACAATGAGTCAATGGCACAAACTTGAGCAGAAAGTTACATGTACCAGCAATGACATATAGTGCTGGTCTTAGAATTTCACCATCCATGCAAGTTGATATGCATTAGAATCATTAATATGCATAGGAGTTACCAAAACTTTAGCTTTAAAGGCCACATCCAACATATCCTCCCCTCAGACATAGTAAAATTATGTGCACCTCCCTTCAACTCCCTAAACAAAAGGAGGGTTGAAAGAATGGAATACAATAACAGATGTTGACCTTCTCACATTCTGGACCAACCAAATGCAAGCATAGATTACATTAGAAACAACCTGCTAGCAGACCCCCAATTAACAAAATGACTCTGTTAATTCCTAAGAGATAGGAAAGAATAACAGAGGAATACTTAAATAGAAGAGCCTTCAAAACAGAAATGTACATACAACTGCAATCACACTGATTCAAAGCATAGTTTTAAATAGCGGGTAGCGGCCGACCCCCAAAATGCTATAGCGGTATAGCGGGTAGCGGTAAAGCCGCTACTGTGAAGTCCATATTTACTTATAATAAATTATACCACATATATAAATATTATATAAATTCTATAAGAAAAGAAATCACCCAAAATAGGAGTAGATGATGAATGGAAAAAATAATACTACACATTCAAAACAAGGATTCAAGGAACATAAAGTAACTAAATTAATAACAATACAACCAAACACATTTTTTTTAAGGTCATTCTTATTATTTCAAAATATCAATTATCTCATATATCATTTAATATGATTTATTTTATGTAAGAGAATTCTAAATATTAATGAATAAATGAACAACAATAATTTTGTAATTTTCTATTTTAATATAAAATATAAATTTTATATTATATATATTTATATATTATGGTAACAAATTTTTATATTACATTATAAGATCATGCAAATTATAATTCATTTAAAGTATATAATATAAATCTTGATTATTAAAAATAAATATATTTGATTAAAATGTGAATTGGTGGATAGAAAAACAATGGGACTTGAAATTATTGTTATTATGATTATAAATAAAAATAGGAAAGAGGATAATAGGGGTAATGATGTAGTGAACTAGGAGAAGGAGTTGTCAAAACTCAGTTTCCAAGAATCTGAATCGTACCTACAACTTTTTCTCTTGACTTCTTCGCATTATTTCTTTTTTTTAATTATGTATTTAGTAGCATTCTTAAATTTTGTCAAACCAAGCACGGCAATGGACACATTACCCAAAAAAATCGTTGGCTACCTGGCCTTTTCCTATTATATCCTTAAATGAAACCGTCTGAATGTCTGTCGCGATGCGAAAATAGCAGTTGGGTGCCGCAACACGCAACTGAAGCGGTATAGCGCGCTAAAGCGGCGCTATTTCAATCATAGATTCAAAATCCGAGAGAGAATAGAAGCAATACTCAATATAAACATTAATTTCTTCCATGTTCTTTCTACTTTCTGATCCAGTTTCTATTAACTGATATCATATCTTCCTAATCCAGGGAGTTTTTCACGGTAGGAATGCCTGGAAATCTTGGAGCAGGGCTTTGAACGATGAAGATCGACAGCAACTTGATGGGCTATGACTAGTGGGCCCAAGTTCAGGAATGCCTAGTTAGTTTGGGAATTAGCTAGTTGGTTAGGAAAATTATTCTAGAATAGTTTTCCTAACCAAGTAGCTAATTCCCAAACTAACTAGGCATTGCTGAACTTGGGCCCACTAGTCATAGCCCATCACAACCAAAAAGGGATAGATAACTTCAAGAAATTTGATTCAAGAAATTTGAAGACATTCTTGAAGGAATGTCCCGGAATTCCCATGGAAAGGGTAACCCAATGTTAGGACCCATTTGCAAGTTAAGGGACTTGGAGTCCCACATCGGTTGTATGGGCAACTAATGTGGGGTTTATAAGGCCTTGGCCACTCCCACCCTTTGAGCTAGCTTTTGGGATGGTGCATCCCAAGGTTCTTACCAAATGGTATCAGAGCCTTCCACTATGTCTCCCGGTTGCAATCGAGCGGCGCGGGTGGTGGAGGAAATGGAGACATATCTGGGGAGTAAAGAGCTGAGTTGGTTTAAATCACTTGAGGAAATTGGCATAGGCAACTGGTGTAATTCCAAGAGGTAAGGATGGTTCATCGATGTCAAGTGTGTCAAATGAAGCAGTCTAGGCAACATAATTTATGCAAGGAGAACGTCCATGGAGAGTCAAACACCTGTCAATAGTGTTCCCTAACCAGTGACAACGATCACATTGGGGATGAGACAAGATCAACCAGAATTGCGAGAACGGCTATGATTGCCACTCTGAGATACAAGGACAGAAGAATCAACCAGAGTAGGAGTAGGACCAGGGGGCACATCCATATTTGATGGCTGTTTGATTGGAACACTTAGCATAGTGGACCATGTGCGTTCAAAGTTGTGACAATAGAGGATCCCAAAATTTGATCACGTGTGGTAGAGTACTGCAGGTGTAAACTGTACAAGACCAACAACATGGAGTAAAAATCCATTTAGCCAAACAAGTTACAGGGAAGAGAGTCATGGTGAAGTCATTCTAAATGCCAAACCCACTAATGGGTTTGCCATGACCATAGCCAAGTCCACTAAATAAGATTCTTCCTCCATCGGGAAAACTCACTAACCTTCTTGTCTATCTAGATGATATTGTTATAACAAGCGAAGGTCTATTTGAGAAAAGGCAATTCCAGGGAAAGCTCACTGCAAAATTTGAAATTAAAGACTTTTGAAAGCAGGGGTACTTTCTTGGGAAAGATATTGCCTACTCCAAATAAGGTATTTTTGTTTCGCAAAGGAAGTTAGAAAACTTGAGTGTAAAGCAACTAATGTCCTTATTGAGTAGAACCACAAAATTGGGAAAGGAAAAGGAGAGTCCCAAGGTTGATAAAGGGCAATACCAGAGGTTGGTAGGAAGATTACTATATCAAACTCATACTAGACCGGATTTAGCATATGCAATCAGTGTGGTCCGTCAATTCATACATGAAACGAGGTAGAGACACTTGCATGCCATGGATGAATTCTCCAATATCTTAAAGCTACACTATGGAAGGATTGATATTTTGAAAGATAGAAAAAATTGTCCTTACAATTGTATATTGATGTTGATTATGCAGGATCCATTACTGACCGGAGATTGTTATAAGATTGTTGTATGTTCCTCTGCGGTAATTTATTAAGATGGAGGAGTAAGAAACAAAATGTGATAGCTCAGATAAGCACACATGCAGAATTTATAGCTATGGAGGGATTTGTGAACTACTATGGCTAAAAATTATACTGGATGACCTCAAAGTGAAATATGAAGGACCTATGAAGTTGTCATGTGATAATAAGTCTGCCATTAATATAGCTCAAAATCCAATTTAGCACGACAAAACAAAACACATTGAGATTGGCCATCATTATATCAAGGAGAAATTGAATAGCATGCTCATTACTACTCCATATATTCCTTCAAGACTTCAATCAACTAATGTGTTGACTAAGAGACTTCCCAATGAGATATTTGAAGGCTGGATTTTATAGCGTTACACTCTAATCAGTATGTCATTTCATTAACAAACATGTTAATTCAAATGCCCAGCTTAAGAGTTCAGTCAGCACTTCGGAGTCCAGAACATGCATTGACATTTTATAATGTTCAAGTGTCAAGACCAAGGTTAGCTTGACTGCATATTAAAATAATTAATAAATAACAGAGAGGAGACTAAAGTACCTTATGAGCTGAAGGTGTAAGCTGTATAAGCCTTTTCACAACACGGTACACAATACTTGCTAATGGCAATAAAATTAAAACCTGGAGCACAAAACATAAAAAAAGATCACCAACTAACATTGAGAAGATCTATTAAGTGTACATAACATTTCTTAAATAGAAACTTGCTTCTAATTTAAATTTTATTTCAAGGGAATACCAACTTTATCAATTAAACATAAAACAAAAAAAAGGCCAAAAGCATTATAAAATCCACAATGAAGTGTATATGCTACGAAACCACCTATTACCAAGGTTTATATTAGGAAGAAGCTCAGAAAGCAATCAAAGAGAATTGAATGATTATGTAACAGATTGCATGAGAGGCAATCAAGGGAAATTGAGTGATTTGTGTAACATATTCCAACTTTCTAGTAAGGCAATCAAGGGGAATCAGGAAGGAAGATTGACCTGCATGGCTATAAGAAAGGAGATAGGGAGAAGATCGAGGCAGAAAAATAAGTAGAGGACACTGAGGGAGAGAGCAAGGTCTCTGAAATACCCTTTGTTATCTTTTTACTCCTTCAGTCTTTATCTTTCAATGTAATTCTACCACACCGGTACCAATATTCTCAGAGGAATAATAAGAGTGTTTTGATTCAGTTTCTAACAGTATACTTCAAGGAATACCAAATCTACCAATTATTTTAAAAAATAATGTTGCTCGTGTCTCCAAAAGTCAAATAATTCATAGGATTAAGAACTAATGTGGAAAAACAAATTGTAGAATACTGATTAAAGATTACAAAGTGGCAACTGCAATTATAATCAGAAATCCATCATAAGGAAGCAATATAGACTCAGACCTTAGGGCGAGTAAAACCCTGATCTCGAAATCTATCAATATCAGCACTCTCTCCAAGCCTGGTCAATTTGGCATCATTCTTTTTCACACAGTCTCTAGTTCTGAAGATGTGATTGAGCTGTACATAGTAGTCTCTAAATCAAAGATGTTCAAAAATTCCATAATTTTATAAAGAATGACAAGAAATCTTCTTACAGAATGCATTATGTATGCATCCATGATGCTTATGTCTTCGAGGCCTTTGAGATAGAATGGTCTCTTGTTACAGTAAAGTATATCCCGGTAGCTGCTGCCTGGAACCAATTTAACATGAAGCCAATACCCATAAAATGATTACAAAAAATCAAAGCTGAAAATATATAATACAGTCATGTGCAAAAAAAATGCAAATTGACCCATGCATCCCCTATGACAGCAGACTACATATAACAAAAAACTAATACAATTTAAACGAATACCAACTCAATGAACCTTGCTGAAACAAGGAACACTACACAGATAGCATCTCAACGATTTAATTAGTGATTATCAGTACGGATACTCATAAATACAAATAAAGAACTTAATAAAGACGCGCAAAGTAGCATTTAAAAGTGTGCATCTTGAGAAAAATATTTGTATCCAATTTTTTCGATCAATTTGGTTGAACGTAAGAAGAAGAAATAGGCTTGTTGATCTTGAAAACTTCATACATAATTTATAACACTCTTAAAATACGAATTTGGGATGACTAGAGAACATTTTAAGCTAGTTTGGGATGAAAGCGATGTTGTAAAAGAAATTTTAAAATACAATCCCTAAGGTGTTTGACTGAAGAATGAGCAGTATATTTTTATCAATTACTAAACAAAATGAATGTCTCATTTTAAACCTTCTATGCATCCTAAACTGTTATTCAGACTTAAATTCAAGAATGAAGATAGAATCTACAGCCATATCGACACAGACTAGGGTGCCAAATTAATTTCCTTTTAAGACTATATCAATTACAAGGTTTTAACTTACTTAATTTTGTATCATGCAGGATAAAATAAAACCACTACAAAAAATGGGAAAAGTCATTTGCTTCGTCTTTGTTTCACCTTTTGCTATTTCCCTATATACCAACACAATTCCCCATTAGACCAGAAGTTATTTTAGAAATTTCAAAGATTTCAGAATATTAGAAAAAACTGTCCGTTAAACGCATCCCTAGAGAAGTGAACATTCAAGAAAAACATCTAAGGAAACTAATGGGGAAGATTTAGGCTTTACAAGATTGACTAGATGCAAATGAGTAAGGTTAAGAGAGTAATTAATTCATTATAATTTAAAATCAACTTACAAAGAGAGAAAAATATCTTTTGTTTAGGTGAATTCATATCCTTTCCTCCAGATGTCTTGTAGACATCCATCCAGTGCTTGTACAACTTTTCCTTCAGACCATCACAAGAATTGATATTCAAATCCTAAAACAGAAATCAATAGAGAAAAATGTAATATGTACTTGAGACCTTGAGCAAACTGAAGGATGAACACATCTTTTATAAGCTAATGTAAGATTATGAATTTTTTTGGGTAAAATATTATGATTTTACTTAATATAAAATTACAAGTTTACAACAAAACCAAGACATGGATGAAGTCATGATGAGGAAAAAAATTAACATTAGGGCCGTTTGGTAGGAGGCAAATTTCCAAATGCCTAGGATTCTGAACTTGGTAGTCTAAGATTGCAATGTTTGGTACCCAAAAAAAGAAAATTATCTTGGGAAACAAATTTTTCGGGATTTCCATCCATAGTGCAAAAGTGGACCAAAATTCCAACCTTAAAATACCAAAAATAAGTTGGAATTCTTCTTTTCCAAAAGAAATGGAGCAAGAAGCGCAAAGCAATAGACCAAAATAACCCTATTGATGCATCGTGTCATAGGCTTCTGAAGCTTTTGGAAGAAATTGCATCTGACACGCGAGCTTCATTCCAAACGAGAGGCGAGCTTCATTCCAGACGGGAGGCGAGCGGCGAGATGCATCGGGTTTTGGAAGCTCTTGGTTGCTCTGTCATGTCCATAAATGAGCATGGGAGGCGAGAGGCTCTAAAGCCAACATTGTTCTTCATGCCTCAATGTGAAGCAGAAAACTGAATCTCTTAAGAAACATGGTATTAATTGGGAACAGCTTTGAAACATACGAGCAGCAGTATGTAAGAACTCACCTATTGTCAAATCAGTGGGGCATATTTTGGCTATTCGAAGATTACAAAGCACTGTATCCCCAGATGAGGCCAGGGGGAAGAATATACAAAGGGTAAAGGTTGGGTTATTTTCGTAAAATAACCTCACATTTCCACTAATATTTCACAATCAACCAAACACACACTCGGTAAATTTAAGCATAAAATCTCAGGAAAATTTGACCTTACCAAACACCTTTTTAATAAAATCTCAGAAAAATCTATTTCTCACTATATTCCAGTAATAATTTTTTTCCCAGATAAATAAAAATTTCTCTTCTACCAAATGCCCCCTAAAGGAAAAATTCTTCGTCAAAGGATGCGGATTCATATTTTATTTTCACTACAAGGACAACTAATAAAAGTCTCCAAAAATACATAAACAGCACTCATAATTGACTCAATTTACTATTATCAACTCAAAGAGTAACCTTAAAAAAATAATGGGACGCAAGCAAAAAGTCAACAAGTCCTATTTACTTCAAAACCTAGGGGTAAAGGGCATCAAATGTGACCATGCACTTGCAATATATTTGACCATGCACTTGCAACATCTACTAGTTTTCCCATCTAACACACAACATTATCTATTTGAAGGAAAGAAATAAACAGAAATGGGATGAAAGACCATCGTTCTGAAACAAAGCAGCCACTTTACTGTGTGCCAAGGCCAACCATTCCCCATTCCTTCATGGCCATTGATCGGCATATGGCCACAAAATCGTATTAAATTTTTCACTTTCAAGGAGAGGCCACTTAAACATGGAATCTAGGATGCACCAAAAGAATATAATAACATGAAATACCTCCAAAATATTCTCTCCAGTTCCTGTCCATTTGCAATTTGATATACCAATAGCTGGTATTTCCCAGCTAAATTTCCTGCTCCTTTGTTCGCTAATTTCTTCTTGTGATAAATTATGTTCCAAATGTAAATTAAAAGAGCTGCCCAGAAAAAACAATATCAGATTAAAGGATGACAAAAAAAATCAAAAATCATATGAGCTATGTATAATGGCTACGTAATTCAAAAAATAACAATGTCTAGTAACTAGTTAAAATATATCACGAAACATGCAAGAGGTCAAAATCATATATGGTACAATTATAAGAATATTTAACATGGAAATCAGTTATGAAAAAGTTTTTAGTGAAAAAAGTATAAACAAAATCAGAGGAGTTTCCTTTCCAATTGGCATAGAGATTGGAGAGTTTAGGTGCATCTTTTAGCCACTTAGTTCTTTATATATACATACATACACACACACGCACGCACAAATATATATTTATATATATAATATATTTCCAAGGATACTTATCCTAGCCCCCTAAATTCAGTTTTTCTCTCTTCTATCTACTGAAATTTTTTTTTTTCCGAAGTAAAAAAATAATTAAAACAACAACAAAAGAATTTTAATGTTAACGAACCTCAAATGCACTGAATCCTCAGAAGTTGGTTGATCATTAATTCCAATATCCTCTTCATCTGAACGAGAAAACTCAACATCACCTTCAGTTTCAGAACCTTCTGTCAATCCAGCATCATTGTCATCTGGATCTTGCCCTATACTTTCTACTACTTTGCTTCTAGGAGAACCGTTGTCAAACCCTAAGAAAGTAAAGAATAATAATATCATCTGTTGAGATATATAAAACCATTAATGTAGCCTCACCCAACAGCTTAAGCTTTTGGGTTGAATTGGTTCTTTACATGGTATCAGAGCCTCGGTGTACCGAGTTCGATCCTCACCGCCCCCCACTTTCTTTCTAGTGGAATTTCTTTCTTAGCACAGGTAGGTGGGCCTGTGCATTGCCCACTGGGCTCTCGTGTGAGGGGGCGTATTGAGATATATAAAACCATTAATGTAGCCTCACCCAACAGCTTCAGCTTTTGGGTTGACTTGGTTCTTTACATCATCAAAAAGATATACACAATTATATAAGTATCTTATGCTATTGAAAAAGTGGTGGAGAGTGCAGAAGTCCAATAGTCAGTCAAAGAGTGGCAGAGCATGCAATCAGGAAGCAAAGATTAAATTTAAATAATCACGGCCTAACAAAAGGGTTTTACTTAAACTAAGTAATATGAAAAAATTTATGAATCTGATCATAAACCCATAATGAAACCAACAAAAATGAATGATGAAAAACCTAAGGAGTAAAACTTTGCTACACATACCAAAGTTCTTTTCTTCCACATATATATGTACTATTAAAATATGTTTAATCAAACCTTCAACATCATGGTCATCCTTCAGCATGCTACGAGACTTAGGGACATCAACATTTTTCCTTTTTCTCACCCTTTTGTCATCTTCCATTTTTTTCTCACTTTTACCTTCTTTCCTTTTCCTGAAAAAGGGGGTACAGCAATACAAATTTTTAATTTTTGGAAAAGCTAAGACAAAAAAAAAAAAAAAAAAAAATATTATACTAGCATGATAAAATATTTAATCATGTAAACAAGGTAGTTGATTATCATGGACCAGTGTAACTCAAAGTAGACAAACACAAACCAACATCATCATAACCTTGATCTCAATCTAGTTGGGGTCGGTAAAAAGTAGACAAACACACATAAACAGAATTAATAGCATGATTTAAAAAAACAAAAAAGAATTACCCCATCTGAAAGCAAAGAAAAAGCAACAGCCAGAGCAGCATGAAATAGTAGTATTTGATTAATTGATGAAAGATTTAGGGTGTGATTGGATGAATAGATGATAAGTAAAAAGGACAAAAATAGAGGAGGGGTTGAAAACAGAGTGGGACTGAGAGTGAGAGCTTTTGAATTTTATTCATTCTGAGGTGCTTAGTAGAGCAATGTAAGTAGAGAAGAGAAGGTGGACTATATAATAACCACTTTAACCATGAATAAACAATCAAGAGAGCCTTCACAAAGTGAACTGATTAATAAGCAATCAACTGAAAGTTCTAAAACAAAAGAAGGACAAAAAAGAGTGAATTAAAAGACAGCATCCATTGCTGTCCAACTACAACAAAACAACCATTACAATTACCTATTCAAGTTAGAAGTAGGACGAGCAGGTTGTGGTGTCTTCATAGTGTTAGGGTTTTGTTTGGATGATTTCCCTGCATAGGGCAATAATAAGGTTAGAAATAAAAGACACCAACCCAAGTAAATTGAGGGGGAATTGCTGAATCAAATTAAAATAGGGACGAATTGGCACCAGCCTTTGCGATTCTACTTTATATAATCCAAATCCAAATAAAATCAAACTTTTAAAAATAAATTATCAAATATCATTATTCATTACAAAACATAAATCAATTTTGTTTCAGAATCAATTCTTTTACGATATAAAGTCACCACAGCAGGGAGGGGATGGGTAGTGTCCCCACCCTGCGGATGAAAAATTGTCCTCGTTTCACACCCTACACCCATGACATGTATGTATCCCTCATTCCATGCAGGGAACTGGATACCTTTGGGGATCCGCAAATACGTAATAGATCATAAAACATTAAAAAAGTTCCCAAAAACGAAATAGAAATCAAAACTAAGTCCAGTATCATAACTTCTAGTAGTTTGTCCAATTATAAGTAAATTGGTTCAACAATTTAAAACACCAGAATTATAAAATAAATAAATAATTCGCAACATACGAAGTTTTATAATCAAACATTAACATAAACAAGCTACTTAGAACTTGAGGTTTGCTGCTGTCGACATTCTATAAATAAAATACATATGCCTTGTCCAACAACAGAGAACTGAACTTGTGTATGCAGTAACAATAGGTAAATAAATAGTCATGAATTTTAGAAAATGGAGTTGGAGGGGGAGAAAGAAACCATATAACCACATTATAGCAGCCTGCAAAGTGCATACCTCAAGTTAAGTATGGCACAGCAAAAACTATTGTTTCACAAGCTACACATCAAACGGCGGGAAAACATTTTATGAACCTCTCTAAACTATTCAATGAACATCACATGAACCCAAAAAATCACTTTGATAATAAGAGTCTGCATTACAGCACCGCTCTACAAACCAAAAGTTAAAAGCACTAAACTGTTAAAATAAACTATTCCTTTCTAATGTTCCAAGTTTTCTCAAAACTCCACAAAGAAAAACAACTATTAGGCATGAGCATTGATTGTACCAATCAAAAAAGTATTTCAAGTACGTATTTTTTTCCGCTATCAAAGTGTATAATATAATGAAACTTACAATTTCACAGACCTAATACTTTTAACTTGAAGCATGATACTTGAAATATTGGAAACCATTACCTGCTGCTTCGTATTGTGGTTGGTAATGGTAAACCCTAAGCCTTATGTGAGGCACAAACGGTGACGCTAGGAGGAAGAAACTGAGACGCCGGAGGCACAAACGGCGGCGGAGCACCGACAGCAATGGCTTTTTCTCAGTTCTCTCTGTTTCTGAGGTAATGTTAACGCATTGTGTTTATGAAGTTAGGGTGTTGTGGGTCCCACCCACTTTGCGGAGCTATTGAAAAAAATATTTAATATTTTAAGAGTAAATACATTTTTGGTCCCTAACAAAAAAAATATTGTCTCCATTATAATCTCTTACAGAAAAAATATTAGTCTGTTGGTTCTCTGAAATTTGAAGTGAATCCATTTTAGTCTTTTTAAGGGATTAATGTGGATCTTCTTTGAATTTATGAGCATCACGATTTCAAGTAAATAGTGCCAATTTGAATTTGTTAGGGAGCTTTGAGACTATTTTTTTTTTTTTGATAACAAGAGACTTTATTTTTTTGTGAGGACTAAAATGGGACCCTGTTTTTTTTTTGTTAGAGATTAAAAAGGGTTTTACTCTTATTTTAATTAAAATTAAAATTTTTATTTTACATCTCATTTAAAAAAATTATTTTTTTCCATTATGATCTCACAATAACTTTGATTAAAATATACATGTTGTTGAAAAGTACAAATACTTATCTCATTATTATTCATGGAGAAAGGTTATAGTTATAACTTTTTTTTTTACAACCATATCTTATTACCGTTGATTTCCGTCAATCAACGGTTATCATTTTTCAAATTAAAATTATTAATTAATTATTAATTCACAATAAATGATAACCGTTGATTGGCGGAAATCAACAATGTTAAAGTATGGGTGTAAGAGATTGTAAAAAAAAAATTGTAACTATAACCTTCTTGTTATTTATTCATCCAAATTAGTTCTTGTAGTATGTGGATTTTATTTTTTTTATATGAAACCATAATACTAAAATTTTAATTTATATAAACTATTCAAATTTTTCACCCCTCGATAGTCTTAGCGGGGCAAAAGCACTATATTGCTAATATTCAGTAAAAATTTCTCCTGTTTAAAGTACATGTGGAATATTTTATCAAAATAGAGCAAATAGAGCAGTCACTCATGTCACCTAGGGGTGTTAACGGGCCGAGCCGAGCTTTGATCTTAAAAGCCTAAGTCTGTATTTAAATGTGTCGGTCTGACCAAGCCTGTTACCTATTATAAATATAACTATCGGCATGTGGCCTAGCTTATTTACAAAAAATAAAAGCCTTATTTAGCCTATTAGCCTGTTTAAAAAAAATAAGATAATAAAAATTTATTCAAACATAATATACAATCAACAACATTAGTAATTCCATAAATATTTATAAATTCAATTTATATCCAAACAACATAATATAGAACAAAATCATTCAAAAAGTTTGTTTAACCAATAAAATGGGATGAAATGGATTGAGGAGAAAGAGATGGCAATTACAAGTAATATAGAAAATTAAAATATAAATAAAAAATAATATACTAGGCCAGCCTGGGAGGCTTTTTGGCCGAGCTTTTGAATTGGAGCCCGGGGCCTTTTTATTAAACGAGCTTTTATATAAGTCCAAGTCTGGTACCAATAACCAATTTTAGACATGTAAGTTCAGACCTTCACAAGACGAGCCAAAGGCCCCTGGTTTGTTTAGCACCCCATTGTCACCTGACTTGACGCATTCAGTCCGGTCACTATTGTTGACGGGAATTGGTTCCACATCAACAATCTGCACCAATTTTGTGCCTTATGTCAAATGTTCATTGAGCATTGTCACAATAGTTGATGGAACTAGAAAAGTTAAGAAAATATATTAAGAAAATAATGAAGTAGTAATTAAATAATTATTATAATTAATATATAATTATTATTTTAATTAAATATTAACCCTAGGATAGAATAATATTTTCTAAAAAAATTATTTTGTAATAAAATAATTAATTAGTAATTATAATTAGTGTCTAGGCTAAATAATAAATATAATTTATGAAATTTTTTTTTTGTTTTTTGGTAAATTGAATTATGAAACTTTGAATTAGTATAGAAATGATTAAACAGTAATTATAATTTAGGCCCTATGATAGAAAATAATGAAGTAGTAATTAAATAATAATGTGACAATTATGATTAGTATATAATTATTATTTTAATTAAATATTAACCCTAAGATGGAAAACCATTTACTAAAATTATTATTATGTGAGTATCGTCACTGTATGTGACGTGATGACGTTGGCTTTAGCTTTCTAGTCCTATCAACTATTGTGACAAGATTCAATGAAAATTTGACTTATGGCACATGGAAACAAGTCCCGTCAACAATACAGACGGGATTGAATGCGTCAAGTTAGGTAATGGGACTCACTGCTCTACTTTGGCAAAACATTCCACGTGTGCTTTGAATAGGAGAAATTTTTGCTGAATATAAGCAATACGATGCTTGTGCCTCTCAATGCCTTTCTAAATTAGTGAAATGTGTGAAACCAATGCGCTTAGAATGAAGAGTTCATTCATGCAAAAGTTTTGATGATAATAAACAAGCATAGAAGCGACGTTAGAGATAAACAACTCGCAACAATCAAAAATCAAAGGAAGCAATTCAAACAAGTCAACAAGAGCAAATCATTCAACACACAAGATCATTATTGAAACATGCTCTTGAGAGCTTAGAATCCAAATGTAAAGGTAAATTGATTAATGATGCATAAATGAGCTCAAAGGATATTTAAATCTATGTATACATTATCCATGTCATCAATCACTTGAAAGCCTTGATTATTATGAAAAAGATCCTTGACATGTTCAATAACCTCAAAACATTTTATACAAGTCAAGGAAATACATTAAAAGTGATTAGAGACTAAAAGGATGCTTTACAACTCATAAAACTGCACAAATGATGATCTGTCAAAGAAAGTATTCGAATACTACATTGGCTGTATTCGAATACTTATGCTGAGAGCAAAGTATTCAAATACTTTGAGAAAAGTATTCGAATACTTTGAGAAAAGTATTCGAATACCTTACGAAAAGTATTCGAATACTTACTGGACAGTAAGCAGTGCAACGGCTATAAACGGCTAGTTTTGCGAAAATGAGTGTTCAAAGGGTCATGGGGGCCCTCTATAAATAGTTATCACTATTCACATTGATGGGACACCTTTCCTAATCATTATTCTTGCTTTATTTCATATCATTTGCTTACTTTTCATCATCTTGATCATAAATCACCTTTGAGCTTCAATCTTGTGTTATTGATCAATACCTATAAGCTTCAACTTGTATAATCTGTACTTCAAGAGTACAAATCCTTTTCTAAATACTCTCAATCTGTTCTTTTGTGTTAAGGGTAGTGAGACCCTAGTGAAAGAGGTTGCTCATAACCTAAGTAAGTGAGTGGAAGTGTGAAGGTTTCAAGAATCAATATTCTTGAAGGTTGTAGTGGTTTGTCAAGCACCCTTGAAGCTTGATAATTAGTGGAAAGTTGAACGGACGATTTCAATCTGGACGTAGGTCACGGTGGTGGTGACCGAATCAGGATATATAGTGTTTGCAATCTCTCAAACTCTCTATCTCTTTATATTAGCATTATTCTGATTACTTGAGCTTATTTATCTCTTCACTTTACATACCATTTGTTTGTGTGAATCTCTATTTTCTTAGCTTTGCTTGTGTCAAACTATTTTAACATAAGAAAATCGATTTCAACAAAGGAAATGAGGCATTTTGTGAAAATATTTTTAAAACTCAATTCACCTCCCTCTTGAGTTTGAGGCCACTTGTCCAACAAAATGTTTATGGTACATCTGTCACACCACTGACTCGGTGCGATGGGTCAATTAAAATGAAATTTTTTCTATGATATGTACGGAACAAAGAGATTTTTTTTTAATCCAAATGTTAATTTTTTAATGAAAGTCGGAGCTATACCGGGTGTATCGAAAATACTCTCCTATTGTGGATATAATTGGTTTCGAATTAAGAGGGTGTATTGGATTACGAGTTTAAAAGATTTTTTTGAGATTAAAAAATCTTATAGATTTTAAAAGAATATTTAGAATTAGAGGGACTTTAAAGACTTTTTTTACAATCAAAATTTCATAAAATTGGATTTTAAAGGATCTTAATATAATTTATAAGATTTGAAAGGACAATATGGATTTATAAGATTTTAAAAAACCATATGAATTTTTATCAAACATTCAAAATTACAAGAGTCAACAAAAAAAATAACAAAGAAAAGCAATGAAATTAATAAAAATAAAATAAAACCTAATATAATTTTCTTAATTAGTGAAACATAATATATTTTTTAACAGGAGAAGGTTATAGTTACAACATTTTTTTACAACCACGCCTTATCACCGTTGATTTCCACCAATCAACGGTTATCATTTTAGCAAATTAAACTCATTAATTAATTATTGATTTACAATAAATGATAACCGGCGGAAATCAACGGTAATAAGGTATGGTCGTAAGAGGTTGTAAAAAAAAGGTTATAACTATAACCTTCCTCTTTTTAACAAACATAACAACTTTTCACATATCTAAAGTTATACTAGTTCTCCATGTATTAGCATTTTCTTGTTCATGCTCTTGGGTTTGACCAATGGGTTGAAAATTATCTTCTTCATTTGGTATTAAAGCTATGCATATATGATTATAAGACCCAATTTTTTTAATTATTAAAATAATTATAAATTTGCATATAGAATCTAAAGTTCATGATAAAATTTCATTCAAGTTTTTTTGCAATTGATCTTAAAAATCTTGGATTTTTGTTCTACGTGGTGAGAGTCTTCTAACCATATATCATATGCATATTTTCATTGAATATTCTACGAAAATTTTGAATATGAACTTTTGGGTTTTATTACATGAAAGTTTAGAAAATTTCTCTAAAATTTTGCAATCAAAACATTGAAACCTTAAATTGCTTTGGCGCTTTTGAAAAACAAATTTTTAGTTATCTATTGACAAAAAATTTGTTTGAAATCGTATCCTATAGTGAAGGAATGTCGTTCATGAATGTATTGTGACGAAATTTAGGGTTCATATTATGAAAGTTTTAATTTTTCTTTAAATTGATATTGTTTTATTGATGTAAAACGAAAACTAATTTGAGTGTTTTAGTTCCCCTATATTTTCCCAGTTTTATGTTGTTTTTAATACAAAAATCACACATTTTTGTGCCAAGAAAAACTGCGACCTATAGCTTGAAAAATAGTTTTTTAAACTTCCAAAATTTCTCAAGAATGGCTGAAAAATATGCTGTTTTTGAGATAGATTATATTAAAATCTCGTTGGTGTGTTGTTTCTGGGTTGTTTTGTGAAGAAAATCGCTCAAAAATATGCTATTTTTGAGTTTTGTCGAAGCTCCCATGGCGGAACCCGATTTTAAGCGTGTCAACTTGTCAAAGGTAGAAGAAAACACTACAATAGAGAAATCTCAAGAAATCCTAGGGGTTAGGGTGAGATTGTGAAAAGACATCCTATCCCTATTTCTTACTAAAAAAGTCTCACGAAATCCACACAAATAGAAAATCCATTAAAATTATTAGATTTTTTATTTTTTATTTTTTTAGTAAACGAAAGTTCTGGTAGAGGAGACACCGGTATGTAACCCGCCAAGGCCAGGGCAGCCTCTATGAGGATTTACGCCAGGGACAGCGGAAAAAAAGCCCGCTTTACAGTTTACCCACCAACACGAGCCTCTAGTAAACAATAAAGTTGAATACCATTGTTGTTTTTCCATTGTTTAAAATCTTTATTGAATACCAACGGATTTGGACGGACGTTAAAGTAATCTTTTAAAATCCTAATGGAATACCACATGACTTTTTTTCAATCAAAATCCTATTTGAATACCAATGGATTTTTTTATCCAAAAATAATCCATTAAAATCTTTTTGAATTCCAATCCAATACACCCCCTAAATAATATAATTAGTAAATAATCAAATTGATCTTGAAATATATTTGATTTGTGGTAAATTTTGTTTTAAGGTGTACCAAAAAAAAAAAAAATTGTTTTAAGGAAAACTTTATACTTCAAATATTTGATTAAGAGAATGGATATTTTTACTACCAAATTATTCTACTACCAACTTACTACCTATCTAATCACCATTAGATTAACATTTTCTCTCTCTTCAAAAACCTTTTAACATTCTCTCTCTTTAATCCAATAGTGATGTGATGGGTAGTACATTAGTAGTAAGAATTTTTGGTAGTTAGAATATCTCCACTCTTTGATTAAAGTGAAGAATATATTTCTTATAACGTATGACAGAAATATTTATATTTAGAATTTAATAATTATGTGATTTTGGTTTTGTTTACTTGTTTATAATAATATTTACATATATTTTTTATTCTATATACAGAATTTGATAAAAAAGTATTTATTTTTGGGATTGGTTATACTTACCACCAACTTATCTTACCACCTCTTACCACCATTTTCTAACCGTTAGATCAGATTTGATCCAATGACTGTGGTTTAATGTTAATTTTTCATTCTCTCTCTTCCATCTCTCCTTCTCTCTCATCCATCTCTCACCCTCTCAACTGCCTGCAGAATTTATCTGACAGCTTTGAATTAATGTTAGTTTCTCATTCTCCAATCACATCTGCTATCATTGCGTATGGATTAATGTTACGTTGATGTCCTATGCATTATTATAATTCAAACAATTTATGCCCAAATCAACATCACCTCGGTCGAAAAAGAAATGGGGACAAAATGAAATGATACCACCTATATATAGTCAAATTAAAGAAAACTCACATGTGGGAATAAGTGATATCGGTTATCTGTAATTGTTGTGTAGTAAAATAATGCCATTGAACAAATCAAATCGACCCATTAAAATCATAAAATTTTGAATATTGTTTCTTTTATTGGTGTGTCACTCGGATCGGAATCGATTACCAAAAGTTATTGTGCTCTTTTTTATCGCATTCATCCCGGTGGCTATAATGGTTATGTGCGATATTGATTTTTATCTCTTTTATTTGTTTGTTTGATATGATACATTCATCCGAATGTACCATGAGAATTTTTTCAGTTTTTCCGCAGGCAGTAGAGAGGATGAGAGAGAGAAGGAGAGATGGAAGAGAGAGAATGGGAAATTAACATTAAATGACAGTCATTGGATCAAATATGATCTAACGGTTAGAAAATAGTGGTAAGAGGTGGTAAGATAAGTTGGTGGTAAGTATAACCAGCCCCAATTTTTTTTACACAAAGCTATCTTTTTAGCTTAAAAAAAATTAGATGCCAAACAGGCTTTAAAGCTTTTCAGAGGAGTTTTTTTAAAAGCTATAAATTAATATATATATATATATTTTCATTTACCTTAATAATTTATTTTAATAATAAATTATTTTATTTTTCCTTTTTCAAAACTATCGTAAAACTTTTCTTTTTGGTATCCTAACTAGGGATTGGTTATACTTACCACCAACTTATCTTACCACCTCTTACCACCATTTTCTAACCGTTAGATCAGATTTGATCCAATGACTGTGGTTTAATGTTAATTTTTCATTCTCTCTCTTCCATCTCTCCTTCTCTCTCATCCTTCTCTCACCCTCTCAACTGCCTGCAGAATTTATCTGACAGCTTTGAATTAATGTTAGTTTCTCATTCTCCAATCACATCTGCTATCATTGCGTATGGATTAATGTTACGTTGATGTCCTATGCATTATTATAATTCAAACAATTTATGCCCAAATCAACATCACCTCGGTCGAAAAAGAAATGGGGACAAAATGAAATGATACCACCTATATATAGTCAAATTAAAGAAAACTCACATGTGGGAATAAGTGATATCGGTTATCTGTAATTGTTGTGTAGTAAAATAATGCCATTGAACAAATCAAATCGACCCATTAAAATCATAAAATTTTGAATATTGTTTCTTTTATTGGTGTGTCACTCGGATCGGAATCGATTACCAAAAGTTATTGTGCTCTTTTTTATCGCATTCATCCCGGTGGCTATAATGGTTATGTGCGATATTGATTTTTATCTCTTTTATTTGTTTGTTTGATATGATACATTCATCCGAATGTACCATGAGAATTTTTTCAGTTTTTCCGCAGGCAGTAGAGAGGATGAGAGAGAAGGAGAGATGGAAGAGAGAGAATGGGAAATTAACATTAAATGACAGTCATTGGATCAAATATGATCTAACGGTTAGAAAATAGTGGTAAGAGGTGGTAAGATAAGTTGGTGGTAAGTATAACCAGCCCCAAAAAAATTAGCTTAAAAGCTATTCATTATAATATATAGCTAGCTTTATGATTACTTAAAAGTTACACATTTCAAAAAACGCTTATACAACTTAAAAAAAACTCCTCTTCAGAGTTTTTATTTTATAATTTTTTTCTTCATTAAAAACTCTATTTTAATTTATTTTTTTATAAAATTCGTTTGACCTAAATTCTTGAAAATAAACTAAAAAAAACCTTTCAATCAGGCACTAAAAATTATCTATATCGTTTATCAAAATAAAAAATAAAAAATTATCTATATCAACATAAAAATCATTGACTATTTTACAAAAAAATTTATTTATTTATTATATTTTCATGTAATTAAAAATATCAATTTTTTTATAACAAAAAAAATATCAATTTATCTTGGACTAGAATTATTAGGGCAAAAAAATTAAAATATTACTATTTTAATAAATAATTACGAATACATAGCAGTTTCGAAACTATCTACGAATCTATAGCAGTCATTCACGTCCAAATTAGACGTGACTATTCAAGCCCAAATTAGGCGTGACTCCCAAGGCATTCACGCCTAATTTAGGTGTGAATCATCTGGTATTGACACATAGCAAAAAAAGTTAACTTACGAACCGTAAAATTTTGGAAAACCATAACTTTTGACTCAGGTATTCGAATGACGTAATTCTTTTTTTGATTTCACATAATTTTTCGAGATCTACGCGATAACATCTCATTTGATATATTTTATCTCTCATAAACACAATTTAAATTTGCAATAATTGTATTATATAGTGTATTACAAAAAAAATTAAAAAATTATTATTAATAAGAAAAATAAAATAAAGATTAAATTTGTGATTTAAACTCAAAAATCAACTTGAAAAATCTCTATTAATAAATAAAATAATTAAATAAATATTCTAAACACTTGGTAGAATATTATATAAATTTGTATATATTTTAATATGACATTAAGTATCCTTATTTATATATGAGTTAATCTACTTTGGTGTCATCTTTATAGTATCATTGTTGTAAATTTGAATTGTATTTTTTAGAGATAAAATATATCAAATGAGATGTCATTGCGTAGAACTCGAAAAGTTATGTGGAATCAAAAAAAGAATTATCTCATTCGGATACCTGAGTCAAAAGTTAGAGCCTTATAAAGTTTTATGGTTAAATTATTAATTTTTTGTGCCACGTGTCAACACCAGATAATTCACGCCTAATTTAGGCGCGAATGCCTTGGGAGTCACGCCGAATTTAGGCGTGAATAGTCACGCCCAATTTGGGCGTGAATAATAGATTTGTAGATAGTTTCGAAACTGCTATATTTTCGTAATTATTTATTAAAATAGTAACATTTTAATTTTTTTCCGAATTATTAGTGTATAATATATATATATATATATATATATATATAATAAACTTATAATATTACAAATATTTAGGACATTTTATTAATGAAATTTTCATAATAATGAATGTATTCTTTGCTTTTTTCTCCCACCATTTATTTTTGTTTCTCTCACTATATAACACAATAGTTTTGATTAAAATAACACAATTTTATATTCTTTAAAAAGGAAAACATTAATCCTTTTAAATTATTAAAAATCAATGCAATTGATAACTATTTCAAAAATTAAATATTTAAAAGATTAAAAATGAAAAGTAAAAAATGGAATAAAAAGGTTATAGTTACAACTTTTTTTTTTACAACCTCTTACAACCATATCTTATCACCGTTGATTTCCGCCAATCAACGATTATCATTTATTATGAATTAATAATTAATTAATGAGTTTAATTTTAAAAAATGATAACCGTTGATTGGCGGAAATCAACGGTGATAAGATATGGTTGTAAAAGATTGTAAAAAAAAAATGTTGTAACTATAACCTTCCTCATAAACAAACAAAATGAAAATTCAAAATTAAAACATAAATAATAAAAAATTATCCTTTGCCAACACCAGCGAAGGAACATATTTCAAATAACATGTTGAGAAATTTGAGGGCCTGATTTGCCTAAAGCATAGCCATGTAATGTAGATGGTAATTTAGTTCACATTCGCATTAGTTTATGGTTAAAGTTCAGGTATCAAATTAAAAAAAATAAAAACATAGGTATCAAAATTATCAAAAAAAGTATCAAAGTATGCATAACTTGTAATTGATGGAGTAGAATGCAAATCAGATGCAAGTTTTTTAAAAGATTTCAATCAAATATCCTCACATACAAATCATTCCATATTTCCATCCAAATTTACGTTCAAATTATGATTTTAGATTTCAACGCCCTTAAATGCATGTGAATTTTTTAAAAGTTTAAGGATTAAAGTATACGAGTAAATTAAAAGATTTTTTTTTAACTTTTTCCTTTGTTTGACGTGCATGATTGGATTCAATTATTATGCTGATTTTTTCTTTTAAATTAATTTGGAACCGATTTAATTCAGAATCGATTTGGACACAAATCAGTGTGACAAATTAATTTTTTTTTTTGGTACAACAAATTTAAAATTTTAATTTATATTACTATCTTACTTCGAGTAATTCGGAATTTAATTCTTAAATCAATTCCATATGAAAATATTACTAAGGACTTACTCCGTTATATATTCGGATATTTAAACTTTGATCCCCAGCTTGATGATATCATTATAACTTTAATCGTATTCATTGGAAATATATTCAAACATGATATGATTGGATTTGATGAGTTCTAAATATAAAAGTTAATTTAAAAATTAATTCAAATCATATTATTTTAATGAATTCTAAAAGGAGAAATCATTAAATAAAATCAATCAATTAATTTCATTTTTTAACGATTCTACACACATTCACGATAATATACAAGTTTTTCCTTCTTCTTTTTTTTTTTGGTAAGCCAAGTTTCTCCTTTTTTATTAAAATTGTACTACTCAATCTTGCTGTCCAGTAAATTTCAGTTCTAAAAAATAAAAACTATTTAGTAAAATACAAGAATATGGATTCAAGTGTGATTAAAATTATTAAAAATACGAAACTGAATTGATTATATTGTCAGCTGAAAAACAAAAGAAACAATAATATCTAATATACATTCAGTTTCTATATTTAGAAAATTTTAAATCCAATCATATAATATTTATAGTCATTTGTAGGGGTGAAACTGGGCCGAACCGGCCCACAGGGGCCTACGGCTCGGCCTATATCAGGCCAGACCTGACATAGTATATTTTGTATGATAGGTCGGTTTTGGGCCATAAAAAACCTGTTTAATAAAAAGGCCGTAGGTCCACTTTCAAAAGGCTGGGCCTATAAGCCTACAGGCCGGCCTATATTGTACTATTTATTTTAAATAAAATAAAATAGATTAAGTATGCCTTGAAGAAAAAATAAAAGATATAAATTTAATCAATTGCAATTATTTATAACTTAATTATATTCGATTATATTTTAATAGAAATCTTATTTTATTTCTCATATAGGAGGAACTAACATCTTAACATGTTAGATTGTGTATATAAATATATTAAAAGATTTTTGGGAGAGGTTATACTTATTACAAGCATCATGATGTTTTTGTTGGATTCATGTAGTTATTTTAATTTACATAGTATGAATTTGTTTGTTGGATCTGATGAAATATATGTTACTTAGTTTGAGCATTTTGCTTTTGAAAATGACTTAAATGCATATTGTATGAGTTTTGCTATGATTCTTGATTCTGTTTGGACGTTGAAATTATGATTTTGGTGTAGCATCAGAATTTGAGTACTTTGTAAAGTTGATTCATGGTTCTGGTTGGAAGTTAAAAATTAACAGGATAACGGGTCAAGCCAGGCTATTTGTTTTTTTATAAACGGGTCAAGCCAGGCTAATAGTTAGACTCATACTAAGCTTAGGCCAGGTCAAATTGAAATTTTTTGACGTAGACTTGGACTTTTCGGGGAAAAGCTTAGCCCGGCCCAGCCGACTTTCACCCCTAGTCATTTGTATGTATATATAATCAAAATCGTAATTGTAGGTTGTAGCATCAGATCAATTCTTTTTGAATAAAAATATTTTATTTATCAATCAAATCCCAAAAATTTCGCATTTTAAACGCAAATATTTGTATGTTATAAAAGAAACCAGCCCATCACATTTTGTTTAGAGGGATCATATTGTAACCAAAGTAATCAGCAACAAACATGGCCAAGCTCTGCTCAGTATATGTCATTCTTCTCCTCTTGTTTACATCAGGTCGATCTTACACACATTATCAATTTATTTATTTTTTTGGTAATCTAAGGGGGTTAGAAAACAACATCACAAAGAGATCAATTCAACAAGATCCTTCTGAAATTACAAACCAAAGATAAATCAGCCTAATAAAAAGGCCAAATATCTTGGGAAGGGTTTGAAAAAACACAAAAATTATTCTCAACAGGATTATCATTTAAGTACAGAGCTTATAGGTTATATTTATAATATTTTGCATGAATATATAGACACAATGACTAACTTGTATGAATTGTGTAATTTATGGTATTGTATAAATTGTATAACTTATGGTATGTTGCATCATTGTTATCATAGGTGCCCTTATGGTTATGGTGGCTGGTGACATATGCAAGGATGATTTTGGGGTTTGCCAAAATGATTGTAACACGAGTTGCTCCATCAACCGACCGAATGGTCAGGGAATTTGCTCATCCAATAATGGTAGTGCCCAGATAAATTGTTTTTGTTTCTATGAATGCAAACCAAAAAGGTATGGAGTATGTCAAGTAATTTTGACTGCAATGGAAAGCTGCAATGAAAATCTGTGTAAATCTGATTGTGTTGCCAAGTACCAAAGCCAAGCAGTTGATGGATTTTGTTATAACGCAGGAGTTGGTCCAGTCTCTGGTTATTGTCATTGTAAGTACACATGCCTTGCTAGTGGTGCTAACAAGTTTTTGGCACTTCAGAAAGGCAATAGTTTTGGGATGTTTTTGGTTATGATGATGATCATTACACATCTGATAATATAATTAGGAGTGAGATATCTTTATTCTTTATGTTCTAGTTTTATGATTTATTGAATCTTTGTTTTTTATTTATTTATTGGCGTAGTGCCCTTATGATGTACTTAAATAGAACTTTTATAATATTGATCAGGATATTTTTTTATTAGAATGATTGCATGCTACATGAACAAGCCATGTTAAATTCTTGCATAGTTTACTAACTGAGAGCATGCATTCTTGACTACTCAAATGCCCAAACTCAACCCAAAATAAAGGCCCAAAGTCCATAAGGGTTTTTACAAGGCATGAGTCAAACTGAATTGAATCTTTTGTATATTCTTATCATGTAAAAGTTTGGAAAACTGATTTTTTTTTTTTTATTTGAAATTGGTTCGGTTCGATTCAGTTAGAACTATCTAATTTGCTAAGAATGGTAGTAGCACGTGTTAGGATTGGAATCTTCACACATATGCAAGAGATAACACAAAGAAGTATCTATGAAAACTTTTTCTATAAAACTTGCTTACTTGCACACTTTTGTTCATAACGATTATATCTTTATGGGAGAGGTTATACTTACTACTCTTTTTCTTACTACTAAATCTTAACCATTGATTTTCATCAATCTAACGGTTAAGATTTACTGAAAATTAATAATTAACTAATAAATATGATCAAATAAATTTTAACCGTTAGATTGACGGAAATCAACGGTTAAGATTTAGTAGTAAGAAATAGTAAGAAAAAGAGGTAGTAACTATAACTTTCCCCTATCTTTATATATGCTGTAGCTTGCTAAAAGTAACTTAAAAATTATTAAAAGCCATAAAACAGAAACGTTTAAAATGGCTAACCATCATTCAATCTTAAATACTAAACTTCTAAACCCATTAATTAAAAACGGATATTTTAACGTTTATCTAATAACAGTCCAAAACGGACATTTTAACGTTTATCTAATAAAATTTCAACAAAAAAAAAAAAACAAATAACAGCACGCCAACTTTGTTTGTCATAGTGAATTCTGATGAGTGTGTCTTTACCAAAAACTATTACTTCCATGTCAAAACGTAGCTGGTTGCAATGGCTCTCAGAATTTTCATCGTTGGCTAAGAGAATAGATCTCTTAAATGATCCAATTTTTTCCTTTGATTGCTCTTCTAGAGTTTGCACCGCTCTTTTAGTTGTTTCACATACTTGATAACATCTTCGAACACAGAATTGACAGAAGCATGTAAAAGAACTGTTATGTGTAAATGGTTCAGTTCAGCTCGAACATTACAAAAAGGTTCAGAATTGATTCATAATAGAATTATTTTAAAAAATTAAAACCAGTTCAGGTTTATGAACTGGTTTGAACATCCAATTTTTTTGGGTTCAATTTGGGTCGGTTCTTACTTCTTAAAATAGTTCAGATTTTTTGAGTATATAATTTTGCACACTATCTGTAAATAATGCAACAAGATACCAAAATTAATAAACAATGGGACATAAACCTCCATTTGTCTCATCTAAGAAGATATCATCTGTTTGTAATTTGTGGTTACACAATTTGAAGTTATTGAGGTAAAAGAAATAAAGGCTCTCTTTGATTACTGTTCTTAAAAATAGTTTTTTAATTTTCAAAATAAAAAAACTCATTTGATAAGATCTGTTTTGTAAAAAATGTTTTGAAAACTATAACTATTTTTTTATTTTTAGAATCAAATTTAGAAAATATATCTGAGTTGTTTTTGTTTTCTATTTTGGTTTTTAACTTTCAAAAAAAAATTATAGAAAACAATTATTTCCATAACTATTTTACAAAACAGTTTTAAGAACAAAAAAAACCAGAACACAATCAAACAGGCCCAAAATCAATACCTTTTCATCACGGAATTACGTGCATAAACAAACAAAGAAAAAAAATATTGTTTTAATTTTAACTTTTGATTTGTTATTAAAAATTAGGGAAAGGTTATACTTACTACCTACTTTTCTTATTACTTGTTACTACTAAATCTTAACCGTTGATTTCTGTCAATCTAACGGTTATAATTTATTGCAAATTAATAATTAATTAATAAATATCATCCCATAAATTATAACCGTTAGATTGACGGAAATCAACGGTTAAAATTTAGTAGTAATAAGTAATAAGAAGATTAGGTAGTAAGTATAATCTCTCCCTAAAAATTAATATGAGTGAGATTTTCTCAGATAATATGAAAATTAGACATGAAATCTGCCTTGAAAAATATATGCGATAAAAGGAAAATGTTAAGAACAAAAAATGTAACAAGATATAAGATGAAGAAAAATTGCGTTACATGACAAAGTGAGAGAAAGAAGATAGATTAGAGGAAAGAAGAGTATAATTCTGATTCTCATTATCACCTCATTTTACTTTTACATAGAACTTCCATTGCATCATCTAATGTTAGACCTGATCATAAGGTACTTGTAATTGTGGGCGAATCTGGTTCTGGAAAAACTACACATATTCCCCAATATCTTCATGAAGCTGGCCACACACAAAACGTGGGATGATTGCATGTACTCAGCCACGAGGTGTTGCTGTTATGAGAGTTGCTGCTCGAGTTAATTTCTCAAGAAATGGCTGTTAAACAAGGACACGAGGTTAGTTATTCCATTCGTTTTCAGGACTGCACATCAGAGAAGACTATACTGAAATATATGTGTAAAGAATCAATTCAACCCAAAAACTTAAGCTGTGATCTGGCTATACTGAAGACTATACTGAGGGAATTCCTTGGTGAGCCTCATCCGGAAAGTTATAGTGTTGTGATGGTGGATGAGGCTCACGAAAGAGCTCTCTCAACTGATATTTTGTTTGGATTAGTAAAGGATATATCTCGTTATCGACCTGATCTTAAGTTGCTGATATCAAGTGCTACACTTGATGCAAAGAAGTTCAGTAAATTCTTTGATTATGCTCCAATATTCAAAATTCCTGGTAGACGGTATCCTGTTGAAATAAACTTTACCAAAGCACCAGAAGCTGACTACTTAGATGCGGCTATTGAAACATCACTTCAAAACCATGTCACTCAACCTCCTATGGAGATAAATTGGTATTCCTTATTGGTATTCCCTCAGTAACATTCCATCTGTCATATATTTCAGTATAGTCTTCTCTGATGTGCAGTTCTCAAAATGAATGGAATAACCATAACCAACCTCGTGTCCTAGTTTAACAGCCATTTCTTGAGAAATTAACTAGAGCAGCAACGCTCATAGCAGCAACACCTCGTGGCTGAGTACATGCAATCATCCCACGTTTTGTGCGTAGCCAGCTTCATGAAGATATTGGGGAATCTGTGTAGTTTTTCCAGAACCAGTTTCGCCCACAATTACAAGTACCTTATGATCATTAACAGCTTGGAGCAATTGATCCCGATAAAGGTAAATGGGTAACTTTTTCCTATCCTCGTGAAGAGCATCTGAAGTTGACTTTGCTCTGAACATTTCAAGTGAATCTTCCATCTCTTCATAATCAAACTTATCTCCATCCATCACTGATGCCTTGATAAAATCAATCTGATAGTCCTCAAACACAAACTAATAGTCATCAGATACTTGTCTCTTATTTTTTGAACCATACTTACAGCGTTGCCTTTCCAATTTGATGTTCCTCCGATGCCTCTTGTTCTGAAAATGGATTCATCCTATCATCCTCTACACTTGGATCTCTGTGATGCTGCCATAGCCATAGAAAATCGCTTCCCTTGATTAACACCACTTTCCTGATCATAAGCATATGTAATTCTATATACTCATTCACATTGTCAGCCTCTTCTAACCGCTTCGCAAGTTCAAATATCTCTTTCTTGTACCTTAGCACTCTATATTCTGCTTCTGAAAGCTTCACACCTCCAAATAGATATTGCTTATCTTCTATATCGTCTCTGAGTTCTTCTAATTTTTTTCCTCCCTATTCTTCAAGTATTCTTGCCTTGAAACCTTTCTCAATGCTTAAATACCATCATTAGATCTTCGAATTGCCTCTCCTTCCTCCTTCCATGTTAATTTTGGTTCAGCCAGCTTTCGTGTTCCTACTGCATCTCTTTCTTTCCTATGTTGCTCTAATTCCTTCTTCTCTCTTTGATCTTTCAATCTTTCTTCTTCTGACTCTGAACAACTATCTTCATCAGGGGATGTTCGTCTCTTAACTTGTCTCTCCCTTTCCTTTGTTGAAATTACCTTATCATCTTGATCTTCAGTTTTCTACCTAAAATGTTTCTTATGACTGTCTACCTTTCTCGACGTAGAAGCAGTAATCATGAAAGATTTATCTTTACCACCAACTTAGTATTTGTAAAGAACCAATTCAACCCAAAAGAAATTCCACTCGAAAGAAAGTGGGGTGGCGAGGATCGAACCCGGGACACAAGACTATCTGATACCATGTAAAAATTCAATTCAACCCAAAAGTTTAAACTGTTTGGTGAGGCTACATTTAAATATCTCAATAGTATTCTCATCAACCTTCAAAATTGTGTCTGACTTCCTCACCAACATTGCAGCTTCTCTCTCGTCTCTGATATTGATTTATGATCAACTCTCTAATAAATTTCTTCAGTAAATGAATGAATATCTGTAGACGAGACTCCAAAATCTGCAAGTTTGCCCAACAAATCGGTTGGTGAAGTAGCTTGCTTGGATAGCCCAATCATGTAACTGTGGGATGAGAATATCCCAGCAGGGACATTAACTTATCTGATACCCATGTCTTTAGACTGTCATCACTCCCCATTTTCAATAGTGTTGAACGGAATAGAATGGGAGAGAGGTCTAGGGCAAAAACAAACTAAACTTATGTTGTGAGTCCACAGCTAAAGCTAAGTCACAAATTCACCAGAGATGAAATGGGAGGGAGCAACAATATTCTCTTCTCAGACTCATTTGTTTTCTCGTTGAATGCTTTCACAAGTACCGCTAGAAATTTTGCTGATTTCTCTCTATTCTCTCCATATCTTGTTCTATATTCAAAGCTGTTTAAAAAACCTTCCCAACATCTCCCCTTTGTCCATCCTTACACTCCTAAATTTCTTGCTCGGCGGCGAGGATAGAACTGGACCAGCGGCGAACAAGGCGTTGGAGCGCGGACTTCGACCAAACAAGCTCCGACGAAAAGCAATAGTGAAAGGTGTTGAGGGAGAGAGAAGAGCAATAGCGACCAAACTAAAACTTTATTGTTGGTGTGAGGGACGAAAATAGTGGGTGAGTAGGTCGGTTGCGTTCGGCGAGGAAGAGAGGGCCACCGTGAGGGAGAGATGCGACGTTCTGAAGTTAATGAAATGTCTGGGAGAGAAGTGAGGAACAACATCTTCTTTGTTGAGTAAATACCATTTCCTGTCCTCCCCAAATTTTATTTCTTGCCAAATAAAAAGGCTACAGGCTATCCGTGGTACCTAGGATCAAAAAAGATATTTATTCTATTTTTTCTTAAGAGTCGATTATGGATATATTTACTCTATTTTCTTTAAGAGCTGATTTATTGGTCTTTTACACTTATATGATCCTCAATTAACGCTATGGGTTTATGGGTCTTTTACAGTTATATGGTCCTCAATTGGTTTAAGTCTAGCCTATGTGGGACTTACTTCACCACTACTTACTCACACTTGATTATTTCCAACATGACCTTTCAACAATAGTGCACTTTTTTCAACCTAGAACACAATTGAACACAATCACCGTCTAAATTTCAAACTACATGCCTTGCAACTCAAGTAATCTCACTACTTAGACATGAAATTTTTGAAATTTAGGAAGATGGCCAAAATGGCTATATTAATTCATTTTCACCATTCATTAAGCCCCTAAACATTCTTTCCAACAACAATCAAGCTTAGTTCATGCTCTAAACAATCCCACATGCCAACATTTTTCCAAGACAACATAGAAATGCAAATTGAAATGAGAAAGTCTTTCCATGAATCAACTCCAAATTATCCAAGGGATACAGAGGAACTCTATCAAAATTTCAATAAAATTTGAACTATGAATCTATTGGAATTTTCTCTTGTTTTATGGGTTGTTTGAGAAAGATAGGCTTGCCAAGCTAAGAAAGCTTGAGTTACCATAGTCTATTCAGGTCGTGAGACTCGTGACAGCCACATGGTAGATATGGCTAGTTAAGCAGCAAGCTAAAGATTTCTAAGACAATTTGTTTTCTATGTTCACTAGAAGCAAATCTGATCATTTTCTCTTCATTCACTTTTTTAAATAGATCAAATCAAGCTACAAGTTCCTTATCCACACAGAAACAAGAACGCAAACACTAGAGGAAATGGTTTCTTTTGTAACTCATTCAAATTTCACTCGGTAACCCAAAGAATATATGTAGAGTAAAGCCTGACCCAGAAAAAAGCAGCTAGCCTAACCAGAGAATCTCATAGACTCGGCCGAAATTTTTTGTATGATGTATTTTTTTCATAAGCTGTGAAATTTGATAGATCAGATATTGCTTATATGATTATTCTAAAATCTATGTAATTAACCGTGAAATTCAAAAGTCATGCACTGTTTTTTTTTTCAAAGGGGGGTTGTGTGTGTTAACCAAGGGAAATAAGTCCCTAGTCCCTGTTCATCCCTTCCTTTCCACCCATTATCTTCACCCATACATAACTTCATAGTGCAAGCAGCCGGGTAAAGAGATGGATTTTACAACACAGAATGGAAAATTAAACATGGAATTTTTGAATTCAAAATCCTCTTTGTTACTCTCTTCCTCGTACACATAAATTAGTGTCCAGTTTAGACTTCCAATTGTGTTACTTGCTGCCGTCATAATCCTTTCACATGGCATGGGGTATTTTATGTCACATAAAATCTCAACTTCATTCCATTCATGCTCTGAAAATACCATATCCAATTTGCATTGTAGATCACACCATAGTATTTGGTTCCATGTTTTAGTAATGTAGTTGCATGAAGAACTGAGTTGTTCAGTGCCATTGATGAGTACACTAAACTTGAAGTTCAACATCCACTTGCATCTGTTGAAGTAGGCTTCTCCACTACAACAAAGAGCTATCTTGGGAAACTTCTTTCGGAATGAGAAATGCATTGATGAATTCCTGCTACCCCGCTTGTACCGATCCACGCCCCCAGCTTTAAGCACTTTAAACAAGAATTCCAAATTAGGGTGCTCATGTGGATTGGGACGACACACTTGGATGATATTATGAGGGCTTATGTACAGAGAACACACATCAATGTCGGCAAAACTTCCTTCATTGTAAACAACCATGGCACTTGGAGATACTTCTGACCTTACCTTTTCTTCATCTTGGTACCCTTCAAAAATTTGAAATCCCCTTGCATACGCAAAATCTGTTAACACTTCGACTTTAGGCAATATATCAATACTACTAGGTAGCTGATTAAGCCTCTTGCATAGCCTCATGTACAAGTTTTCAAGCCCAACTAAATTTCCAATTGAAAATGGCAATTTGTCTATCCCAGTACCGTCTAAACAAATATTTCTTATTTTATCCATCTTTTCAAGTACTTCTGGGAAGCTCTTGAGACGTGAGCACCACCCGAGATTCAAATACTCAAGAGATGCCAACTTGATGCAGGGTACCAGAGTTTCAAGCTGGGTGCATCTTGTAACACTCAAGGAGTGGAGATTATCAAGAAACCCAACCGAATCATGAACTTTAACTAAATTAGTGCATTTATCAAGAGTCAGATTCATCAAGAATGGTACTTCACATAGGCTTGGTAGTTCAGTTAAGAACTTGCAACCTTCAAGCTTTATTGAAAGCAAGGTCTCAAACCTCTGCAAAATAACAACAAATGACGCTAAGTTATGAACTTTTAAGAGGAAAATATATTAACACTAAAAACTTTGAAACTGATACATGCCTTTAGTGGTTGGAGGAATTTAAGGCAACTATTGGACATATTGAGTATCTCAAGTTCTTTGGGACTAAAATCAGATGGTAAAAACTGCGATGGATAATAACTCCAATCTAGCACTCTCAAACTATTTGGTAGATGTTGGGCGCCTGTAGAGAAGATTGCCTCTTCAATAATCAGAATTCTAAGGTTTTTCATTTTCTTGAAGGCTTTTCCACTCCACTTCACTTCCTTCTTGTTGCGTGCTTTGAGCATTATGACTTCAATTTTATCAGTTCCCTTCCAAGCCAAAGGATAATTTAACCACAAAACGTGCACGTTAGGAATGTCATGTACATTATCAGATAAATTTACAAATTCTAAATCATTATGTTCTCTGCTAATAAATTTCATCAAACAATCGAAATTGAGAAAGGAGGGCTAACAATCCAGAAATCTAGCACGTATTCACCAAAATTGGTAAATAAAGGAACAAAAAGAGAAGAAATACCATTAAAATGGTTCTAAGTTTAACATACCGTATTTTCTTCCAGAACATGAACAATGTCCTTATCAATCCATAACCTACTGCGCCTACCAGGCTCAAGTGTTGATTCTTGTCTTACAATTTCTCTGCCCATGTCTTGAATTAACTCATGCATTCTCATACAACCAGAACCATTAATCTTTACGAGAGATTTGTCAGCCAACACTCTAATACCATCTTCTGCATGAAAACCATGAGCGACTAGCATACGTTTCACATAGGCCATATCGTAAGTATTGAAGAAACAAGCAATGTCAAGGAAAATTCCCTTCTCATTTTCTTCCAAACTATCATAGCTTACTCTAAGTATTTGATGGATGTCTTCCTGAGGAATTTTTTTATACTGATCTAATGCAGATTCCCATTCTTCTATACTTTTTTGTGACAAGCGAGAACCTATTACTTCCAAAGCCAAAGGAAGGCCAGAAGCATAAGCTACTGCACGGGTCAAAATGTTCTCATAACTCGAATCAACTTCATAATTTTTAAAAGCATTCCGCCTAAACAATTCAAGAGCATCTTTCTCAATTAATCCATCTACCTCATATATTTTTTCAACGTCACGAAGTGCTAGTAGATGTTTGTCCCGAGTGGTAATGATGACTCTGCTGCCAGCACCAAACCAATCAGGTCCCCCAACCAGATTGCATAGCTGCTTTTGTTTGTCAACATCATCAAGAATCAACAGAACCATCTTCCAATCTAGCCTTTGCTTTATTATGGAAATTCCTTCATTGACACCTGTAAATGTAATATCCTTCTCTCCAACTAGTTTAGAAAGAAGCATCTCTTGGAGATATTTTAAGCCGTGTTTATTTGAATTTTCTCTCACGTTTTCAAGAAAACACGCACCATCAAAACGGTCCGCAATCAAATTATAGATTGCTCGAGCAAGCGTTGTTTTACCTATCCCCCCAATCCCATGGATCCCAACCATGTGTACTCCAGGAGAGCTGACATCCAAAAGCTTGATTACATCTTGCACTCGAGACTCCAGGCCAACAGGATAATCGGCAACATGTAAAGGAGCACGATTAATCTTTATGGAGACCTCTTTAATGATTCTATCAATAAACACATATTCATATTCATCCCTGTCCAATCATAGAAATACGAGTGAAATCATACTATATTAAATACAACCTATATAAGTCTTGAAGATACTTACATTTTTATATTATTATTAAAGGGAAAAGTTATACTTACCACCAATAAAATTTATCACTTCTTAATGTCGAATCTTAACCATTAATTTTCATCAATCTGTTAATTTATTGGATAAAGGGGGCGAACCGGAGCAGTGGTAAAACTGTTCCTACACTCACAACATTTTGTGGCTGCAGAACAAAAAAAAACAGTTTCTTTGCAATTATAACTCTTATAAAACCCTTAAATTTATCACTTCTTAGTTGCTAGTCGGGTTTAACGAGGAGTGATTTTTTTGTTTGTTAATTTATTGGATAATACTTACTAATTAATTATTAATTTCCAATAAATTATAACCGTCAGATTGATGAAAATCAACGATTAAGATTTGGCTATAAGAAGTGGTAAACTTAATTGGTGTTTCCTCTCATTACAATTCAAAGTGTTTAATATACAATGAAATAACTTGTTCAAGGGTTAACAACAAGCAGCGTTTCTTTGCTCTTTAAATTTTAACGTTGAACAATTAGACTTAGAAAAATAGAAGATACATACCCAAGTTTGAAATGAAAACCGGACAAGTTAGCTGCTTGAAACAGAGCAATCCTCCAATTTTGCAGCTTCTCCATGTCATCATCCTTGAACCTCTCCTCATGAAGAGCCAGTGCTTCTTGATAGCTACCTCTCTGATGCCTCACATCAGAAGGATCCACGTCATAAAAAACCGGCAAAGCCAATCGACCCTTTTCTTTGATGAAGGCAATGATGTTAACAAGTTCATCTAAACAAAAAGAGGAAGAAGCATAGTTCTTAGAGAAGACTATGATGGCAATCCTTGAGTTTCCGATTGCTGAGGTAAGTGATGGCTTGATTGAATCCCCTCTTTGAAGACCCACGTCATCAATGAAGGTGCGGATTCCCCTGTCGTGAAGAGCTTTGTAGAGATTACCAGTGAAGCCAAAGCGAGTATCTTCTCCTCTAAAGCTGAGAAACACATCATAAGCAAAACAAGACGCTGCACCTGCCATCATGCACTCAACACTGAAATGGATTCTAAACACTCTGCTGGTACTCACTTTTCCACTGCTCGAACTTCCCCATTTCATTTTTACGCGTTTGGAAACAAGAATATGTGGTCAAATTGGAAAGCAGGGGTTGGAGAAGGAGAAAATAAAAATGAATTGGAAAAGGAGATAAAATATAAAAATTATCACTTGAATCGTTATTGTATTCAAAAATTATTCATTCTAAAAATTAAAGTGGTAGTGAAAATAGTTTACAAACACGATGAAAACATTAACTTCAATCTACTATATTCGGAAATTAAAAATTGAAAAAAAATTAATTTCTCGGAAATTCTACAAAATATCTCATACCAAACCCCCGTGAAGTGATACCTTCTTAGTTGCTTCGTTACATTTATTTAGAGATTTATCTCTCGTTATATTTACTTTTAGAGTAAAGTGATTATGGTCACTCATAAAAAAATATATGCCACTTTTATCCCTTACATAAACAAAAATCAAAATTTTGGTGTGTGTACAATTTTAACCGGTGTTACAGAAATTTAATGAAAATTCAATTTAATTCTTATATATAAAAAAAGAGAGACTAATATAGATAATTTTTTTGTAAGGGAAGAAAGTGAAAATTATATTTTTTTGTTAGGGACTCAAAAAAAATTTACTCTAATTTTTACTTTTTTGGGGTTTAAAATAAAAAATTAAGGGTATTTTTAATAAAATACATGTTATCATGGAAAAATAAAATTTTCAAAATATCAATTGTTTTTATTTCAAATCCTAAAATGATATTGTTTTGGGATTGTAGAAGATAATTTTATTTCCTGTAATGGAGAAACATCTTTTCCATAAATAAACTATAGGAAATATGAGAATGAAATCCACAAGAGAAAAAAGAAAAAAGAAAAATAGCGCCATCCATTTTTTTGTGTGTATATATAAAATAATTTTTTCTAATATAAGACACATATTTCCCAATAAACTAGAACCATAACAATCTTTATCTTTCTAAACTTAGGTGTTTGTACGTTTAGTAAAATGAAAATGATATAGTGATTCAATTACGTTAATTGGTTGTATTTGAAACAAAATGACAATTCTTTCTATAATTACGTTTGTGACAATGAATTCTCTTATAATATGATTAATCATCTAATCATAATAATAATAATAATAATCTCAAGTCATAATATAATTGTTACAAACATTGAAAGAAATAATAAAAAAACTAATAAAAAATTTAAAATAGATTTGGTCGACACCATAACTCAATAGTTCCATACCACAGACGCAATAAGTTCCAGAAGACCACACTCATAAGCGATAGATTAATCAAATAAAAAAATATTTCAAGAGATATATAATATAGGTATCTATTATTTAGAAAATTTTAAATATACATGGGAATGATATTGTAATAACCAATTAATGTTACTACTAATCAATTTCACCGTCGATTATGTTGATCCGACAATTATATTTATTTCCATGGTTATGATTCCTTATATTTAATACTTTATATTTATTTCCACCTTTGTATGGTTATGATTCCCCATATTTAATGAAAACATTAAATATGGTTTTCATTAAATATGAGAAATCATAACCATACAAAGATGTAAATAAATATAATCGTTGGATCAACATAATCGATCTAAACATTAAATATGGGGAATTATAAACATATAAACGTGAAAATAAATATAACCATTGAATCAACATAATCGATCTAATGATGAAATTGATTGGTAGTAACATTGATAGTAACACTAATTAATTGCTACAATATCCTACCCTACTGTACATATACTCTCAAGAAAAACTTCCTCATTTGAGCTACATTATAGGTTAGATTGAGCTGAAATAATTAACTTGACAATCCACTTAATACGATATAGATTAGTTAAAATCACGTTCGTTGGGTTATCTATCAAACTAAACTGATAATCAAGTGTAAAAACTATTTATACCATAAAGCATATTATGTCCTCTTTATCATCAGCATTAGTATCCCTAACTAAACAAAGGGAAGGGAATGTTATATAACTTCATCCAAAATCATAATCAATTCAAATTTAACTTGACAAATTTAAATATAGAGAAGGAAAATAAGTGGGAATTAGGTACTGGCCCAATAGCATGTTGTGTTTCAACCAATCAGCTTCATTAGCTTGTATGTTTCCACGCTTAATCATCCCAATGAAATATTCTCCAAAGTTAAACCAATCTGCTTCTATATTAGCTTGTGTTACCTTTCCCCAATCCAGCTCAACTTTCAGCCTTGTCACTTGGTTACTTAAATCATCAATTTCAACTTTCGGCAATCTTCCATTGGTAGCAATAGTGTCTGTCTCTTGTGTCAAATTTGCAATCTCAATTTTAATGTCTTTGATTTGCAATCTCAATTTTAATTTCTTTGATTTGCTCTTCTAGTTCCTGCAAACAGCCCAACTGATTATTGAAATATCTTTCCAACGTCTCCACTTCTTCCAAGTCTGTAACATTAGCTTCAACATCCTTTTTCACTGGCGGGATGATATGTGAGATGTCTTGTATGGTATAGATGGTTGAAGTGATTTGAGGAGACTAAGGGAGCTACTGTAAGGCACTCTCGCGCTAGAGTAAGTAGTTATTCAAGGTAGCCGGAGAAATGATAACCCCATATTAGTGGTCATTTTTCAGAGATAGTGATAAATCATTTTTCATGCTCTCATGCTCGACTATGTGAAATTATTTGTTGGACGTCAAGCAGCTGGAAAAATGATAAACCCATATATATATATAGTTGAATTAAGACTTATTATGTTCAGGTATATATGGATTCAATTCTCGGTGAAGTTACTAGAATCTTAAAAGTTATTAAGTGGTTGATGTGCAATCCAACACAAAAGACACCGAAGGATAAAACTGACGGTGCAATTATTCATAATAAGATAGCATGATATCATACATTGGAGAAACAAAAAGTTAGATTCTATCAGCAAAAGTTGTTATAAGACACAAATGGAGAAATAAGAAAGGGATCTTGTGAAAGAAAACTTCGGTTATAGGTCATTTTTCCTACAGTCCACAACACACTAGCAAAAAAATATTTGAATCAATATGCTTCAACATCGTCTTCAAGGAATTTAGCAATGACACTCGAGCATTTTCATCCAAATGCAATATTCTACAAAGTTGAACCAATCTACTTCAATATTAGCTTGTGTTATCTTTGCCCTGTCCAACTCGACAATCTCTCATTGTTAGCAATTGTCTTTCTCTCTCCCTCTCTCTCTTGTGTAACATTTCAATCTCAGCTGTTATGCATTTGATTTGCTATTCTAGTTCTCCATTCGTTTCCTGCAAACAGACTAAACCTTGGTCTTACAGACCCACTTCTCCAACCTTTGAGACTCCTATAAATTATCCTGAATGAAACAAAAAGTCTGCATGTGTCACTCTCTATAGTCTCTCCCAAACCCAACAATGGCGGACGGTGAGTGCCCACACTCTCCCAAGCCTCGGAGGAGTTATCATCCGAGCACATTCCCAAGAATCTACAATACTTTCTTGGTTTTTTGTTAGCATGGTTGTCTTGCAAATGGGAGAGAGTAAGTGGGTCCCCCTTCAGGAGAAGCATAAATTTCTTCCATGTTGATGCAATTTTGTTGAAACAATGATACTCCTATTTTTTCTTGTTGATGCAATGTTACTTGACTCCTAAGAGCATGATTAATGAAATGATAAGATAAGATTAACAAGGTCACACAACTAAGTTGCAAAACAATTCAAAAATATACACTTACCGGCACAAGATTTCTATTCCTGTCTAATTTTCTTTTCTTCATGAGCATTAGCTCTTTGTCATGGTCTGTAGGCGCAATTGGATCTGTAGATGCGTTAAAATCGTTTGTGGTTTAGAATGTTCCAAATCATCATGGTTTTGGTTTCATAGAAGGTTACCACTTGTAAAGCAGATCTAGAAGTTTCTCCTTGCGCAGGAGTGCCTTCACCGCCTGACTTGGTCAATATCCCAGCACGAACAATCTCTTTCTTGAAACTGACTTCTGGGATACATTCCAGACTATCCTCAAGAGGTCACTAGGGCTGGTGTATGGGCTCTTTATCATTTTCAGGAGTGACATTTTCTCTGCCAAAATCACAGCAAAAAGCACTAGCGACTGATGGCTAAAAGTGAGAAAATAAAAGGGTACCAAGAAACCTTAGCCCTAGGCTTCTTGGGCTCTTCTCTTGCATTGAGCCTAATTGGACTTTAAGTGAAAGAGCATAAACCCAACAATATCGCACTTGCTCTTGAGTACAAAACTTAAGCTCAAAGAACAAGACTATGCAACTCACTAGTCATCATCAACTGATAATACCTCGTACCTTATCTTGAGCTAGCCTGGGGATCTACCACCTATTATTAAACAAGGCTCCTGATAATTAATAAATGATTATCTAGTTCAATGTTATTCCACTAAAAGCCTGAACTTGTATTCTAAGATTAATAATACATATAACATGAATATGCATCACTCGTTTGTAGAATGTCGATAACGGATTGATTCTCTAATGGATTACAGGCACAAGCCTATATCTTCAATATCCAAGTACCGAAATATATCAAGGGGACATATCCTACAAATTTAATGTTGTTTATCTTATAAATACTAATAATCAAACAATTTCACTACCAAAGTATTGAGTTATTGGCCTTCGATAGATCGGGCCTCACTCATTGGTAAATCAAAGAATAAAAATAATAATAGGATATATATCCTCATGTGTATCATAATATTAAATACAATGGATAAGATGAGTCAACAACTATACTAAAGATAAGAATGAGTCATTAGCCCTATCCTATCTAATAAATACAAAAGATAAGAATAAATCAAAAATATATTGTCTAATAAATACAAGATATTTATATTATCTATAATTAATGTCTCAGTTACAAAACTTAAGCCATAAATAGGAGCTTAACCTAAGCAAACCAAATCACTCCATTTCCCTTCTTCTATTTCTTTTTATTCACAACCTTTTTCAAATCTATTACTACTATTTTCCCTTGGCTACCAACTGCGGTTCCCCTCACGAATCGCTCTTCTCCCAAGGAAGCCTCAAACACGGAGTCCAGGTAATCCTAGTCCCTAGATATAAGTTAGTTTTATATGAATTTTGATAGTGTGATTCAAATCTTTAGGGAGTAATAGATTAGTTTTATATGAAATTTAATATATGTAATCTCAATCTTTAGGTAATCATAGGTTAGCTTTATATAAATCATGATAACGTAATCCTAATCCTTAGGAAAATCCTAGGGTGGTTTTATTTGAAATCTATTATATGTAAATCATGATCCTTACGGTATCATAGGGTAGTTTTATATTAAATTTGTTATATGTAATATGGATCGTTAGGGTATTATAGGTTAATTATACATGAATTTTGTAAGGATGATTTTAACCTCTAAAAAAGAACATGATTAATTATATAATTATTTTTGGGTATAATTCTAATTCTTTAATGCTAATAGGTGGAGGTGATGGATAATTGATAATTTTTGATATGAATTTTATTCTTGATAAGATGATTGGATAATAGATTATGTGTGATATGGATCTTACTTTTGATAAACATTGAGTATTTGATATGAAAATTATGGTACCTTGGATAATTGATAAGGAAATTATGATACCATTGAGTAACTGATGTGGAAATTATGATACTACTTGAGAAATTTTTCCAAACATACGATTTGTGACAAGATTGAATTTCCTTAATTATGTGTGATTGTGATAAGATAATAGTGGGAAATAGCTTTTGGATGGTACCTCCTGAAAGTGATGAACACAATCTTTGGGCTTTATGCCTTTGATGTTATATGATGTGAAAATGATGTTATCCGTTCTTTCCAAAGTGATACATAGCAATAAATTTTCCCGGGATACTAGTAGTAACTTTGAGAAGGGGTGTGCACACTAGGAGTCACTAGGATTTGATGATTTAATGATGGCCAAATTTGATTATATGTGGCTAGCAACATAGTCTCTGGGGTCACGTGGGTATTGAAATTAAATTAAATGACATATTTGGGTTATTGCCCGAGTTGATTACGATGAGTATTTGATTTGTGATTATCATTAATAAAATATCATGATTGATGCTTGAGCTAATTATGCTAATTGATTGAGTTATGATTATTATTAATGAAATATCGTGATTGATGCTTGAGTTGATTATGATGTCTGATTGAGTTATGATTATTCTTTATTATTTTTGGATTGGGATTACTAGCTTTTTTGCTGATTGTTTGTGTTTGTATACTGCGATGATCATTCGAAAGTAAAGCAGGTTCAGAAGACGGGAGCTAGCAGTGGGCAACGAGGATAACGTCTTGGACATTTCAAGCTAGGTGCGAATAAGCTTATGATTTAATAATTGTATAAGATATATTTAAGTTCATCTTAGACTTTGGATTTACATTTTAAAGTTTTAAATATTTACAATGAATATATTTTGGTATAAGAGTATAATAAAATTAACCTTGCACTTGACCCTGATACAGGTCGGTAGTAATATTTCTCCAAATTGGTTTTAAACTGCTTTCGCAATATTTTTGAGATCATAATAAATAATTAAAATTCATATTTTAACAAAATCTTATATTATAAGAATATTTTAAAATTAAAAATATTAGAAATTTGGGGATATTATAAAATGGTATCAGAGCCCTTGATTCGGCTTGAGTTTGCTCTTAATACAGACTCAAGGGATTAAAGATCCCGGAGTAAAATAAATAAATAAGGACAAAACAAATTTAGAAAATAAAAAAATTAAATAATAAGACAAAAAAATGTGAGAGTTGAGTAGCTGTAGTGGTTTCTTATTGTCTTCTAAAAGTGCTTTAATTTTGAAGTCTTGATCATGTTAATTATGTGCTAATAGTTACTTATGTGTTATCTTTTATAATTCATTTGTTGGAAAAAGGAATAAGTAGTTTTCTTTAAGATTTTTAGAGTTGTCTTTGAATTGGTTAAAAATGTTTTTAGCTAATGAAGGTTGACATATGCAATAAGTACTCATATCTATTTAAGGAAGATATGCAGTTTCCAAACCTTTTCATTTAGGGGGTAATAGTAAAAAAATAAATTTTATAGAAATACGAAAAATATAGAAGGTGTAGTGTCTTAAATTCATATTATCCTATATTGTTTTATTTGCTTGGTTATGCATGACTCTTGTTTGCTTGCTAACTTTTATTTGTGAGGAGGAACAAACTCTTAAGTATCGAGGACGAAACTTATATTAAGGAGGGCAGAATGTAATGCCCATGAAAAATAGAAATAATAAAATTAATAATAATAGTAATAATAATAATAAATTAATAATAGAATATATGAACACTCCACCCACTATATAAAGGACCTAGGTTGCTAGGCTACAAAAGACTTAGGAAACCAAATGCAAAAGACCTGGCCAACCAGATATTTGGAGGAGAAAGAGCAACACTACAAGTATATCAACAAAAGATCTGACAAATTCAGTCACTCAGAGACCTGGGACGCTGGGCAAAACAAAAAAAAGCCAGTACTGCTGGGCACATAAAGACCTTACCATCCAGACAATGGAGGAGCCGAACAGAATCAACATGTAATCAAAAAATCCTAGCATGACTAGGCAAAATATGAGGTAATTCTTCCTTACTTATATTTCATTTCTAAGCAAACTTACTCAAATGCATTAGCTACTCGACTAAAGAACTATTTTAGAATCAATAAGGGTGGCCAACGAGTCACAAAACCTAAGTAGCAAAGGCATATGCCAAACGGGAAAAACATCTCACATACAAATCCTACATTTCAACAAAGAAAAGAGAAGTTAAGGCAAATATGTGAAGATGGAAGAAACAAGTATCAAAGCAGCAATGTCATATTATAGTGATAAAGTTAAGATAAAGTAATGAAGCATAAAGTAAAAGAAAAATTATCATTTTCCAACCCAAAAGGGTCGGCACACCAACCCCTAAATTAAAGAGAATGACAAAGCAAAAAGGCCCTTTAGTTGGCTCAACCTTCCTTGGCATTGCCTGTCTAGTCAACCTCCCCAAAGTCTTTAACAAACATAGGGTTGAGCTCATCATCATCGCGAACAATCTACTTGTTAACCATGTAGTGACTAATGTCCATCCATTCCAGATTGACAAAAAGATTGGAGGCTTAACTTGAGCAAGATCATTGTTGAAAGAATCAATAAATGCATTAGCAATCATCTCATCAACCTTGATGGATGGTTCTTCTATTGCTTCTATGTCTTTGAGGGCATTGTGCACCTTTCCTTTTGCCCGATCCAGAGAAGTTGCCAACTTTTTATTCTTCTTCTTTAGTTCTTCATTGTCCTTTTCTAGGCTCGTAGGTCACCCACGTTTTTCTCTAACATGGGAACTTCCTGAGCATTAAGGATACTAGCCTCCTCAAGCAACTTGTACTTCTCCATGAGAGAAGAAAGAACCTGGGTTGCCTCAGCAAGTCTAGCTTTTAGGCCGAACATCCTCTCCTATTCGGCGCAAGCCCCTTTTTCCACATTCTTGAGCAGCGACCCTCAAAGCCCTTAACTTACTAATCTTGATCTTGAAGTCGGTTCTCATCTTCTCCAAGAAGTTCTCGTGCACATCCTCCTTCTTGCAGATGTCCTTGGAGTGATTATAGGGGGGCCGCACTAGTTATTTGAAGAGTTGGAGATAAAAGGTTGGGGCGACCAACTGAAATCATAAAAATTGTAGGATCATTCGGCATGACAAGTGCTATGGAGATGAGAAATGGTTGACCTTGATTCTTCTTTGAGTTCACTTCCTCACCAAGCCTGTCAGACTTTGATTTTTTGCAAAAAGGATGATGAGTTTCTTCACCCTTTCTTTTTGAATTGGCCTCAACATTGCTATTTGGCTTATAATTTGGACGAGCGGGAGGTTCATTAGCCTTTGAAGTCTCTGCATCCAAAATTATGATCTCGGGCGTCTCTTTCCCAGCCGCTTCAGATTCTTTGCTTTTATGAGTTTTCTTTAGCGCAGCACAAGCGGCCCTCGAGCTATTTCTATGCATCTTGCTAATTGCAAAAAAGAGAGAGTAAGAAATAGATAAATAAATGAAAGAACAAAGCACTCTCTCAAGCTTATTGTGAACAATACGCTCACCTTTGTTGTCAATTATGAGCTTAGTAGGCCAAGTTCCCAACTTCTCCTTGATCTTTTTAAATCTATGAGCAACCATTCATTCCTAAAAATAGGAGGGGTGGTAGTGGTCTCTGTCCTAGGATAATGAGAACCTATATTGACCAGTCTCAGGGTTTGTAAAGAAAGGATCAGGATTATTCTCATGATTAGGAAAAACACGCTCCTGGTTAAAGTTCTTGAAAGATTGTTTAAAGTTCATAAAAAGGGTTCCAAAATCCAAACCTAATCGGAATGAAACCCAAGAATTTTGGTGGGAAGAGGGAAAGGTTTTAAAAAGGTGAAAGATCAAATAAATAGTATGTTGTCAATCAAAATAATTTCACACATACTGGAACGCCATGATGAACCCCTAGATGTTGGGATGAAGCTGAGAGGGAGCTATACATAAGTGTCTTAGCACCCTTATTTCAGAGTCTATAAAGGGCAACCTAATCCCAAGGTCAGTAAAGAAACATTCATACATCAGAAAAAATGGTTCCCCAAGATCTTTTGGGTTGTCACAATCGCAGTTCCTGGTCAATTCAGACACCAGTCGGATAACCCACTTCTTGTCCTCATCGACATTATGAGTTAGACGAAAGCCTTTTTCGGCAGCATACATAAGCACAAATGTCTTGTCATCCCTAATAGATGAACCTACTGAAGAAACTTCTACGTCTACCAAGACTTGCCATTAGAAAGTCCGGTCATGAAATTTCCCAAAGAGCAATATGGTTTTTGAAGAGTTCTCGACATGTAAACTTGGGAGGAGAACGATCAAGAAGATCAGGTTCTTTTTTATCATCTCTTGGACTTAAACTAACTGCTTGAGCAAGGATAGACCAATCTCGAACAAACCCTCATTCCCCGGAGATAGACCACCTTGACAACTTGGACCAAACACACTTCTCGGCTCACCACTCTCCTCACACCCATCGCTCGATCTAGATCAATAAAAACATGTATAAGAAGGAGGATGCATACCTTCAACCTCCAAGGAGCTATCTGTAGAAGAAGAGCTTGTGTCAGAACTAACTGGGGGCCAAGCTAATTGGTCGTGGTTATTTTACTTAACCCGATATCTCTACCAATTGTCTCTTCAAAGTCGTAGCGGATCAACCAAGCACCCTCAGGATGATATCTTCAAACTCGGTTATCCAGAGACTCGTCAATCTTTCAACGATGAAAAGATGTTGCTTTCGGTCAGATGTATCCCACACCAGGACTTGGTATCAAGGACCTTGGTCTAACATAAAGGAGTCTAGGTTGAACAAAAGGGCGGCCAGGGAAACCTCTTGCAAAATTTGGACTTCAAGGGAAGGGAGTCACGTATGCCTAGTATGTTGGATCAATTTTTCATTAGGATGACGAGTCAGAACCAATTGGACTTCATTTTATGAAAACCTTAGAAGGTATAGAGTTCTATTGTATGGTCTTTTGTCGGGTTGAGGAATCATATTACCATTACACCTACCAGCCTCTTCCCTTTGGCGACTTCTCTCCCCAACTTCAAATGTATGAGGCCTAGAAAGACTAAACCGAATCTCTATCCATCTACCAAAAACTTCCTCTCGATGAACAATGAGCTCTAGAATTTCTCCACCAACACTAAGCTAGGAAAGGTCTAACCCTTCTATTTTAACCATCTCACTAGAACAAAAAAACCAATACAAACAAAGATATACAAGAATACTCAAACCAAAACTAGTAATGGAAAAGGGGAAAGGAAATCAAAACAATAGAAGAGGTTATTGAAGATACTTGAAGAAATGAAGACTTGCGTGGAAGTAGAAGATGGTGGAAGACTTGAAGATATAAATTCTTGAAATGAATGAGTGAAGAAAACTTGAAGGCTTGGGAGTTTAAGGAAGTTTCTACTATGAAAGTTATGGAAGGAAAAGTCCAAAAGACTATAAAGCAAATGAGCAAAATGCAGAAGGAAAAGCTTATAAGAAATTTATGTGCAAAGAATGCAAATTTAACGAATGAGGGAAAATAAGTAGGAGAAAAGTTGTCAGATCGTAAAGAATTTCAAACGAATGACCCAAATGAAGGGTATTCTTGGTATTTCAAAGAAAGGAAGAAATAATTTTTCACATTACATTTTTTGACCCAATAAAATAGTTGTAATCGTCAAAATTATTCATGATGTAGTACGAAAAACAAGGAATGTTCCTCAATAATAAAGTAACATTTTGCCACGATCAACCACTAAATGACTGACACAACAATGCAAAGGACCTGTCTCATAAGATCTTCAACACACAATGTACGACTAGATATACTAGTAAAAAAGACATCGTCAAAGAAAAAGATCAGTAAGATCTTGCAATCCTAACAAGCTCACTACAAGTCACAAATTAATCAAGTTGTAGGCATGAACCTATCAAAATAAGAAGTCCCATTAATGGCGATCGGTTAGAACATCAATTTAATAGCAGATCCAGAATGGTGAAGCACATGCAAACTTTCGACCAGATATGACATACACAAAGACACCCTAAGTAAGCAAGACATGAAGATCGACATAAAGACTAAACAACGATTGATCAACTAATTGTATCCAACTATAAACGCTACACAATATGAACGATCATAATTTCCATACATCTTGCCACACTTCTGCCTCCCCATAGTGAGTACATGAACCTCATCTTAGAGGATCTCTCACTTCCTGCACAACTCACCTATCATACGTGTTCCTCAAAAACATAATGAGATAATGGGCAAAACGATTAAGCTATCTCTCATATTAGAAAATATTATTTCCACCTATATATACTCGCCTTCACCATGGTTAGAAGTATCATGCAACCATTACTTTTATGAATTATTACTATTTTGAATTCTAGAGCCTCCATGCCTTTGCACAATCCCCTTTTTCTCGGTCATACTTGAGATAACACTCATACCTCCTCATATAATTTCCTCACTAAATACCTGCATTAAGAGGTACTACACCCCTTCAAATATAGATATCTAGCTTTAATTCCACAAGAACTAAATGACATAATATACCTGCAACTTTTAAGAGTACCACATTGGTATAAGCCAATACTTAGGTCAATATTGTATAAAATATAAAATATTTGATGTATGTAAAGTTCCTATAATACATCATTGTCCGGAAGAAAGACCAAGCCAACTTGTGTAATGGCTGCGATGACTGCGCTGGGCGGTAGGCCGGTGCCAATCATGTTACTTTACAGATAACCAATGCAAATAATTAATGTATCTCTTTCCAATTTAAAGTTTGGTTTTGTACTCAAAGAAATCAACTTATTTGACCTTATTTTATAAACTATACCCGACAAGTTTGTTTTATTTTCAGTGTTGTACGTGCATCAAAATAAAGGTTGTTTTATTAACCGGGGTGCAAATTTTTTTCTTCCATTTACACGTTAATTACTATGAATATACAATTTTTTTTTCCCGAGATTTATAGTATATCTTTACACTTTTAAGTGTGAAACTAATTTATTAAGATACAGAAGGATGCATCTAGACCTTTTTTCACTCAAATCTTTGTGTGTGTGTGTGTGTGTGTTTTTTTTTTTTTTTTAAAAATACAGTTTACTTACTACTGTGTCTAATTCTTCCTTATAAGTGTATAAATAATATATTTTCATATTCAATGAATTGAAATTGATTACGTTCTCTACATAATATATTATTATACATTGGTCAGTGTCTCATGCCGTGTATGTTTTATTTTATTTTAATTCAACTGAAATTTAGCAAATATAAATTAAAATAGATAAGATATTCAAAATTTAAAAATAAGTTATCATAGTAAATTGAAAGATAGATAAGCCATTTATTGAGAAATGATAAAATAATAAATTAACTTACTTTAATGTAAAAGAATTCAAATTCAATTCAACAAATAGGGATGATTAACTTTAATTTCTATCTTATTCCTTTCTTATTATGGAGAAATGTTTCTTACAGTATATTCTTATACCATTTTTTCTTAAATAAAGGAGATAAATATCTTGGATTTTTGCCTATTTTGACCATCGATTGAATATTCAATTTAATCAATTAAAGATGCGTAAATTGGTAGGAATTAAACTGTTTTTTTTAACATTAATTTAGTCAAAAGGCTGATATATAGCTGACATTTAGGAAGACAAAATAGTTATTAAATAATTAATGAGAGGCAAAAGAGTGAATATGAAAATTTTCATACGCACACCCAGGCTAATCCAATCGTGACATAAAATATGGATGTTTTTATAATTAGTGCCACAAAAAAGTGTTTATCTTTTTTCTCTAAGTATCTTCGGCCGACAGCCGAATACTAATCCTTTTGAGGCGGGAGATCACATTAAGTGAGTAAACCTTTCCCAACAAAGTCTTTTCCATATGCTGTGCTGGGCTTTGTTGGTAAAAGTGTTTATCCTTTTAAATAACATAATTTGTGTCATTTCAATCTTACAAAGAAGGGGATCCACATCTTTGTGTTTTTGTCAACTTTCTCCTCCTTTATCTATTTCTTTCTCTTTCTTAAAATGATACAATTTTACGTCCTTTAAAATGATACATATTTTTCCCTTAGCGCCAAGTAATTTTGTCTAAAAATTAAACTAAAAACCTTTTAATTTTGTTTTTTATTGGGTACTAGTATGTTTCAACATTAAATAAGAAATAAGGGAAATTGACATAAATAGTATTCCTTAAGTAAAAAAAATTGTAATTTGTTGTTTCTCTAGATATATCATATAGAAAAGAGGAGAAAAAAGGCGTAGTGGGGCATGATACTTTTCCTCTATTAAAGTTACTAGCAAGCAATTAAGCAGGACCACACACATTAGGCTTTATGGCAAATTACATGGATAATAATAGCGTTAGCCGGTGACCGACCTTTCTCAGTTTCTCTCTTTTTGGCAACCAATCCTCACAATCACCTTGTTCCATTGCCAACCCTTTCCCTTTCTGTCATCTCTTCTCTTCAAATCAGAAACCCACAAGTAAATGCATTTCACTATGAAAAAACCATATAGCCAAATAAGAAACCAAATGTTAGGGATATAAAATGAGCAACATTAGCAATAAATTAATAAGTAAAACTTGTTTACATGCATATTCCTCAGCATTCACCTCACCTACCAAGAAAAAAACAATGGAAGAAAGAACGATGACCTTTTTCTCTTCCTCCTGTGGTAGATGATTAGTAAAAGGGACCTTACTACTTTAACTAAGGGAGTGAAAAAAAATGGTATGATTGGAATCAAATCATAAACCGAAACTGCATTAAAATAATTACATTTTTTAAACGATTTAATAATTAAAATGTTTTTTTTACGTCAAATTGATTATCAATTCGATTCAGATTTTAATAAAAAATAAAATCGAATTGAATTATGTCATATTTACAAATGTAAAAATAAAATTTATAAGAATCATACCAAATCAAACTGCATTATGAATATTATTATTTATTTTGAACAAGAAGAATTAACATATTTCTGTACCAATTTAAAAATCAAATTATTTTTCTAAAATGATTTGTTCAGTCTTGAGGAAGGTTGTTGAATCGCAATACATATCGTTAAGGGTGTAAATAAGTTAGGTTAGGTTAGACTTAAATAGATCAGACTTGTGTAAAAAATATTACGTCTGACGTGATCTGTTAGCCTGTATAGGTCCCAAATTATAAGTTTGGTCTGATCTATATTTTAAAAATAAAAGTCTTGTCCTAGGCCTGTTAGTCTGTTTAAGCCTATTAAACATTCAATAATTAAAAGAATTACTAAAATAATATTACTTTATTATTCAAAATTATTAAAATAATAATTTTATTTAAAATAAATAATACGATATAGGCTGACTTATAGCTTATAGGCCTGATAAATACAAAAAAGCCTATTACCTATTTTTAAATAAGTTATTTTTAAAAGTCTAGACCTGTTCTATTTTACTATTTGCAATAGGTCAAGTCTGACCTAATATAGGCTAGGCTATAGGCTCCTGTAGGCTGGCCTAGATCATTTACACCCGTACGAATCATGTATCGTTTGGTCAATTTTTGGTATAATGTATCGTGTGAATCGTAAGATATAGAAATATAATAAAAAATATGTAAAAGTATATAATATAATTAATATATATATAAATTCAAATTCTAAAAAGGATCAAATAAGCAAAATATATAACTAATTAAAGTTCAAACCAATTATTCTCTTACTCTTCAATCATTAAGACTAATATTATTATTATTATTATTATCAGCATCTAACCATCATCCTCTTCCAAAAAAGATCCTTTAGATTTTTTTAATTTAAATTGTAAATCAAATCTTTATTTATTTATATAAAAAATACATCTTTTGATTTAATTTTCATATCGCATGATATACCGTATATGTGTTGTATCGTATCGTAAAATACAATATCGTATTGTTTAATACAAATCTTTTTTTGATACACCCCACAATACGTATCGTTGACCTTATAAATCATATTATATCATATGAATCATATAGTATATCTTGAGATACTGATTATTGGATTTGACATACAAAACCAAAAGTAACAAACTAAACCGAAGTATCCTAAGTCCTAACTCTACCTTTTACAGTTTTAGTTTCACCATTTCCATTTTTTTTTACCGTGTTTGATTAATTGCCACCTTTCAATCCAACTAAAACTTTCTCAAGTTTAAAGGCTAAACAAAGTTTCACCTACTATTAGTACCCTTTTCATTGTGCTGCTATCTACTTAAACCAACAAAATGGCACCTGAAGCAGACTCAGAGAGCCAACAGAGACTCTCAATTCTCAATTAACACATGGGATTTTTCACCATTGCTGGCCCAAACCGTCACAAAGTAAAAAATTTTTTTTGGTAGACACAAAGTAATTAAACTCGTGTAACGAGCCATGAGGAACATTAAAAAAAGAAAAAGAAATCAACATTATTTATTTTGGGAGACTTAAAAAGAAAATATTAAAATTGCAGTTTTACAGTTCATCTGTGTGCTGTAGTGTGTGGGGTGCAATTTTGTTGCCCGTTAGTGATTAGCACGCCTGGCATTTCCATCATTCCCTCCCTCTCTCTCTTTTTCTCTTACCTCATCACTTCTTTTTTTCCCTTTCTTTTCTTTTTCTATTCTATTCTATTCTATTCTTTTTCCCTCTAATATTCCTTCTTTCTCTCTCTAGAATCCTTCTTCAGTCTCCTCTCCACTCTCCTCTTCTTTCTCTCTCTCGCTTTCCTCCTCTTCCTTTTTCCTTCCATTTTCAGCTTCCTCTAAAATCCTCTGATTGGATCTGCTGCAACCTATTAGTCAACTTTTTTATTTTTTATTTTTTGCTGAATTTCGATTCCGGTTTTCTCAGCTCGTGGTCGTGGTTTCTCGAATTTTCTGTTTTGCTGAATCGGATAAAGACAAAATCGATTGCTACTGTCTCTGCTTCTGTTCCAGGTATGGAGGCCTTGAATCCGTTCTCGCTGTTTTGATTTTAGTATTTTTTTTTCCTCCCCTTTCTGAAGTTGCTTGCGTTTTGCTTGAATTTTGATCCGGTTCCCGATTGGTCTGGCATGCATTTTTTTTTTCTTGATTTTCGGATTTCGAAATTTAAGTTTTTTTTTTTTTTTTTTTTTGAAATTAGAAGATGTTGTTGAGGTTTGGAACTTTGGAAAATGGAACATCCTTGGCAAGTGTTTCAGTTTTTTTTTTTAGGATGTTGTGTTTTCGGGATCAGCTCAAGTGTTGTGGCTTGTCGTGTTTATTGTTATGTGTGAATACGTGTCAACTTCCTTGGTATATGGGTAGCTCTAATGTAGTTTATTATTATGATTTATTATTATACGGTGGTATTTGCAAATGGGTATCTGTAATTTCATTGCATGTGGATGCGTTGGGGTGTGTCATCTACGTGGAGAATTCTGACGATTTTGCTCTTCTTTCACTTTTCTACACATACTTCTTCGAGTGTATACTGGATGCTTTTGTTTTTTGTTTCTCTGATGCAGCTTCGGCGTTGGATCAATCATCCTATATAAATAAATAAATAAATAAATAAATAAAATTTGTTTTCCTAGAATAGTAGAATTGCTATTAATAGGCTTCTCTTCCAATGGCAACTCTCCTAGTACAAGTGATATTCTGCAGAGTGCAGTGCAAAGCCTTTGTTGCATTCAAATGTGCTGTTTGTGTGGTTGTTTTTTTCATGTACTAGTATCACACAGCTTAAACTTGATGTAAAATGGTGCTACCAAATAATCTAGATCTAGTTGGCATTCAGAACAGACAGGTTGGCAAAAGGTGCAATTTTCTTTTAGGCTATTGTCATGTTTTAAGGCAAATTCAACTACAAGGCATGCGTACTTACTGAAAATACAATTTATTTTGTGTATTCGATGTCTGTGAACAGCGAGTGAGTATGTAGTTGCTGACAATGACATGCTTAGGAATGTGTTCTGATTATTCGTTGTGGCTTGTGATCCATCATTATTAACTTATGGATCATGATTATAGGTAAATAAGTTCGTAATGTACTTGATGTCAATAGAATTGATGGGCAGAATATTTGGCATTAATTGTGCAGATTTGTAACTGTGAATCGGCAGAATATTTGGCATTAATTGTGCAGATTTGTAACTATGTAATTGTGATTGTGTATTTATATCCTTAATTAATTAGCCGTAGGTTACTATGTAATTGTATCATACTATTTAAATGAGAAATCTCCAAAGGAGAACATACAGTTTTTATCCCAATTTCTCTGAGTTTAACATGGTATCAGTCTAGGTTTCGTTACTAAATTTTTTGTTGTGCTCACAGTCTCTAAGTTCCCAGTTCTAGTCTTTTGCGCGTACTGTTCACGTCGCAGTTCTTGTTTTTTTCTCCTCCTGCAACTTTTTTCAGCATCATGTCTACTGAAAAATATGATGTTCTTTTTGTTCGTCTTAATGGAAAGAACTACTCCACCTGGGCATTTTAGTTCCAGATCTTTGTCAAAGGCAAGGAGCTTTGGGGTCATGTTGACGGAACTAATTCTGCTCCTGACAAAACTACACACCAAGCGGCACATGCCCAATGGGAGGCCAAAGATGCACAGGTAATGACTTGGATCATAGGCTCTGTTAAGCCTAGTATTGTCCTCAATCTCAGACCCTTCACAACGGCATCTAAGATGTGGGACTATTTAAAGAAAATTTATAACCAAACAAACACTGCTCGCAGATTCCAGCTTGAACATGAAATTTCTCTTTTTCAACAGGATAGTCTCTCAATTTCTGAATTCTATTCTCATTTCATGAATCTTTGGGCTGAATATACTGACATTGTTTATAAAGATTTGTCGATTGACACCACAATGTTCATGATAGTCCAAAATATTCATGACACCACAAAACGAGATCAATTTCTCATGAAATTGAGATATACTTTTGAGGGAATTCGCACCAACCTAATGAACAGGGCTCCTGTTCCCTCCTTGGATGAATGTCTAAATGAATTGCTTCGTGAAGAACAACATCTCCTTACTCAGACAAACATGGAACACCAGAAATCTGCCTCCCTTCCTGTAGCGTATGCAGTACAAGGCAAATCTCGAGGTCGAGACATGAGTACTGTCCAATGTTTCTGCTGCAAAGGCCACAGACATTTTGCTTCAAACTGTCCTAAAAAGTTATGTAATTACTGCAAAAAAGAAGGTCACATCATCAAAGAATGTCAAATCAGACCACCACGGAGAAATGCAACAGCCTTCACTGCCACTATTGGCTCTTCTACTACTGTTTCTGTGGATCAGAATCCGCCTGTTTCTGTGCCAATTTTAACCCCTGAAATGGTTCAACAAATGATTGTTTCTGCATTTTCTGCTTTGGGTCTTTCAAGTAAAGTTTCTTTATCCAGCTCTCCTTGGTACTTTGACTCTGGCGCATCCAATCATATGACCAACAATGTTGCTTCTCTTACCAATGTTACAAATTACTCTGGTAATTTGCAAATACACACTGCAGATGGAAACAATTTACCTATCACAGCAATTGGTGATATTTCTTCATTTCTTACCAATGTTTATGTTTCCCCTGATCTCACCAGTAACCTTATTTCAGTTGGTCAATTAGTTGACAGTGATTGCAAAGTTGAATTCTCAAAGTCTGGTTGTCATGTGCAGGATCAACACTCAGGGAAGGTGATCGCGAAGGGGCCTAAAGTTGGACGTCTTTTTCCTCTTTATTCATTGTTGTCACCATGTTCTTTTCTGCCTTTTATTTCTTGTAATTCTGCAACTGTTAATTTTCAATTATGGCATAAGTGTCTTGGTTACCCAAATTCCAATGTACTTCATGCCTTAATGAAATCCGGAGTTCTTGGCAATAAACATTCCCCATCTTGTAGTGCTGTTCAATTTGATTGCAATTCTTGTAAACTTGGTAAAAGTAAAATTCTACCATTTCTGGTTCATCAATCAATTGTAAATCATCATTTTGACATAATTCACAGTGATTTATGGGGCATCACACCTGTAATATCTCATGCACATTACAAATATTTTATCACTTTTATTGACGACTATAGTCGTTTCACATGGGTCTATTTTTTGCGATCTAAAGCTGAAGCTTTCTCTGCATTCCAATTTTTTCATGCCTATGTTCAAACTCAGTTTTCATCAAAAATTAAAACTCTGCGTTCTGACAATTGAGGGGGGGGGGGGGAATACACATCTCATTTGTTTCAAGAGTTCTTGCAGAAAATGGTATATTATCTCAAAGGTTGTGTCCTTCCACACCCCAACAAAATGGGATAGTTGAAAAAAAAACCGCCATCTTCTTGATGTTGTCCGTACCTTAATGATGGACTCTTTAGTACCCTCCCGTTTTTGGTGTGAAGCTCTCTCAACTGCTGTCCATCTTATTAATCGGCTGCCTTCTCCAGTCTTGCACAATGATTCCCCTTTCTTAAGGTTATTTGGTAAGCAACCCAATTATTCTACTCTTCGCACCTTTGGTTGTGTCTGTTATGTTCTTCATCCGCCACCAGAACGCACCAAACTCACAGCTCAATCTGTTAAATGTGCTTTTCATGGTTACTCAGCCCATCAAAAAGGTTTTATATGTTATGATCCTCACTTACATAGGATTCGGGTTTCTAGAAATGTCATCTTTCAAGAAGATACATACTTTTTTGCTACTAACCAAGACCCTCAATCTTCTACATCCAAATCTGTCTTGCCATTGTTTCCTAACAGTTTTGCAGAAGAACAAGCTCGTCCTCCTGTCATTGTCTACCGAAGACGTTCGCCTGTTCCACCAATTCAGCCTTCAATCCCTTCAAGGCCCCCTTCTGATCATTCTTTGGCTGCTGATCCAGCGCATGCACTAGAAGCAACCCCTTTACGCCGCAGTACTCGCATTCGTAAACCACCGGAAAAGTATGGTTTTTCTGAATCTTTATCTTTGACAGCAACTTTAGCATCTATTCCTATTCCTTCTTCATATAAACAGGCAATGGAGAATAAATGTTGGCAGGATGCTATAGAAACTGAACTTCTTGCACTAGAGGAAAATCAGACATGGGACATCGTTCCATGTCCTCCGTCGGTTAAACCTCTTGGCAGTAAATTTGTATTCACTATAAAGTTGCGTTCAGATGGATCCATCGGTCAATACAAGGCTAGATTGGTTGTTCTTGGAAATAAGCAAGAATTTGGCCTAGACTATGAAGAGACCTTTGCGCCGGTGGCCAAGATGACTACTGTGCGGACTATTATTGCCATTGCTGCATCTGAATCTTGGCCAATTCACCAGCTAGATGTCAAAATTGCCTTCCTTTATGGTGACCTCAAAGAAAAAGTTCACATCAAACTTCCTATGGGTATGCCTTCACTATTACCTAATACTGTTTGTAAGCTAAAACGTTCTTTGTATGGATTAAAACAGGCACCAAGAATGTGGTTTGAAAAGTTTAGCACAACATTACTTGGTTTTTCCTTCATCCAAAGTAGCTATGATCCATCTCTTTTTCTACAAAGGACCTCCAAAGGAATTGTGATTCTCCTTGTTTATGTGGATGACATTATCATCACCGGCTCAGATCAAGAGGCTATCACTACAATCAAACAATTGATGCATACAACTTTCCACATGAAAGATCTTGGACAGCTCACTTATTTCTTGGGATTAGAAGTACAATTCCAACAAAAAGGCATCTTTGTCACTCAGCACAAATATACTCAGGATCTAATTCAGCTAGCTGGTCTCACCACTGCAACTATGGTTGACACTCCCATGGAAGTTAATGTAAAGTTAAAACGGGATGAAGGTGAACTCCTACAAGACCCAACTTTATATCGAAAGTTGGTAGGAAGTCTCATCTACCTCACCATCACAAGACCTGATATCTCTTTTGCGGTCCACACAGTCAGCAAATTCATGCAAAATCCTAGACACTTGCATCTTACAGCAGTACAACGAATCATTAAATATTTGTTGGCCATTCCCAGCCGTGGTATCATCTTTCCAACAAATGCAACAATAAAACTTCAAGCATACAGCGATGCTGATTGGGCTGGATGTCCCGACACAAGGAAGTCTACTACTGGCTGGTGTATGTTTTTAGGAGATGCCCCTATCTCCTGGAAATGCAAGAAACAGGAATCTGTCTCTAAATCCTCCTCTGAAGCAGAATATCGGTCCATGTCTGCAGCATGCTCTGAGATTATTTGGTTACGGGGCCTTCTTTCAGAACTTGGTTATTCACAAGCAACACAACTCCGTTGTATGTTGATAATACAAGTGCCATACAGATTGCAGCAAATCCTGTATACCATGAAAGAACAAAGAACATAGAGGTCGATTGTCATTCAATCAGGGAAGCTTATGACCGTAGAATTATCACTCTACCTCATGTCTCAACATCTGTTCAACTAGCTGACATCCTCACCAAGTCTTTGACACGTCAACGGCATAATTTCCTCGTCAGCAAATTGATGCTTGTAGATTCACCAGCATCAATTTGAGGGGGGATGTCAATAGAATTGATGGGTAGAATATTTGGCATTAATTGTAGAATTGATGGGCAGAATATTTGACATTAACTGTGCAGATTTGTAACTGTGAATCGGCAGAATATTTGGCATTAATTGTGCAGATTTGTAACTATGTAATTGTGATTGTGTATTTATATCCTTAATTAATTAGCCGTAGGTTACTATGTAATTGTATCATACTATTTAAATGAGAATTCTCCAAAGGAGAACATACAGTTTTTATCCCAATTTCTCTGAGTTTAACACTTGAATTCCTAATGCTAGATGAGAGAAGATATGTCTTAAGGTGAAGAGGTTATATCTTATATGAGGGTTGGTGAATGATTCATGACCCTTACTTTAGAACATGTGACTATTAACATCAGCTGGTGATGTATCCGGAAGATTCTTACTATATTGAAGAGTTGAACATAACGGGGAAGAATTTAAGATAATAGTGAGCTTTACTGTATCTCAGGGAACACAAGATCATTTACTTGTAGCATAAATTAACAGCAATACTTTGGCTAGCTTGCTGTTTTATTTTTTATTGCTTTTTCCTGGTAAATTTATCAAAGGATCAACTAGTGATGCAAACCTTAGGTGTACTCTATTTTCATCTCCTGATACTTTACTGTCCAAATAAATTTACTTCTGAACCAGAATTTTCTAGTTAAAACAACTAGTGGAAGCATTTGCATTTCCTTTTTCACCCACTATTATGGCAGCTTCAGCATATTAACACTTCGATCTTGCTTTTCTATTCACTCATTATATCATTTCTGGTTGCCTTTCAGGTTATTTATTGCTAAATTTAAGCTAGGTTTTGAAGGACCAAATAGTAGAAGAATATTATGGCCGTTTCCATGAGAGATTTAGATTCAGCTTTCCAGGGAGCTGGACAAAAGGCGTATCCTGCATCTAGTTAACATATTTTGCTGTTTACAATTTATCCAATTTTCATTTATACAAGATTCGTTCAAGGTATCTGCTTCACTTGGTTCTGTTCTATGCTTAATTTGATTTCACGCTTTGATTTGCTCCCAGTGCTAGTTCATTATTCTCCTTAACCATATATAGTGGACTTGAAATATGGCGTATTGAGAATTTTAATCCAGTTCCAGTCCCTAAGTCCTCATATGGGAAGTTTTTCACTGGAGACTCCTATGTGATCTTAAAGGTAAGCCATATTTTCCAAGTGATTATTCATTCATACAATGCTAGCCTCGTGTTGATATCTTCTGTTTCAGGAAGTTTTTATTTCTGTTTATTATTGTATTGCATGGACATTGTAATTTAAAAACAATTGCTGTTCCCAGCATGAAAAAAATCACATTATTGGCATGTGAGATTGATTTCAGCCTACATTTCTCTTTGGAAAACACTCATTATGGAACTTGTATATATTGTTCAGTTTGGGTACATAATGTGTCCTCAGATTAAAAGAACGACGTTGGTATTTACAAAATATGTTATTCTCTATAAATCATGTACGAACATGAGTTTAGCTAAAGGACGTTGTTGGCTTCATTCTCAGTCCTGTTCATTTTTCTTTGGAAAACATTCATTATGGAATTTCTATACAGTTTGTAGTTTTGGTGCAGAAGGTGTCCGTAGGTTAAAAGAATGATTTCACAATATGTATTATTTGCTCTTAATCATATGTAAGCATGAGTTCTGATAAATGACATTGTTGACTTCTTTCCCATGAGCTTCGTTTCCCCTTGCTGAGTCTTTGATTCAAGTTTCAATATATTCCTCGAAAGCACTTATTTTAGCTAGAATTACATTATTCTCTCTCTCTCTCTCTCTCTCTCTCTCTCTCGTTTTCTTTTTTCTTTTTTCTTTTTTTCCTTTTGACTTTTGTCCATAAGTGCTAATCCAGTAGTTTTTACTTTTAATTAAGTTGCGTGTGCATACTGCATCATATATGAAGCAGGAATTTTTATTAGTATGAATATTTTCTTATTTCTGATCCTTGCTGTGTAGACAACTGCATCAAAAAGTGGTGCTTTGCGTCATGACATCCATTACTGGCTTGGTAAAGACACCAGTCAGGTAAAGTTATTGCTATTATTGTTTTTTGGGTTATAGATTTTTTTCTTTTCTTTTTGTAACTTATTTCCCCTACTTCTCTGGTGTGACATTAGTTGTAATTGGTGTATACTTGCTATCATATGACTGTAATTTTAAAACAGGATGAAGCTGGTGCGGCAGCCATCAAGACAGTTGAGCTTGATGCAGCTCTTGGAGGACGTGCTGTTCAGTATCGTGAAGTACAGGGCCATGAAACTGAAAAGTTCCTGTCTTATTTCAAACCATGTATTATACCTCAAGAAGGTGGAGTTGCTTCTGGTTTTAAACATGCCGAGGCTGAAGAACATAAGACACGATTGTTTGTATGCAGAGGGAAACATGTTGTGCATGTCAAAGAGGCAAGTTTGACATTTTCCCCCTGCCATTGAGATTTGAGTCTTGTAGGTCATTATTGTGCACACTAGATCAGACACACACGTAGATAGAAACATTGTTTTCTGCTTGTTGAGTAACCGTTTGTGTTGTTTATAGGTTCCGTTTGCTCGATCTTCACTCAACCATGACGATATTTTTGTTCTCGATACTGAGTCAAAAATCTTTCAATTTAATGGTTCCAATTCATCTATTCAAGAAAGGGCTAAAGCTTTGGAAGTTGTACAGTATATCAAGGATACCTACCATGAGGGGAAATGTGAGATAGCTGCTATTGGTAAGTGGGCAAGTATATTTTGAAGTTTTAAGGGTGATTACTGATTATTACGAATTGAATGTTTATACTTGAACTTCCATGCAGAGGATGGAAAGTTGATGGCTGATCCTGAAACTGGGGAATTCTGGGGATTCTTTGGGGGATTTGCTCCTCTTCCGCGAAAAACAGCCAGCGATGATGACAAGCCTGCTGATTCTCGCCCTCCAAAGCTGCTTTGGTAATATGTTATTTCAGTTTTCCCTCTGGTATTTTTGTATGTGCTTGCACTACCAGTATATTCCATTAATTTTTAGGGAAATGATATTTGGATGAAATTCATTAATATTTACGTGTTTGTAATTTTCTTCTTTTACCTATTGTTTTTGGGGTAAATTGTTCAAATATTGCAATAATTAATTGAAAAAATGTTGGATTCTATTATTCTCTAGTTATAATGAAATGATCAATTTTGCAGTTTTGAAAAGGGACAGGCAGAACCTGTTGAGACTGATTCTTTAAAAAGGGAATTACTAGACACGAATAAATGCTATATTCTTGATTGTGGGTTGGAAGTGTTTGTCTGGATGGGAAGAAACACCTCTCTTGATGAAAGAAAAAGTGCAAGTGGAGCTGCAGATGTAACACCTGATTTTTATTTTATTTTATGTTTTAATTTTCAGTATGGTTTAGCATTATTCTGTAAGTTTTAATTACTCTTGATTTGCTGTTGACCAACAAACAGGAGTTAGTTAATGGCACTGATCAGCTGAAACCACAAATAATTCGTGTAATTGAAGGATTTGAGACAGTGATGTTCAGGTCCAAGTTTGATTCTTGGCCTCAGACCACTGATGTAACAGTATCTGAAGATGGTCGTGGCAAGGTTGCAGGTAAGTGTTAAATAATTTTACAGTTGTTACTCTGGCCTGAATAGAATCTCTGAATAATAAATTTTTGTCGCAAGCATCATTGATCATATATATTGGCAATTTGGCATCATGTCTGTTAGATAAACTTTAATTATAGTGTTTTTAGTTATTAAGAGTTGTGTCTTTTTAGTTATGAAGAGTTGTGTCGTTTGGCTCTTTAAGCTTTTGTATTTTGGCCTAAAAATAGGTCCTTTGTATTTCATATCAGTAAAGCCTGTGAAAGAGATAATAATAGATAGAGTTTCAGCTCCTTTATCTGTGAGTTATTTTACTTGTTTTGCTCCTAGTATAGAAATCGATCCAACAAATTTGTATCAGAGCTATGGAGAGTGTGACCACTACCAGTATGCCGTTGTCCCGCCTGACAAAGGGAAATTATGTGAATTGGAGCATTCAGATGAAGGCTCTGCTCGGATCCCAAGATGCTTGGGAAGTTATTCAGGAATGTTTTGTTGAACCTGCATCTACTGCAGGATTCTTAGCAGCTCAAAACAAGGCGTTGAAAGAGACGCGTGCGAAGGACAAGGCGGCCTTATACATGTTATTCCGAGCTGTAGACGAGTGAAAGATTCAGAGGGTGTATCCGACTTCATCACCCGAGTTCAAGCCATGGTGAATCAGTTAAAACAGAATGGAGAGGAATTATCTGAGACTAGAGTTGTTGAAAAGATTCTGAGGTCGCTGACAGAGGACTTCGAAAACATGGTATGTGCAATTGAGGAGTTTAAGGACTTGGCTACGTTTTCTGTTGAAGAGCTAGCTGGTTCTCTTGAAGCGCATGAGCAACGCAAGAAGAAAAAGAAGGAGGAGTCTCTTGAGCAAGCACTCCAGACAAAAGCAACAATTAAGGATGAAAAGGTGCTATACTCTCAGAATGTCCGAGGTAGAGGTCGTGGACGAGGTGGACGTGGAAATGGCCGGGGTGGTAGAGGTCGTGGTCAAGAAGGTCAGAGTGAGGAGAAAGAACAGTCAAGCCAACAGAACTGGCGTGGAAGAGGAGGTTGGTCGTATTACTCAAACATTGAGTGCTACAAGTGTGGCAAGTATGGTCACTATGCAAAAGATTGCTACTCGGATAAATGTTACAATTGTGGTAAGATCGGACATTTCGCAAGAGATTGCCGAGATGAGAAAGAGGTGGACGAGACAACCAACCTAGCCACAGAAGATGAGGCGAAAGAAGGTATTCTCATGATGGCACACAATGAAGGCAACACCGACAATGACATGGTGTGGTACCTCGACACGGGTGCAAGTAACCATATGTGCGGGCATGAGCACTTATTCAAAGAGATGCGAAAGGTGGAAACTGGACATGTGTTGTTTGGAGATGCGTCGAAGGTTGAGGTCAAAGGTCAAGGTACGATTTATTTCTTAGAAAAGGATGGCTTAGTTGGGTCAATCCGAGATGTGTATTACGTACCAGACCTCAAGAACAACATTTTAAGTATAGGGCAACTCATGGAGAAAGGTTATTCGGTACTTATGAAAGACCGGATTTTACACTTGAAAGATAAGCAAGGGCGTTTGGTTGCTCTAGTTTAAATGGGGAGAAATCGCATGTATAAGCTGAATTTGAGAAGCATGCAAGAAAAATATTTGCAGGAAGACGTAGAAGACAAGGCGTCGCTGTGTTTGCAGGTGGACGTAGAAGACAAGGCGTCGCTGTGGCAAACTGCCATGGACGAGGAGATTAAAGCAATTGACCGCAGCAACACATGGGAGTTAGCAGAATTGCCGAAAGGAAGTCAGCCCATTGGTGTGAAGTGGGTGTTCAAGAGAAAGATGAATGCTCAAAGTGAGATAGAACGGTACAAGGCGCGACTTGTTGCAAAAGGATACAAGCAAAAGACGGGAAGTCTTATGTTTCAACTCCGATGGAACCTGGTGCAAAACTCTCGAAGTTTGATGGAGGAGAACGAGTCGATGCAAGGAAATGTGGAGTTATTACATGTGGCAAGTCAAGACCAAGTCGGAGATATTTTCACAAAACCACTACCGACGTTACTACTGGAAAATTGCAAAAGGATGATTGGCATGAAAGATGGAAGAAATATTTAAGTTTATGGAGGAGATTTGTTAGATAAACTTTAATTATAGTGTTTTTAGTTATGAAGAGTTGTGTCTTTTTAGTTATGAAGAGTTGTGTCGTTTGGCTCTTTAGTTATGAAGAGTTGTGTTGTTTGGAGTCTTTAAGCTTTTGTATTTTGGCCTATAGATAGGTCCTTTGTATTTCATATCAGTAAAGCCTGTGAAAGAGATAATAATAGATAGAGTTTCAGCTCCTTTATCTGTGAGTTATTTTACTTGTTTTGCTCCTAGTATAGAAATCGATCCAACAACGTCATCCCATTTTTTGTTTTGTTTATGACTTTGTAGCACTTCTTAAACGTCAAGGAGTGAATGTAAAGGGTCTGTTGAAAGCTGATCCAGTAAAGGAAGAACCTCAACCCTACATTGATTGCACAGGACATTTGCAGGTACTCTGCTAGTTGCAAATCATCCATCAAAACTGATATTTCTTGATGTTACTTTTCTTAGTTTCACTTCTATCAGTTTTCTTATTGGTTTATATCCTGTGTAATTGAATTCTTCTAATGAGAGAATCTTCTAGAATTATCACAAGACCCTTAAAGCTCCCACAATCTCCCCATCCTAAAGATGGCCACCAGAATGAGAAGCAAAATACGTAGTCTTGTAGTACGTAAGAGCTGTGCTGTATTCTATAATATACTTGGGATATGTTAGCCTTCGACTACATTATGTTCATTTGACTTAATTGAGTAGCTGCATAATATCCTCTGTGAGAAATGAATTTAGAATTATGGAAAGGATTTAGTGTAGGTTGGGTAGCTTGCCACTTCCTACACAAATTGGAATGTGTAAAATATGAAACCTGTTAATAGAGAGGAAAGAGAAGCATATGCTGAAAACTGTATGTCTCAACTTCACTATGGACTCATGTATTTATATAATGGTTATAATAAATAGAAAGTTTCATTTTTCATATTATAATAAATAGAAAGTCTCAATTTTCATATTACTATACTTACATGATACACTGAACTGAGACACTTGCACTGAATCTAGACATAATGATGCACATCTCGATTACTCCCCTCAAGCTGGGGCATATAGGTCATATGCGTCATGCTTGTTACGAAAATAAATTATCTGAGGATCTCTCTAAAATTTGGTTAGAGTTAGAACATCTACCAATTGATCATTTGAATTATAAAACTAGTTTTGTTGTGGTTTGTTGTTTAATTTCAACATTCCTTTTTTTTCTCCTGCTGTTTACAATATCTTCACTCGAATCGCACAGGTTTGGCGCGTGAACGGTCAGGAAAAGATTCTTCTTTCAGGTTCTGATCAGTCAAAATTCTACAGCGGAGATTGCTACATCTTTCAGTATTCATATCCTGGAGAAGATAAGGAAGATCATCTTATAGGAACGTGGATTGGGAAGAATAGTGTTGAGGTGAAAGACTTAGTGTTTAATTCTCACTTGTGATTTGAATATAAAAAATAACATATAACCGGCACAAAAATGTTGACCTGTAGCTGAAAAATATATTAGCAGTTAAATTAATCTGCAAGTCCCTGTATGTTTTGAGAATTTTTGAATAGGTTCCTAATGTTTAAAAACTATAATTGGGTCCCTATAATAATAATGGGTTCATTTTTTCTGCAATTATTGCAGATAAGTTATCTGTAGTAAGCCCAATACGACGTCATTTTGGGCGGAAATCATGGTGTTTTTATAATTTTAATTTATTTTCATGGTTATTATAGTCTTTATAATTATAATTTCTTAATCTTTCAATACCAAAACAACATTGTTTTGGAAGTAAATGCAGATAACTTATCTGCATTAACTGCAGAAATATTTTTCCCAATAATAATAATTATTACTATTATTATTATTATTATTATTATTATTATTATTTCAATTAGGTCCTTGAAGGGACCTAAGTGAATGTACAGGGACTTGCAGATTAATATAACCTATATTAGTCAATCTTAGCCGTATGTATTACACTGTTCACTGCACTTGTAACTGTTTTGGGACCAGAAAGTATTAAATAAATTTGCATTTGGAGTATGTAAATGAATCTACTGCCTCACTGTTTACAATCTCTTTAATTATAAATAGGAAGAAAGAGCTTCAGCTAATTCACTGGCAAGCAAAATGGTTGAGTCAATGAAGTTTCTGGCTTCCCAGGTAATTTTTCTGGAAATAGCATCTTTTTCACTTTGTTGAGATACTATTTGTATTTGTGCTCTTTCTTTTCTCCTTACTGATATTTTGCATGTCTAATTGACTGTAGGCTCGTATATATGAAGGCAATGAACCAATTCATTTTCATTCTATCCTCCAAACCTTCATTGTTTTAAAGGTTTGTGGGATTCTGATATTGTGAGACCTAAAAGAAAATCACCCGTGTTATATATATTTCTGTTTTTATATATATATATATATATATATATATATATATATATATATATATGACTGCGGCCATTTAACAATTTATTTTTCCTTTTTAATCAGGGCGGGCTTAGTGATGGATATAAGACTTACATTGCGGAAAAGGAAATTCCAGATGAGACATACAATGAGGATGGTGTTGCATTATTCCGCATCCAGGGCTCTGGACCGGACAATATGCAAGCCATACAAGTTGAACCAGTATGTCATTTTTTCTCTTTGTAGTGGTTGCTTGTCTATCCACTCTTTCGTATTGGCAACACACACATTTGATTCTGTTTATGTAATAAAATTTTCTTTTCATATTCTTTTGTCAACCAGGTTGCTTCTTCCTTGAATTCCTCTTATTGTTACATACTTCATAATGGGCCTACTGTCTTTACTTGGTCTGGAAGCTCAACAAGCGCAGAAGACCAGGAACTAATAGAGAGGATGCTGGATTTGATAAAGGTCTGATATGTGCTAAGATATACTTAGTGAGAAAATTTTAATGCGTCTAAACAAACACAAAGATACCTTTTTTTTTGTGGTTCAAATTAATTGTGTTGGACAAGCAGCTATATGTTGGTGAAATTTTATATGCTTTTATGTTGAAAATGGTTAAATATATGGTTATTGCCATTTAGGGCTCTAACCCAGCGGCACTAGTATTGCCTCTGTTGTCACAGGGGTTTTGGGTTCCATGCTAGCCAGTGCCATTTCCCCCAATCCCCATTTCGCAGCCAGGAAATTAGTTGTATGAGAAAAAATAAAAAGAATCACTTATTATGTTAATCAATGCATATTTGCAAAGTTTAGTCTTAATTTCTGTGCAAAGACATCAATTTCAAGTTTTTAAACTTTCAAATGTTAAAGAGATTGTTGTAAAATATATTTGTTATCTTTGTTTTGTCAGGTTTCCCTGTTTATCTTGTTCTCATATGCTTGCCAATTTTCTGCAGCCAAATTTACAATCCAAACCACAAAGGGAAGGTACAGAATCAGAACCATTTTGGGATTTGTTAGGAGGAAAATCGGAATATCCCAGTCAAAAGATTATTAGGGAAGCTGAAAGTGATCCTCACCTATTTTCTTGCAACTTCTTTAAAGGTAAGGGGTCATTTTCTTGCTTGCTGGAAAAATTTATCTGAGCACCCTCCCCCTTTTGAAGGCAAACAACTGACTTGTTTATGATGGTTTTCTTCTGCTGCCTGACTGGAGCAATGTGCAGGAAATTTAAAGGTCAGTACATCCACTGATCTATTAGCTTTAGTCACCATGTATACGTGATTTTGGAATTTATGGAGATCCAGTGGTATGAAGGCATATCGAAGTAGTCCTTGTCTCTGCCTTAAAAAATATTTTGTTTGTAACGTGTAGGTTGCTTGTCATATAAAGAAAAGCTTAATGATACCATCCATTTTAAGCACAAGTGATGGGTCATTAATAAAATTGAAATAAAAACTAGTTTGATCAACCTGATATTGTTGGAAAAACATAAATGATAATCCCAGTACTCAAGAATGATGGCCAATGGAAAGCTGCAAAGCAGGGACAAAATATAGTTTTTTTAAGACATGTTATCCAACATTGGTTGTACTGTAGATCAAATCTGAGACAGGAAAGTGATAGTTACTGGTATTGAGTATTGACAATGGATCAGTATGAAAAACTGGGAGCACTGCTCCTTTTACAAATGTAGAAGAAAATGTAGAGACAAGCATGAGAAAAACAGAAAGAACAAATATGAGAAGCAGGGAGCTATCTCTGCCCCAAGGCCTTAGCCACCCCTGACTTCCTTACCGGTTATCTACTTATCTCTCCTCCCCAACCTCTTTCCTCCACATTCACATCTTCTCCCATGATTCCAGCATGCTTCTCTCCAATCCTTGGCTGCCTGCCTTTCTGTTAGACTTCTATCTTTCCTCCAAAACAGATTCGTCCACCAACTCCTTTGCATTTCTGTTCCTGAACCTGGTCCCTTTCTTCCTTCTCTGATATACGCGCATAGGAGGCCCGTCAGAAGGACATTATCAGGTGTTGAATAAGTCTTTATAATGGCATTCAGTCTGTACTAATATAGTCATATTACTCAATTAGATGATCTGTCATCTTTATTAAAAGGTTAATTTCCCAGACAGCAAAGAGTCAAACTTATTACTACTTGTATTATCAGCTGCAAAATAGAGTATGTTAGAATGTTTAGAAAATATCTTGATTGTATCTTTGGGTAATTTAGATTTTAGAGTATTTTTTTATTATTTCTTAGGAGTGGTTTTCATATTTAATTATATTTCATTAGTTGTTTCCTTATTTATGGCTTCCTTGGGCTCCATTTCTCCATGTATAACACTTCCACCTGACATGTTCTCTCTATCCATTAAGTTCTGCGTGTTTGGGCTATTTCTTGGCATTCTTTATGGTGATTATCTCTGTTTTGTCATTATTTTGATTACTGTTTGGCTCTTTTTCAAATTGAGGGGAGAAAGTTAAGAAGTGTTGTGCCGTGTTTTGGAGTCTGGCCCTACCATCTTTGTCTCCAGTCCTAGATGTAGTATGGCCTCGTCTCAGTCCTAGCTTTTATTTGCAAGTTTTTCTTTCCTTATATTTGAAGCTTGGAACTGTTGTTAGGGGTGTTCGCGGTCTGGATTGGATCGGTTTTGAAGCAAAAATAATCTGATCTAATCCTTTCGGTTTGGATTTTTTTTTAAATCCAATCCAATTTTATTTGGTTTGGATTGGATCGATTTTTGGTTTTTTGAAAAGCCTAAAATTTCAGTCGTACGAATCACTAGTTATATCAAAATAAAGTCATTCAAAATTACAAACCGCTGAAAAAATCAAGTCTTCAAACTAAAAAAAGTCTTAAAAATCATGAAGAGTTAAAATAGATTAATAGACAATAAAAAACTAAAACAAGATAGTTTGCTATCAATAACATCCAAGATTCCTAGTCTACAAAATAACAACCATGTCACCATTTTTCAAAAATAATAAATACATAATACATTGGATGGGTTTTCGCCAACCAAACCGAAAACCGATTCAATCCAATTAAAATATGCGGTTTTTTTCGGTTTTCGATTAATTCGGTTATCGGTTTTTTGGTTCGGTCACCATGGTTTGAATTAGTTTGGATCAGTTGATGAACACCCCTAGTTGTTGTTGATAAACTTGGAGAAGTTTTAGCTTTTTCTCTGTATAAGTGCTTGCTAGGATATTTCCGCCAATGATCATTATGCTAAGTCTCTTCTTTCTTGGTCATACTGTTATGGACTTGTACGAAAGGCCCACATAATCGGCCCACTTCAATAACCCGGCGAAAGGCCCATATAATCAGGCCCGTTTGGACAACCCGGCGACGTTCAAACTCGGCCACAGATAAGTCTCGGGACAACGTAACGAGTTACATTTAAAGGCGCGTAACGCACGGCACGTGTTACCATCCGTAACGGCCGACCAAGCTGTAATGGCCACCGCGCCATGACAGCTCAGCTCCACGTACAAACCCTGGGAGCAGCCCATATAAAAGGAAGGGCTATTCGACGGTAAAGGACACGCTCATTTTTCGACTCACTATCTTCACCACACTGGTACCATAATCACACATTTTACCTTATATTTGACGATCAAGCTAGGTTTAAGGATATCTTTACAGTAGATATTTCTAACCAAGGCAATACGATCTAGATTGACCCATCAGCCTAGTAGGGCTGAACATTCCTGTCTCTAAGACAGAACACATACAACATTCCAATTAGCTCTATAGATAGATGATTATTCTAGCCATCTTACCGAGTTATCTTTTCAGTATGCTCATCTCTAATGTATTTAGCATCTCCCGGTTGCCTTTCTAGGCATGTTTTGAGGAGCCTAGATTATACACACCCACACACATTCAAATTAGTTTTATAGACCAATGATTATTCTTGCCATCTTGCTGAGTTATCTTTCGAATAATGCCCATCTCTATGATGTCTTTAGCATCCCCCGGTTGCATTTTCAGTCATGTTATGAGGTGCCCAAATTATATTTATTTATTTATTTACATATAGCGTGATAAGAGGGTGATCCTGAAGTAGTGGTAAAGGTACTCCTTTGTGACCGAAAGGTCATGATTTCGAATCCGGGAAACAGCCTCTTTGCAAATATGCAAGGGTAACGTTGTGTATAAGACCCTTTCTAGTCGGGGTTTAATAGGGAGGTGTTTATATATAGCGTGATCAATGTAAATATAGCGTAGTGTGTTAGGACATGATTGATCCCTGCAAGATGGTTATGGCCATCATGGGTTCTTTAAAAGACTTGCTTTGGGTGAAAAATGCTGACAAAAAGTCTGGTCAATGTGCTACGGATCACTTTTTTGATACCTCAGTTCATACCAGAAGCACATTTATGAAATCTTATGTGTGAATTTACTCTTGTGTGCTCTACTGCTTAAGAAGATACAATTACTTGGATTTATTTCTGCAGCTATGTATTAATCTGAAGCAATATTTTCAGGTGACAGAGGTATACAACTTCTCCCAGGATGATTTGATGACGGAAGACATTTTCATATTGGATTGTCACTCAGAAATCTTTGTCTGGGTTGGCCAGCAGGTTGACCCCAAGAGTAGAATGCAGGCTTTAACAATTGGTGAGGTATAACTGAATTTGCTGGAAGCCATAAGCATACTAGTATAATTTAATAGCTAGTATTTGAAGACTTCGTTATGTCTTCTTAGTTATTTCAATGTTTATTTAAGTCCTTTGACATCCTATATCATTACAATCGTGAGATTTTAACTTAAAGTATTTCATGTCCTTTACATCATGGATTTTTACATCTATTAGAATTTCTAAAGTCTGGTGTGGATTTATTGACTCATTCTTTTGAATTGAGCAGAAATTTCTTGAGCACGATTTTCTTCTAGAAAAATTATCTCGTGTGGCTCCAGTATATGTTATTATGGAAGGGAGTGAGCCACCATTCTTCACACGGTTCTTTAAATGGGAGTCTGCAAGATCTGCAGTAAGTTTCTCAACATAATGGCATAATGATATGACTTCTGATTGTCTTGAAATCCTTCCTATGGACAATTCCTTTTTACTTTGCAGATGCTGGGCAACTCATTTCAAAGGAAGCTTACAATCGTGAAAAATGGGGGTGCTCCACTTCTGGATGTAAGGCATTTGTTTTTTGTTGTTTCCTTTACAATCACTAATGAAATGTTCCTTTTCTTGTTATAAATATTCATTCAAACTCATTTTTCTAATCAAGTTTTCAATGTTCTTGTTCTTTTTAGCAGTTTAGTGAGTTAAATGCTACTTCTACGTCAAAAGGATTTTTCTTAACCCATTTTTTAAATCTAAATTATTGTAGGTACAATAACAAGAAAAATTAAATTAAGGATTCATAATAACTGCAACTAATTTAGGCTGTGTGGAAAAATGTTTAACAGACTAAAGTATTGATTTAGTTATGCATTTTAGTGGCCATATATAAATAAATTGAATACTGAAGTGTGGCAAAATAAATGATATTATGGAAATAAACAGCTTCTTTTATGCAATTAAGTATTGCCTAAACTTTTATTATAGCTTCAAGAACTTGTAAACAAGCTTTCCAAATGCTGCATTTAATATTTGTAGGTTGTTTCGAAATTAAAGTAGATGGATTGATTGACTATGTGTGTGTGTGTGTTTTACTACTTTGAACCTGACATCAATATCACACCCCATTATGAAGGCTCTCACCAGTGCCATTGCTATTGAATATTTCAAGGATGGGTTCTTGCTGCTGGTCCTTGATAGTGGGTGAATATAGGCCTGAGGTTTGAGGGGGTGTTAGATATAATTACATGATGTAGATGTAACCCTTAATATTTTGGACTTCAACTGAAGTGTATCTAAGAGCATGCTAATGTACTTCTTTTTCTTTTAATTTGCTCTGACCTTCTACTTTGGAGGGAGAATATTTGAGTCCAAATATGTTTTATTTGTGTTTGCATTTGTTCTGTTTGGTTTCTCAATGCCCAATACATTATCAGAAACCCAAACGGAGAACATCTGCATCTTATGGGGGAAGGTCTAGTAGTGTGCCAGACAAATCCCAGCGTTCCTCCCGCAGCATGTCTGTCAGTCCTGATCGAGTTCGTGTGAGGGGCAGGTCTCCTGCCTTTAATGCACTTGCAGCTAATTTTGAGAACCCTAATGCTAGGAATCTTTCAACTCCGCCTCCAGTAATTAGAAAGCTGTATCCAAAATCAGTGACGCCAGATTCTGCAATACTGGCACCAAAATCTTCAGCCATAGCAGCACTTAGTTCTAGTTTTGAACAACCACCTTCAGCACGAGAAAGTATGATACCTCGGTCACTTAAAGGTAAACGATAGATGAAATAATTTAACGTCCTCCCTCCTTCCTTTGAATGATGATTTGAGTATCATAATTTACTTTAATGCAATATGCTTTCTGTTCTCTGCGTTGTCATATTGTGAAGTGAGTCCAGTTACCCCCAAATCAAACCCTGAGAAAAATGACAAGGATAATTCTGTGAGCGGCAGAGTGGAATCTCTTACCATAGAGGAAGATGTGAAAGAGGGTGAAGCTGAAGATGAGGAAGGTCTCCTGGTTTACCCATATGAACGCGTTAAAATAACATCTACAGATCCAGTAACCGACATTGATGTGACTAAACGAGAGGTATAATGGACTATCTAGCTATAACATCATATTCTCTTATCTACTTTTCATCTTTTTGTTTTTTTCACCCATTCTTCGGAAATTGCAGCTTATAATTAGGCTTTCTTTCATTTTAGTTGTGATTTGTTTGAGCTTGATGCATGCAGACTTATCTATCATCTGTGGAGTTCAAAGAGAAATTTGGGATGTCCAAGGATGCTTTTTACAAGTTGCCCAAATGGAAACAAAACAAACTCAAAATGGCTATTCAGTTATTCTGATTCTTACAGGTAGAAGTAGTTTGGATTAGTTTACATTATTTTTTCCTTGACATTTGTATGATACTTTCGAAGGGCCGGCTTGGCTCAGCGGTAAGCTTGCTTGCCGTGGTGTGTTAGGTCGCGAGTTCGAATCAGTCTCTCTGCAAAAAGCAGGGGAAAGACTGCCTAGAGTATTTCCTTCCCCAGACACTCACGAAGTGAGTATTTCAACTGCGTCGGCCCTTTTTTATTTTATTTGTATGATACTTTCCATAGTTCTTCTCGTGTCTCGTCTTATATCTCAGGGGGATTCTCTGTTTTGCAGTGAGAAACTGAACATAGGGAAGTACAAGGGACAGCATCAGTGTTTTTTTTTAGCATAGCTGCTTCTGCTCCCAGGAAACTTTTCTTGAAGAGAAACTAGAGATTTTCCACCTCTCCACTTCTCTTTGCAATGGTTTGAATGTTTAGTGTTATTTCTTTGATGAGTTAGTTGCGTGGCATTAATTTTATAGGGCACAGGTTGTTTGCGGGCTTGCTTTTTGTATTTTTTTTTAATTTAAAATTGTTTTGGTAAAGCAATTGGGGTTGCAAATGCGGTCTACTTAGGTTGTATTGATTTTGAGGATGAAGTGTGTACAGCAGAGTGTAAAAGCCAGTCAACTCGTTATTTTTGGAAATAAAGTGTGATTCTTTGTTCATCTCAATTGCTATTTCCAAGCACGCTACTGAAAGGAGCAAAAGGGTCACCTAGGAAACTGTTTTGTCCTTGTGAGACAGGTTAAGGACCATTGGATATTCTAGGGATGTGAAATGAACCAAGAGATGCGTAAAAAACATAAAAAAAAATTTGAACCGGGAATGGAACTGCAATTGAAAGAATTAATTTTTTAAAATCAGTTCATGAGCTGGTTTCAAAAATGAGTTCATGAATCAAATTGATTTTTAAGTAATGAATTCATGAACCGAATTTATTAAAAAATTAATTCATGAATTGAATTGATTTTTTTTCTCTTATTTATTAATTTATTTAGGTCATTTTTTTTTAGTTTTAGTTTTTTTTTTTCTCTTATGTGTTTTTCTCTTTTATTTATCTTTTTTTTATTGTTTATTGCTTTTTTTCAATTTTTAGTATCATTTATATTTATATATTTATATATTTATATTTTTTTATTCATCTTTTCAGAACGGTTTAAAAATCAATTTTATGGTGTGTGTGAAAGAATAAAAAAAAAATAATTTGCAATGCACTTAAAAAACTAGTTTTTAAAAACTAATATATGAATTGAATTGGTTTTTTAAAAAATCAATAAGTTGATGAATTGAATTGGTTTTTTCTTTTATTTTCTTCTCTATTTTTATTCTCTTATTTATTTATTTTATGTCTTTTTTTAATACTTTATTTCTGTAACTTTTTTATTTTTACTTTACTTTTCTTTTATTTATCTTTATATTTACCTTATTGTATTTTCTTATTGTTTATTGTTTAAAAAAAAAATTATATTATCATTTTTTTTCAATATTTTCGTATTTTTTATTTGAATTCAATACTGGCTTTAAAAATCAGTTTGTAACTGGTTAATAACCAATTCTGAATTGCTTTTTTTAATTCAGTTCATCGATCCGAATTGAATTGTGCACACCCTTAATTTGAACTGTATGCATTATACTGAATGGAAGGGAGGACTCACACTAAACCTAAACTAACCCATCATCACCTTTGAAATCTTCATTAAGGGAATTTGGTGTGATGTATAAGGTCTGGTAGTATAATTTATACTATATTATTGATATTTTCAGTTGTTTGGTGTGACCATCGTACAGTATAAGCTTATACAACATAGTCCCTTAATACATCAAAATAATCTATGACTTAATCAGGTCTAAAAGGGTGGGATTAGACCTGATAAGAGGACAATGTATTAGGGTTAGGGGTGAAAGTGGGCTGGGCTGGGCCAGCCTCGAAAAGCCCAAGCCTATATAAAAAAATTCAATTTGGCCTGGCCCAAGCCTAGTACGAGTGTGACTGTTAGCCTGGTTTGACCAGTTTATAAAAAATCAAATGGCCTGACCTAGTCCGTTAGCCGGTTAATTTTTAACTTCCAAGTAAAATCATTAATCAACTTCACAAAATATTCAAATTCTGTTGCTAAACCAAAAATCACAATTTCAACATCCAAACAGAGTCATGAATCACACCAAAGCTCATCACAATCTATATTTAAGTCACTTTCAAAAGTAAAATGTTCAAATTAAAAAACATATATTTCATTAGATCCAACAAATAAATCCATACTATGTAAATTAAAATAACTACATGAATCCAACAAACACATCATGATGCTTGTAGTAAGTATAACCTCTCTAAAAAAACTTTTACTATATTCAATTATTCATATACACAATATAACATGTTGAGATTTTGGTTCCTCCTACATAAGAAATAAAGTCAGATGTATATTAAAATATAATTGAATATAATCAAGTTATAAATAATTGCAATTGATTAAATTTATATCTTTTATTTTTTCTTCGAGCATATTTATTCTATTTTATTTTATTTAAAATAAATAGTACAATATGGGCCGACCTGTAGGCTTGTAGGCCAGGCCTTGTGAAAATGGGCCTACGACCTATTTATTAAACAAACTTTTTCAAGGACCAAGTCCAGCCTATTTTACGAAATATAATAGGTCAAGTCTGGCCTGACGTAGGCCCCTGTAGGCCGGCCCGACCCAGTTTCACCCCTAATTTAGGGTAATCTCTCCTTCCCCCTTTTGCCCATTTCTTCTTCATCTCCTTCCTTCCTCCACTTTGTTCAAGCATTCCCTTTGCCGAAGACACCACAAACCCACCCTTTCCCTGAATCGTTCCATCTCTGTTGACTGTCGCCAACGTCAGCATTGGTGACGTTGTCAAACATTAGGTCTTATATTTTTGTCAAAATATTTATTTTTATCCTATCTAGTATTGTAAAGTGCATTACCAAACATTGGATAATATTATTTCATACAATCCATTATCTTATATAATATTATACCAAATGCTGGATAGTATTAAAATTTAATCAGGTCTTATATTATCAGATCTTATACTATCAAGCATTATCCTATCATGTGTACCAAACATGCCCTAACAGTAAGCTTTCCATGGTTCTCCAATTACTTTTAGAAATAAATGCCTTGGTTTAATATTGTAATTATGAAACCAACTTCAAGCCACCATTCCCGAAGCTACTTAATCTTTGTTTTCTTCATAATTGTGGTGATCAAATAAAGTGAGAGTATAATTCAGTTGAAGAGGTGCTAAGCTGAATTCCTCATGCTCAGCTATATGTTTAACTATTTGTTTAAGCCAAACGATAAGATGGGCCCAATTGATTCTTATAATGCCCATAAAAATGCAATTAAAAATAGCCGAAGTTTTTGGATTTGCACGCAATTACAGGTTTACACTCTTATTCTTTTTTTACATTATTATTATTACGGGCAAGGCTCTACATCCTATCCGTAAGATTATGTTACCGTTCACTTATCCTAATTACATTTACCATGAACCTAACCCTTTTAATGATTACTTGCTAGCTCTGCTAGGGTTGGTTAACAGTGATTCATATTAGACGGGGCAAGACTACCTAACCTATAATATGGTATATAGACAGGCTAACAAGAAAAATATATACTAGAAAGAGAAAATAACAAGAGAAAGAATATACATTAAAACTAGAAATTTAAGAAGACATGGTATCTTGGATATGGAGAAGGATTTCCTTTTTGAAAATCCCCGAAAAGCTTTTAAGAAGACTGGAAGAGCAGGAACAAGGTGGCCTTTTTAATATTTTACAAGGAAATATTTTATTTATACAAAAGGTGAGTAATACAAACTCGTTATATTTAGACCCAGGGATACTTCTTTACACATACAATACTCAATGATCATTACAAATAGTTACAATATTTATTTATAGACTCGAACTATAACTATGGACTTGAAACACGGACTTGAAACATATTAAAGAATTCTTTCTTTTCTGAGCAGGGTACGCATTCTGGGCCCCATTGTTGCATCAGTTTCAAAATAAAGATTCTTTGAAGAAAGCTAAATAATACAAAACGACAAAAACCGAATAATAAACATGTGACACAAATATATGAAGTATCTTTGCCGACACTAATAATTTGCTTTTGTTGTCACTGAAGATAAGATTTTCTTTTGTTGACACCATTAAGGATGTTTTGGAGATAAGATTCTTCTGACACCTATTTTTACTATTCTTTTGCCAAAGTTGCCCGATGATAAGGTTTTGCTGCCAAAGGTGTCTTGGGGATAAGATTCTTTGTCAGACTATCCTGGCTAGAAATGTTGGTCCTATACCCTATCAACTGTATTATGTCTGCCAACTGTATCCAAAGAATCTTTAGAGACTGGGCTAGGTACATCATTATCTTCTTTTTCTTTTTTTGATTCAACTATTTATTTATGTCATTCGCTGCATAATTGCTGCAATCGCAATTTGAGACAGCCGAGAGTCCGGATCTGCTGATTGGGCAACATGCGCAGCAAAATCCCCAGGAGCTTGGGAGGGTTATTCATTACTGGAGCCATAATTGGAGCCGCACGCCTATCATGACGTGCTGGAGCGGAATCGATGTCCGACACATCTTCACTAATATGGACATGATCATAATCCACATCGTTTCCTGGCTGGTTTCGAGGGTGATTCACCTCTTGAAAAACTAGATCCAGCGCCTGATTGGTGGGAACTTCGAATTCTGAGAAGAGTTTCCCACTGACGGCGCCAAATGTTATGTCCTTGAGACAGAGATGTCCGGCCGAATAGGCTAGTATGTTAATCTTGGATCTAGTGCCCCCTCTAAGGTATCTATGAAGGAGATACCCTTGAGTCAAGCAGATCACTGTGCACTGCATACTATAACGACATTAGCCAATGGGGTGTGTGTGTGCACAATGACAGCATAACAATCAAAGAGAGAGAATGTGTACCTTCAGGGTTTTACCTCTTATTTATAGGAGCTACCTGTGGGTACTGTGATGCGGGCATTTAGTACCTCTGATGAGAGCCCAGGCCGGTCTGCCATGCTGTCGTACTAGGATTAGTATCCTTGATGGATTCTATCCGTAATTATACTTGATTAGAATCTTGGATTGCCCTTTATTGGGCTTGTCATTCAATGGGCCCATTATATGGGTCCATAACATAATTTATACAAGTCTTAGAATTTATCACCAGTAGCCATTATCATGAGCTACCAGCTATCACAATTGTCATTGGCCACCACCTCCCACAACCACTAGGAACTTTATTGTCGCCATTAGCCACTACCCACTACCCACTACTATCACCACCAACCAACCAACCACCATTCTTAACCACGACCACTATTCATTTTCAAAAGAATATGAGGATTGGCTCGACAACTGAGTCAACCTCTGACTACTTTCGATTGGATCACCCGAAAGCCTGAAATATAAACATATATCCAAAAATTAGTGCATACAGCAAAAGCAATGCCTCCTAAAAAATACTGCAGCAAACCTTTTTTCGAAATCTACGATCTCAGGCACATTGGAATCAAAAATTATTTTCGTCGTATACTTTGTATTAGCTATTCCATTTTTGCCTACAAAATTTGTAAAAAATATACGAAATAAATAAAAGAAGAAAGAAAATAGTAAAACAAAAAAAAATCGAGAAATACAATACTAAAAAAAAAAAGAATACCCCTAAAACCCTTTATCCTTGCAAGCTGAAGTATTATAACATTTTGGGCATTCTGATTATTTGCTAAGAAAGTTTAGACCTCATCTACGTAGGACTCCCACAAAGTACACTCAAGCTTCTGACCCCTATTAGGAACAAAAGAGATATAAGAAATCATGCAAACTCTCAACGTTATTAAATTGAAAAACACGTAAGAAATTAAAAAAAATCAGAAATATACATAACATAAATACCTCAGATTGTCAAGCTCCACGTCAACCATTATTGTTTTCATACTAGAGATGACATGTTCACGGACTTCCCCAATTCCAGACAGCAAACCAATAACGTCTACAGAATAAGTAACATGGATTCAGCATAACGTCCTATATAAATTTTTTTAAATGAAAACGAATAACACTATAGACCAAAACAATCACCTATTAAATACGGGGAGTCAGACGATTCCTTCTCAATAACGTCAAATTCAGCAAAATCAAAATCGTGCTCAGGAATAGTAGTGTAACAGCCTGTGTTAACCCGGATTGTTAACATACTATCGTATTAAGCCACGCTTAATTAAAATGCGGAATAACTTTTTCTTTAATTCAATTATGACATCATTAACTTAACCAACTTGATTACTTAATCATTTTCATTAAAATACCGCCTGTATGTAAATTGCATGACATCTAACTGAATACCTCGTACATAAATATAATGTGAGTATCTAAAGCCACAGGTCTACACAAGTAGCCTGGGTCAAAATCCTCATACTTTAATTACAACATTAGTTTAAAAGACAATAATCAAACCATGTGGCATGGACAAACCCCATGCTCACCAAATAAGGCAACAATGCCCAATAACAGTCATAACATAAACTCGGCAGAAAACATAAACAACAGTAGGAAAACATAACAACAGTCAGCATATCATCAATCAGCTCAGCTCTGACCTCCTGCCACCTGAGCCCTCAACATTACCTGATCCTGAAATAAGCGTCCCCAAACGTGGGGTGAGATCTCTAACAAGAAAACTCAGTAAGACAAGGGGTCCTCAAGGAGTCTCCACCCCAAGCTCACTTACATGTGTAATATAAGTTCTAAAAACAGTATTACAATATAAGTTCTAAAATCATGCGATGCAGCAATTAATCATGCCATGTGTGCTTTCAAATCTACTGGCCAGAGAAATGTAGGAATACGTCTATGCCTACATGAGTACATGGATACTACCTGCACCTCACCCACAGCTTCTCCATCTTGTATGTACTACATACTCAGGATTGCCGTCTAGGTGGACACCACATGCATCTCATAAAAGCTCATTACATATAAATAGCTCAACAGCATTTCCAAAATAATAAAGCATGTAACACAGCATGCATAAACCCATCCCCATGGGACATGGTGGAACATCAAAATGGCTAAACCGAGGACACGAAAGCTTACCTTGCAAGCAATCAATCCAAGCCAAGAGTCCAACCACTCACAAGTCCACAAACAGCAGTATCACAATCTGATATGGACCAATAATACATCAATATTCATGCATCACAAGCATACAATTTAAAGACTACGCATTTTCTTTACGTTTTACGTCTTAAGGCTTCCAACAAAGCCATAAGCCCTTAATCACATGATTCTGACTTAGTTCATTTATTACAGAAGTTCAACTTTCTTAAACTAGGGTCCACACACACCCAATAGCTTACTGTTCATACAGTACAGCTACTGTCTGCGCAGAACCCAGGATATCCGGATATCTTGAAGAACATATCCGGATATGCCATATCCGGATATCACACTGGACATATCCGGATATGTCATATCCGGATACCCAGATCCCATATCCGGATATCAATATCCGGATACCATATCCGGATACTGATATCCGGATATCTGTCCGACAAATATCCGGATATCTCACGACAGAATGCAGTTTCTGCATTTCGTGAATATCCATCCCAAAGATCCAACTTTTATGACATGTACACGTTAAAGCATGCATCTTTAATCCATTTTAGGTTCATATACATTATACCCTCTTGTTTACTCATTAAACATGGCCAAGACATCAACTTTAAGCATCATAAACTCATGATCATGGTGAGATAACTTACTAAAGTTCAAAACAGAGGCAAGGTGTGCTCTTGGAGCTCTCCCAAGGTTCCTCAAACTCAGCCTAAGTAGGAGCACGAAAATGACACTTTCAAGATGGGTTCTTGCACCACAAGAAGGCACTTTGAAGCTCACAATGACTACCACAAGGTAGCCATCACTAAAGCTCCAAACTCAGCTCACTAAACACCCCTCACCCAGCACCTCCACTCAGAAAAGGTTGCACCACCCTCACCCAAGACACACTCTAGTTGCTTGGAAGGAGGAATGGTGAAGAAGGTAGAAGAAAAGGTTACCACACTCACAAATGATGAAAGGAAGCAATGAAACAGTGCCAAGCACTCAGAAGCAGCAGCCTCTCACGTTCATATGGGCATGCCTAGGGTTTTGTGCCCTTAGTGTGCCTATTTATAGGCACATGGCCACTAATCGCGCAGTATTAGCCTTAATCGCAAAGTAAAATATATTGATCTCAAACTTCGGATTCTAGACCTACGCATTTTTCTAAGATTTGTCATATTTTTATTTTATTTTTCGGAGCACCTTTCCGGTACGCGCTTTTCCATAGCCAGTATCAGTTCTGGCATCAGATTACGTTATTTTGACTTGAAACTTGTTTTACAAGTCCTACATAATATTCTAGTAATTATCATGCATTCGTTATAATTTTCCGGGATACTTTTCCGGTACGCATTTATACCGAGTAGCAGAACCGGTATCTGCGCTTTCCTTCCGAAAAGCGACTTTCAGCATTTTTACTCACTCAATATAATTATCTAAGCCCATTAATAATTATTAGGGTCAATTATGGAATTATTTCCTAATTATCATAATTAATTTACTAGTTACCTTAATTAGCGGTGCGGGTTCTTACATTCACCCCACCTTTTTAAGGATTTTGTCCTCAAAATCAGAAACATACTTGTCTCGAAAGTCGGGATACTGTCGGAGAAGCTCATCCTCTCGCTCCCAGGTACACTCCTCAGGACTACGCCCAGTCCACTGCACCTTGACCATCGGAATGATCTTGCTCCTAAGCTGTTTCTCGCCTCGATCGAGAATCTTGAGTGGTCCGACGGGAGTCTTTAAGTTCTCCCGAACCTCCACATCATCCGGCTGCACCACGTGCGAAGGATCTGCTATGTACTTCCGAAGCTGAGACACGTGAAACACGTCGTGGATGTTGGCTAAGTTCGGAGGTAAGGCGAGTCGATAGGCAACTGGTCCTACTCTACCAAGGATCTGGTAGGGCCCAATGAATCGCGGGCTCAACTTCCTCACGCCGAGTGCCCGTCCAACACCGGTGACAGGTGAAAGTTTCACAAACACGTGCTCACCCTCACTGAACTCCAGTGGTCGATGCTTGACATCATAGTAGCTTTTCTGGCGATTCTGCGCCTGCTTCAACTTTTCCCTGTTCATCTGGATCTGTAGGGTAGTATCTTGGACAAAGTCCAAGCCAAATAGCTCTTTATCTCCAACCTCAGACCAGCAAGTAGGAGTCCGACACCTCCTACCATACAGCGCCTCGTAGGGTGCCATGCCCAGACTAGCATGAAAACTGTTGTTGTACGAGAATTCAACCAACGGAAGGTACCTATCCCATACAGAACCCTGCTCCAATGTGCAAGCTCTCAGCATGTCCTCCAATGTCTGGATGGTCCGCTCAGTCTGTCCGTCAGTCTGAGGGTGATAGGCGGTACTCAATCTCAACTGCGTACCAAAAGCCTCCTGCAGCGCCTCCCAGAACCGAGATGTGAACTTCGGGTCCCTATCACTGATGATACTCTCGGGCACCCCGTGAAGCCTCACAATCTCGCGGACGTATAGTTTGGCCAGCTGCTCTGTAGTGAAGCTCACCTTCACTGGAAGAAAATGGGCAGACTTGGTCAATCTGTCCACTATGACCCATATCGAGTCACAGCCAACCTGAGTCTTCGGCAAACCCACAACGAAGTCCATGGAAATGCTCTCCCATTTCCACTCTGGAATCTCAAGAGGTTGAAGTTTACCATACGGCTTCTGGTGCTCTATCTTCACTTTCTGACAAATCAAACACTTGGACACGAAAACAGCAACATCTTTCTTCATGCCCGGCCACCATAAGCTTTTCTTCAGATCTTGATACATCTTTGTAGCACCAGGATGGATAGAAAACTGGCCCTTATGGCCTTCTGCCATAACCTCATCAGTCAACGGACCTCGAGGAACCACAATCCTCTGCTGAAACATCAGAAGTCCATCCTCATTCCAAGACACACCGTCTTGGTTCTTCACATAGTCCAGGCACTCTCTCTGAACTTGCGCCTCTTTGATCCTTTCCAACAGCTCGTTCACAACGTTTGTTGTCTCCAACTCGAAAAGTGCACTCTCGCACGGAGTGGTCACTGCCAACTTCCGAAACTTCGCAACCACATCAAAGTTACAAAGTAACGTACTAGGCAAACTCCCGGATTTCCGGCTTAAAGCATCGGCTACCACATTGGCCTTACCAGGATGGTACTTCAGCTCAAAGTCGTAATCCTTCAGGAATTCCATCCATCTTCTCTGCCTCATGTTCAACTCTTTCTGGTCAAACAGATACTTCAAGCTCTTGTGGTCACTGAACACCACAAACTGCATACCGAACAGATAATGCCTCCAAATCTTGAAAGCAAACACGATCGCAGCCAGCTCCAAATCATGAGTCGGGTAATTCTCCTCATGAGGTTTCAACTGTCTAGAAGCAAAAGCAACCGCTTTACCTTTCTGCATTAGCACACAGCCTAACCCCTTTCCAGAGGCATCGCAGTATAACTCGAACTGTTCCGCAGGATCAGGAAGAACTAACACTGGAGCAGTAGTCAGTCTCTCCTTCAACTCCTGGAAACACTCCTCACACTCATGTGTCCACACGAATGGAGTCTCCTTTCGGGTAAGGCGAGTCATTGGTAGCACCATCTTGGAGAATCCTTCTATGAACCTCCTATAGTAGCCTGCCAAACCCAGGAAGCTTCTCACTTCCGTAACCGTCTTAGGTCTCTCCCAGTCCATCACGGCCTCAATCTTGTTAGGATCAACTGCAACTCCATTAGCAGAAATCACATGACCCAGAAATTTCACCGCCTTGAGCCAAAACTCGCATTTCGACGGCTTCGCATAGAGCTTTTTCTCTTTTAGCACTTGCATCACAATCTTCAAGTGCTCAGTATGCTCCTCCTCTGTCTTGGAGTAAATCAAGATGTCGTCAATGAAGACGATCACAAACTGATCCAGGTACGGCTGGAAGATCCTGTTCATGTAGTCCATGAACACTGCGGGTGCATTGGTGAGTCCAAACGGAATCACCAAGTACTCATAGTGCCCGTACCTTGAGCGAAACGCTGTCTTTGGGACATCCTCCGGCTTTACCCGTATCTGATGATAACCGGACCGGAGATCAATCTTGGAATACACACAAGCACCCCTGAGCTGATCCAGCAAATCGTTAATGCGTGGAAGAGGGTACTTGTTCTTGATTGTCACCTTGTTCAACTGTCTGTAGTCGGTGCACAACCGCATGGTCCCATCTTTCTTTTTTACAAAAATGATCGGTGCTCCCCAGGGAGACACACTCGGCCGAATAAAGTCTTTCGCTGAAAGCTCCTCAATATGCTTCTTCAGCTCCGCCAACTCTGGTGGCGACATCCGGTATGGAGCCAACGATATAGGCCCCACACCAGGCAATAAATCGATGGAGAACTCTATCTCCCTCTGTGGTGGAAACTCAGGAATCTCCTCGGGAAACACCTCGAGGAATTCCCTCACCACAGGAATGCCAGTGAGATCCTCCTGTGTCCCACTCACCAAACCTCCCAACATGACATAGCCAAATGCCCCTGCTCTCAAGGCTCTCCTCGCCTGCAGGACTGAAATGAACGGTGAGGAACTGGCTGTGGACCCACTCGGAGACATCACCACTCTCTTGGCACAACAATCAATCAATGCACAGTTTCTGGACAGCCAATCCATGTCCAGAATAATCTCCAGGTTGGCCATCGGCAATCCTATCAGATCTACCGAGAAGTCACGGCCATCCCACTGAAACGCTACATCGCGATGAACAGTGGAGGTCAAACATTTTTCTCCGGTGCCGGTGGTCACCCGCATCGGTGGAGAAAGCACATCACTGGGCAACTCAAGCCCCACAGCAATAGGGGTAGCAACAAAAGAGTGCGTTGCCCCGGAATCAAACAATACATCAATAGTTGATCCACCAATGGTAACAGTACCTCTGACCAGGTTCGGAGCTCTGTCCGACTCCTGACGATCCAACGTATACACACGTCCCGTAGTAGGTGGCACTGCTGGTGCCCCAGTAGGAACCATCTGCAATGGCACAGCTTGCACTGCAGCAACTCTCGCCGTCGGGCAATCTCTGGAATAGTGGCCCTCCTTGCCACACTAGAAGCAAATCAGCTGTCCGGTAGAACACGGCCCAAAATGTGACTTCCCGCATCCAGAACACCTGGGAGCAGGTGGTCTAGCGGCGTTCCCCTGAGTAGCAGTCCTTCTAAACTGATTTGGCGCTTGCTTAGCCGCCATCTGTTTGCCCTTACCTTTATTCGCAAAATTTTTATTCTTCCAGGGAGTGGAACCGCCGGTACCCTGTGGCACCTCCATCTTGGCCTTTTTGGCCTTACTCGTGCTGTAGAAGTCCTCAATATCACGACACTGCTGGACCAGTGTCCCAAAATCTCTGGAAGCAGACCCAGCTAAGTAACCAGCAATATCCTCACTAAGTCCCCTGCGGAACTTAGCGGCCAAGAATGTAGGAGTAGGCCTCGCCATCCTGAAGTGTGAAAACTTCACCAGCTCATTAAACATGGCCAGGTACTCGTCCACAGACAACGAGCCCTGAACCAACCGGTCAAACTCCCCCTGCTTCCTCTCCTGTGAGTCATAAGGGAAGTACTGACCCAGGAAGCTCTCCTCGAAGAATGGCCACGTCATCACATGGCCCTGCATCTCGTAGACATGAGAAAGGTTGGTCCACCACTCGTGAGCCTCGCCCTCCAGCATGTAAGTGGCGAACAACAGCTTCTGCGGATCGGTACACTGCATGATCCGGAAAATCTTGTCCAGCGCCTGAAGCCATCTAGCAGCAGCAATGGGATCATAAGATCCGTCGAAAGAAGGTGGCTTATGCTTGCGGAAAGCATTCAGCCGGCGATCGATCTCGTCACGATCCTCAGCAAATACGGGGATAGTCTGCATAGCCCCCGTCAAGTGACTGCCCTCACCCATCTGGCTCTGGGTGTCCTCCTGTTGACTAGGCGGAGGTGGCGGCGGTGGCGGCGGTGGAGGTGGTGGAGGACACTGGCCAGCAGCAGGACCAGCCCTCAACTCCTCCAACATGACCCTCATCATAGTCATGTTGGCCATCCGGTTCTCCTCCAGAACCTCTGCCGTGGCTCGCCGGTTCGCGTCTCTAACAGCGTCCAGCATCGCCTGGTTTGCCAGCCTCGTGGCTTCCTGGTCGGCTAGTCGGGCCGCCTGCATCTCAGCTAATGCAGCCAGGACAGGATCCGTCTAATCCTCGCTCGTACTTGTGTTCCTCCTTGGTGGCACCATGACTCTGCACAAGTTACACAAAGAATGAGTTGATCAGGCCCACACCATGTGGTCACATATGCATCATCATGACACATACCAGTCAGAGAAAACACAAAGTAGACACGCAACGACACATCCTAAGTTATTGCAATACATACAGGCTTTTCCCTAGAAAGTGCTCTGATACCATAAAATGTAACAGCCCGTGTTAACCCGGATTGTTAACACACTATCGTATTAAGCCACGCTTAATTAAAATGCGGAATAACTTTTTCTTTAATTCAATTATGACGTCATTAACTTAACCAACTTGATTACTTAATCATTTTCATTAAAATACCGCCTGTATGTAAATTGCAAGACATCTAACTGAATACCTCGTACATAAATATAATGTGAGTATCTAAAGCCACAGGTCTACACAAGTAGCCTGGGTCAAAATCCTGATACTTTAATTACAACATTAATTTAAAAGACAATAATCAAACCATGTGGCATGGACAAACCCCATGCTCACCAAATAAGGCAACAATGCCCAATAACAGTCATAACATAAACTCAGCAGAAAACATAAACAACAGTAGGAAAACATAACAACAGTCAGCATATCATCAATCAGCTCAGCTCTGGCCTCCTGCCACCTGAGCCCTCAACATTACCTGATCCTGAAATAAGCGTCCCCAAACGTGGGGTGAGATCTCTAACAAGAAATCTCAGTAAGACAAGGGGTCCTCAAGGAGTCTCCACCCCAAGCTCACTTACATGTGTAATATAAGTTCTAAAAACAGTATTACAATATAAGTTCTAAAATCATGCGATGCAGCAATTAATCATGCCATGTGTGCTTTCAAATCTACTGGCCAGAGAAATGTAGGAATACGTCTATGCCTACATGAGTACATGGATACTACCTGCACCTCACCCACAACTTCTCCATCTTGTATGTACTACATACTCAGGATTGCCGTCTAGGTGGACACCACATGCATCTCATAAAAGCTCATTACATATAAATAGCTCAACAGCATTTCCAAAATAATAAAGCATGTAACACAGCATGCATAAACCCATCCCCATGGGACATGGTGGAACATCAAAATGGCTAAACCGAGGACACGAAAGCTTACCTTGCAAGCAATCAATCCAAGCCAAGAGTCCAACCACTCACAAGTCCACAAACAGCAGTATCACAATCTGATATGGACCAATAATACATCAATATTCATGCATCACAAGCATACAATTTAAAGACTACGCCTTTCCTTTACGTTTTACGTCTTAAGGCTTCCAACAAAGCCATAAGCCCTTAATCACATGATTCTGACTTAGTTCATTTATTACAGAAGTTCAACTTCCTTAAACTAGGGTCCACACACACCCAATAGCTTACTGTTCATACAGTACAGCTACTGTCTGCGCAGAACCCAGGATATCCGGATATATTGAAGAACGGCATATCCGGATATCACACTGGACATATCCGGATATGTCATATCCGGATATCCAGATCCCATATCCGGATATCAATATCCGGATACCATATCCGGATACTGATATCCGGATATCTGTTCGACAAATATCCGGATATCTCACGACAGAATGCAGTTTCTGCATTTCGTGAATATCCATCCCAAAGATCCAACTTTTATGACATGTACACGTTAAAGCATGCATCTTTAATCCATTTTAGGTTCATATACATTATACCCTCTTGTTTACTCATTAAACATGACCAAGACATCAACTTTAAGCATCATAAACTCATGATCATGGTGAGATAACTTACTAAAGTTCAAAACAGAGGCAAGGTGTGCTCTTGGAGCTCTCCCAAGGTTCCTCAAACTCAGCCTAAGTAGGAGCACGAAAATGACACTTTCAAGATGGGTTCTTGCACCACAAGAAGGCACTTTGAAGCTCACAATGACTACCACAAGGTAGCCATCACTAAAGCTCCAAACTCAGCTCACTAAACACCCCTCACCCAGCACCTCCACTCAGAAAAGGTTGCACCACCCTCACCCAAGACACACTCTAGTTGCTTGGAAGGAGGAATGGTGAAGAAGGTAGAAGAAAAGGTTACCACACTCACAAATGATGAAAGGAAGCAATGAAACAGTGCCAAGCACTCAGAAGCAGCAGCCTCTCACGTTCATATGGGCATGCCTAGGGTTTTGTGCCCTTAGTGTGCCTATTTATAGGCACATGGCCACTAATCGCGCAGTATTAGCCTTAATCGCAAAGTAAAAGATCTTGATCTCAAACTTCGGATTCTAGACCTACGCATTTTTCTAAGATTTTTCATATTTTTATTTTATTTTTCGGAGCACCTTTCCGGTACGCGCTTTTCCATAGCCAGTATCAGTTCTGGCATCAGATTACGTTATTTTGACTTGAAACTTGTTTTACATGTCCTACATAATATTCTAGTAATTATCATGCATTCGTTATAATTTTCCGGGATACTTTTCCAGTACGCATTTATACCGAGTAGCAGAACCGGTATCTGCGCTTTCCTTCCGAAAAGCGACTTTCAGCATTTTTACTCACTCAATATAATTATCTAAGCCCATTAATAATTATTAGGGTCAATTATGGAATTATTTCCTAATTATCATAATTAATTTACTAATTACCTTAATTAGCGGTGCAGGTTCTTACAAGTAGCATCAACAATGGATTTCACATCAGCCCTCAAGTTGAAAGCCAAACGATATTCATGCCGTGTTGACCTGAAATTATCACTATTCAACCCAACTCCAATTTTTTTATAAAATAAGCATCTCTCTCGCGAATTTTCTTTCGAACATGCAAAGAACCCTTCGTCGTAGCATGGATCCTTCCACCCTATAAAATGAAAACATGTACTATATCAATAAAAAAATGACAGTGCAGCTGCCGAAAAGAAAAAGACGATAAAAAAATGACATTACTTGTTCATCTAACAAAACCATATCAACATTGTCATCAAAATCTTTTGGATTAAAACTAGGAACCTTCCAACACCTAACCACGCGCACTTTAATCCTCCAGTCTTCTTTCGTAGGATTAAGATCCTTTATGAAATCATACTTCGAATACATTATGCTGAACGATATAATAAGAGGAGAAGAAGAGAAACAAATCAAAGAAAATGAATACAATCAGAGAAGAAGAAGAGAAATGGACCAAAGAAGCTGAAAAAACAACAGTTCCTCACCGTGATGCAGACCAAAAGGCAATTTGCAGGACAATATTTCGTTTTTATACTTAACAATTACCCATGCAATCAATAAAGCCGCCTCCATTTAAATAATTGTATAAATTTTAAAATTTTCCCACCCATTCCAAATTTCAATTTAGAATTTAGAAGATCATCAATACAATACAGTTGTCTGCCACCAAGTATTTTATAATTGTAGAGACTGTTCCTCCTTTTTAGAATTTGTTATTTATGAAATAAAAATTATTTCCAAAAGAAGTAACTTTTCAGACTATATCTAGTATGAACACAAAGCTGAGAATCAAGGAAAAAGTGACACTTTATCAAAGATCAAAGTTTCCAAACTTTACCCTCAGTTGATAGCGCGGGGACTGAGTGGTGAGAGAGGACCTCGGTTCGAATCCTACCAACATCATATAGGGAGGGGCATAAGTACCCTACTCCTCAAAGTTTGATTCTCCAGACTAGTGAGAGGCAATTTCTCTTTTTCCACAAAATAAAATTTCAAGAATTTAGTTTAGACAAAATTTGAACCCGTTCAAAGCAAACCCCCCAAATAAATGACATCTAACACGAACAAAAGTAAAGTTGAAGTTTTTTTTTTTTTTTTTTTTAATTTTTGTGGATGTCTATATGCTGAGTATTATTTTGAAATAAAAAAGAAAGAAAAAAAAGTAAAGGTTGGAGGTGCAGTTGCAGAGAGAGAGAGAGAGAGGATCTCGGGGGTTTGTCCGAGAAAGAAAAGAAATAAGCTTAACGGATGTGGCGGTGAAGTTGAGGAAGAGAGAGAGCCAGAGAGAGAGAGAGAGAGAGAGAGTGTTTGTGATTATCAGTTATATTCAGAATCCACAAGCAGTAGCAGGTTATTAGGTATTATGAGTAACGAAAAGGAAAAAACTGCTCCTTCATCTGCACCTTCTTCTTCACCTTCCGTTGAGGTTTGCAAGGCCATCAATGGCTTCGACAAGGTTCTTCTCCGCGAGGCTCGTGGTTCCTCCGCTGAGGTCCTCTTCCTTCCCATTCTTCTCTCTCTATATATTTGCATCTCTTCATTTTTCTGCTTGATCTGCTTCTGCATGTTGCAATCTACCTCTTGATTCGCATCCGCAGTTTTAGATTTTGAGTTTCTCATCGTCGATTCTCGTTTTCTGGTTCTGATTCCGGAGTGTGGAGTGCTGATCTCGTGAGAGTTTATTTGGATCCAGATTTCATTGGTTGTCCGCGATGATTTTTCGTTCCGTTCACCGTAGTTGCGGTTTATTAGCGAGGATGCTCGATCTGACTTGTGCAATGATTTTCACTCAGATTATTGTTTTTTTTAAAAAATCGCTTGGCTCTGTTTGATTCTGATGGCATTTCATTCATTTCTTTGTTTATGTTGTGATCTTCAGGTTTACCTGTACGGTGGTCATGTGACTTCTTGGAAGAACGACCATGGGGAGGAATTGCTTTTTCTTAGTAGTAAGGTGTGTGTATGTGGTATGAAGCATGTTTTCATTTGATCTCATTGGTGTCAGTGCATTAATATAGTTAGCTCATTTCCTTTCTTACGCCACCAAGTTTAGTTTCAAATATTTTTCTTCCGTTCTGTGGTGTCAAGACAGAAGGAAAAGAAAAAGAAAAAACTAATTTGTATATTTTAGGTCTCAAATCTCAATTAGATTGCTGAGTCTCAGTTTGTTATGAATATTTTCATACATTTAGTGACCAAAATAAATAACTTGACTTCTAATAACTGCAGGATCTTTCGGTAGTTCCTGATTTTGATTTGCTTTTAAAAAACACTAATGTCAAACTTTATTTTCTGATGGGAGAGAGGATCAAACCAGGGCATTTAATTGGAAATGCACGAGTTTCTATCTTTGACTTGCGTGTAATTTAATATATAAAATGTTTGAATCTCTTATGTTAATCTTTGCTTCAATAGCCATAAATTCCTCCGACTCTGAAATGAAGGGAACAATTAGCCAAAATTATTTTGATATGGTCTGGTCATGTGACTGTGTTTGGTATTGAAGATTTTCAGCTCCAGCTTTCATGTTGATAAGCTACGATCCATGTTGTTTTATTATATCTTGTTCCTTGTGCAGGCTATATTTAAGCCTCCTAAGGCAATTCGTGGAGGGATTCCAATATGCTTTCCACAAGTATGTACTTTTTAACCATTTCTGTTTTCCGTGATTGCTTTCATCATGAAAATGAGGTGTTGAAGAAGAGGTAAAAAGTGGAGAAGAGACTAGAGGTGAAAGTGTTAATGGTTCATGTGCACTCAACTTTTGCTCCAACATTCTTGGAATTATACCATTGTAAAGATAATCATAGACTGTAACATTCCTGCCAGAAAATTAAAATCGTAATATCATATCTCAAGTAATCATACTACTGGCTGGAGGTTCATCGAGGGTATCTTAATGAGGGTGATTTGCAGGCAGGGATGGGGTTCAGGGCTAATTGAGTGGCTACTTGGGTTATGTAAACAGTACTATTGTGCGATGGATTTTAGGACAATTTCAAAGAAGGACCATTAAATAATTTAAATTTTCAATGGGATTAATTTTTAATGCTTTCAGCCAAGGAGAATAGGCCAGTGCAATGTGGATAACTAACCATAACAAAAGAAATAACCATATGCATCACATAATGCCTAGGTTTGATTGCATCACGCTACCGCAAAGGGATTAACATGCTGCCATAATTCATAAACAATCATTCCTCTCTTTTTGATAGCTAAGCACATAACATAGAAATTGGGGAAGTAGTCAACAGCTTAAGGCCCAAGTTAAATAACTAGCCTCTAATAAGAATAATTAACAGTCCAAATATAAAAAAAAAAATAACCGAAATCCTATGCATAGACACAACTAAAAACCCCAAACTGAAAGTCCTAAGAAGATACCTGGAAGACTGAAAATATAAAATATGCTAGAGTAACAATTTACTATGATAGTTACCCTAAACATTTATGATCTGGTATGGCCTTGGATTCACTCCTGCAAATTAGAAAACCAATATAGATTTTTCTTTTAAAGCATTTTCCTTCTGTATTTTACTGCTGTCTTGATCAAACGAAATCGGCAACTATACTGAGATCCTAACTAACAACTAAACCAATTGAAATTAAAATCTTCTTATTGACAATTCTACCATCTATTTCTGAATATTATCGCACTTTGTAAATGGCCTTCCAAAAACTGCATTTGTTATTACTATTCTATTCTTGATGACATGGTCAAGGAATTGTGCTCTTTGTTTGTAGTTTGGAAGCATGGGCTCCCTTGACCAGCATGGATTTGCTAGAAATCGGCTCTGGACTATTGATGATGATCCTCCTCCCTTTCCAACAAATACTTTGAGCAAAGCCTTTGTTGATTTGATTCTGAAGCCCTCTGAAGAGGACATGAAGATTTGGCCTCACAGGTATTTATAAAAGACACTCAACATTTTGTTACCTATGTGTACCTTTATTTTTTACTACCTTGTTTAACATTAATCTCATAATTTCATAGTTTCCATTGTTTATATTGTGTTTCTTTCTTCTGTTAAATGTGTTTCTATTTGTATGTAGTTTTGAGTTCCGTCTTAGGGTAGCTCTGGGACCTGGAGGAGATCTGATGTTGACATCTCGGATTAGGAACACAAACAGTGATGGGAAGCCATTTTCGTTCACCTTTGCTTATCATACATATTTCTCTGTATCAGACATAAGGTGAGTGCTTGGAACATATTTGTCTCACAGAGTAGTATTAATGTTCTGTTTTTTATTTCTGAATTTACACTCTTGTTACATTTAGCAATTTGCTGCTGTTTGCTTGCAATCTTGGTTCGTCTACTTCAGTTATGACCAGTGTTGTTAAAATTGCGAGATAAACGTAGGATCATATGATCCTATGATTTTCTCACCCTGGCCGATTCAAATCGCTCATAAAATTGGTCTGAACCAAGATCGTACAGGATCAAGGAGCAAGAGCATAAAGACGGTAGGATCGTGCCATTCCGCCATTTGGAATGATTTTAAAATTTTCAAACCTGTTTGTCTTCTGATCAGGAAAATAAAAAAATACCCATGACCAAAAAATTGAAAAATACTCGAAAACTTGAAGAAATCACTCAGATTTTGCATTGCCTTTTTCTCTCTAGTGACCGTGACTGCTAGTCTTTGCTTCTAGTGTAGTGATGTGAAATGAAAACTTAGTTTACACTGTCAAAGATTTGAAGAGACCACTCAGATTTGCAATTGATTTCTTCTCTCTAGTGACCGTGACTGCGGGTCTCTGCTTCTAGGGTATTGGTGTGATACCCAGTTATGCGAGCCTAGGAGACCCATTATGCTCTGTTTCTTTGGGCCTGGGTGATGTTCCATTTTTGTGTGTTTTGATTTTGTGTTATCCTCAGATGACATTCCTTGTACAGTGAAATGAATCCCATCTCTCTGTTTCAAAATGTTTGATTTTTTTTATATTATTTTATTCTTATTATTTTGCGACCCTTTTATTTTATATATAATTACACATACCCTGGTACTATTCCCTAATTTTTTTTTTTTGATGAGGGGCTATGCCCCAAAACAAACACAAAAAACAAAAAATTACATCAAGGAGTGTCTAGCCCTGTGAACAGAGCTAAAATCAGAAAAATACAACCATTTAATCTCAGGAGGGGGAAACTGAAATAAAGTAAAATCTTCTTGATTCGAATTCTCTAGCAGAAGATTAGCTAACCAGTCTGCACAAATATTACCTTCCATGTAAGTATGTAACAATTGAACCGACCAATCTTTTAAAAGCCATTCCCGTATACGAGTCACTAAATGAGACTCATAGGATGTATCACCTGGTTTGGTGAGCAAAGTGATAGCATAAGCTGAATCACTTTCAATAATAATCTTCCTTCATCCACCTACCCAAGCTCTCTCCAGCCCTTTCAGAATACCCCACAATTCAGCAGTAATTGCATTGCAATAAACCACCCTGTAAGAGAAAGCTTCCAACCACTTACCATCTAGACCACGAATCAGACCACCACAAGCAGCTCTACACAATTTGTTGTACGGTGAAATATGAATCTATATGTTTATCCCTAATTTTCATTTTTGTGTTTTGACCTTCTATGTATTATTTTATTGTTATTTTTTTTGGTGAAATTATTGTTATTTTATTAAAATTAGATTGGATTTTCTCCTTAGTAATAAAATAAAAGGGTTATTGTTATTTTATTATGACCCTTTTATTTTAAAGAACCACTTCAACCCAAAACCTTAAGGTGTTGGGTGAGGGCCTTTTTAATGATTTATATTATTCTCTAACACGCCCCCTCACGCAAGAGCCCTTTGGGCTTGAAGTGTGGATATTGCACAGGCCCAATTTTTGGTTTACCTTTTTGTGCTTTTTTTTATATTTAATTCCACAAGTGGGGAAGGGCCGGCTTGGCTTAGTGGTAAGCTTGCTTGCCGTGGTGTGTCAGGTCGCGGGTTCGAATCAGTCTCTTTGCAAAAAGCAGGGGAAAGACTGCCTAGAGTATTCCCTTCCCCAGACACTCACGAAGTGGGTATTTGAACTGGGTCGGCCCTTTTTTTTTTTTAATTATTAAGGAGAAAATCCAATCTAACTTTAATGATTGAAATTGTGGGGTAAATAATATTTAATATTTATAAATATTATTTTTTATAATTAAAATTAAAAATGTAAGATCTTACGATCCGCGTCGATCCCACGATTTACGATCTTGTCACTCCCTTCCAATCTCAGGTAAGATCTCTATTTTGACAACCTTGGTGATGATGTTTATTTAATTTTGCAATGAAAACTCAAATTATTATACTATTAATTGGTAAATATTGTGACCAATGTTGTAATGATTGGTTGTCATATTTTTCTAGAGGTAGATCCAAAAGTTCTTCATTGCAACAAGTAGTGAATTTATGAAATAAAGGGATCACAAAACATTATTGCAGGAGCTTTAAATTTGGAGGCGTGGGTGGAAGTGTATAAATTTGGATGTTTGCATAAATGGTGTAGAGGAAGGCATAAGAAAACTAGAGAAGAAACCATTAAAAAAGACCATTGCTGTAAATTGTTTTACTGGAAATTCTGTTTTTAATAGAGCTGAATGGCATCTGTTGGTCCGCCTGTAATTAACCCCACATAGTGGGATACGGCTCAGTTGTTATTATTCTATCTTTTGGCTGAGATCCAGTTCAAGATCCTCATAGTGAAAAACGGACTAGAATTATGTCATCTTAGCACTTGGGTGTTAGCTTGATTCCTCAACTTACTAATATGTAAATATTTTCCTTTTTATGTTGGCAGTTTGATTTAAATCGGTGTCAGAATATGATGCGGTACCAGTGTCTTAGAATAGAATTTCAACAGTCAAGCTGTAACCAAATACACTAACAGTAGGCAAATTTCTAACTAAACAGAGAGGAGATAAGTCTGAATAGTCATTAACAACTTCAAAGGAAATTACAGGCAACCTGAATTTTTATTCAGGTGTTTAGGAAAAGTGAAATGCATAAATAAAACAAAGGAAGATATCAGCTCTTTCTCATTCTCTTCCATCCTAATCATTCTCTCGTTTAATGGTTTCTCCCTTGTTCTCCCACTCAGCCCTGTCCATATGTCCAACAGAAACTGCCACATTCTCCTTCACGTTCTCATCCTCACTTACTTGAGGAGTTAATCCCATGTAGTCTTGCTCACCCTTCCTTGTGTACACTTGTTTGACTAGGGGCCTATCAGAATGTGAAAGTTGGTTTGGAATTTTTAAAATCAAGTGTGGCTTTATGGATTTTGGTATATGAAGGTGTAGAGTGTGGATACATAGATTTTCAAAGTGTGCTGATTTAGAAATAATAAGCTACTCTACTGTTATTTCTTGAATTAAATTTGCAGCATGCAAATGCTACCATGTTGTCCAGTTAAATTTTTGGTGCATGTATACTTGACCAAAATGTGTCTCGTGTGATGAGATATTTAAGTTTGGTGTAGTTTTTCAACTTTCAGTTGGTTGAATTAGAAACTGTGTTATATCTATCCACATGTTTCATATTTATTTATTTTATATGCTAATTTGACTAGCAGTTTCTAATTGGCCTTTTTCTTACTTACTTTTTGTGTGCAGATTTGTTCATTATTATTATTATTATTGTGATATATAGATAGATGGATATATGGATAGAACATCTAACTAGTTTAGTTGCATGTATTCAGTGAAGTTCGGGTAGAGGGATTAGAGACCCTGGATTATCTTGACAACTTGCAGAACAAGGAGCGCTTTACTGAGCAGGGGGATGCTTTAACGTTTGAATCAGAAGTAAGTTTGGTTATTCCCTTCTTTTTTGTTTAGGAAGCACAGATGCTGGTGTTAAATGTAGGATGTGGATTCATTTCAGTAAATTGAATTAACTGAAATGTATTAAATATAGATTTTTACTTTTCCTCTAAATAAATGTTCTAAATTGAAGTTAAAAAGTTAGTGTTTTAATTAACAAAATAGAAAACTGATAGGCCCGTACCACCGGGTTACACAGAAGATGCTTTTCATTTTTTAATTATTTATAAAATTTAAATTATTTTTGCTTGTGTTGAATTCATTCCAAAAGTGGGCTGCAAACACTTACAGCGCTATGTGTGTCAGTGTGTGTGCACATGCTTGTGTGGAAAGATGAAGAGATGTGTAAGTGTGTGCAGGTTACTATTCTTTGTTCACAGAAACAATTAAATAGTTGCTTCTTCCCCGTCCCCATCCCTACCCTCAGCCTTTTTCTTTTCATCTACCTTTTCTTGCTTTCGTTTCTTATCTTCAATTTATTTTTCACCCTTTTGCTCTTTACCATTGCTACAGATGTTTCACAGGCTTTGTTGAGTATAACCTGATGCTTCTCTTTTTGTTGATATGATAGGTTGACAAGATATATCTCAGCACCCCTACAAAGATTGCAATTATTGATCATGAAAAAAAGAGAACATTTGTTTTGCGTAAAGATGGCCTTCCTGATGCTGGTGAGTATTGTCAAGCTCATCTTATATACCAAGTTTGTTATACTCATAATGGTACTAATCGGGATTTTAGCTTTTTGAACTTTTATAATTTAAGAACATATAATTATACTTCATATGTGTAAATGTACAAGAACTGAATGGTGGAGTAAAAAGTCAGATTTCTGTTAGAGAGTAGCATAAAATACGTATCTGTTCTTATTTCCATGTCTGAAATCTTCCAGTAAGTTTGTAAAATAAGTAGAAAGTGACTAATTTTGTGAGCAACTTTGATTTAAGCTAGCAATGGCATTTTCCACATCTAACTTTAATATTTACCTTTAGATGCTTGATTTGGGATGTAATTTAGTAATGTAGACTTTTTAAAGCCAGTACTACTGGAGAATCAGAAGCATGAATTGGTAGCTTCATTTGACGCACGCATCACAACTCTGAACCAAGTAGATCATTACATATGTCTTTTATTACAATTGAGTTGTGACTTCTAAGTTCCCAAATTTAAGTGACTGTCCTTCTGACCTTTTTTTTTTTTTATAAAAAAAATATTTATTATTTATCTATCCAGTCGTGTGGAATCCTTGGGATAAGAAAGCAAAGGCTATGGCTGATTTTGGTGATGATGAGTATAAGCATATGCTTTGCGTGGAGGCTGCTGCTATTGAAAAGCCTATTACTTTGAAACCAGGAGAAGAATGGAAAGGAAGACTTGAGCTTTCAGCTGTTCCCTCTAGTTATTGTAGTGGTCAGCTTGATCCCCAGAGAGTTCTTCAGGGCAGCTGAAAGATCATTGCTGTGTTCTGTTGTCTGTACAGGTAATAACTGCTAATTGATATGTATCGCCTGTCCTCTAACATTGCCTAAAAAGGAATGACTTAAACCTTGACTTCGGTTGTTCTACCTTAATTGTTGGGTACTAAAGAATTGAACTAGAAATTATTCCCCATTTTTTTAGTGGGCATGTTTCTTTATTTTGTACCATGAAACGGCAGAGCAGTTTTTTTTAAAAAAAATTCTATAATGCTTGTGCGCGTTGTCGTGCAAGTTTCGAATTGAGTAGTTCTTCTCACTGGTGACGTATATTATTGCTTAAGCTGATGTATATCTCCATCGTCTTTCATACCCGTGTTGATCCATTTAGATGTCACACTAATCTTTTAGGAAAGATTTATCTGCAGGTAGCCTGTTGCAACATTTATGGATGATGAAAGAAGTGTCTCAGTAATTTTGCTCCTTCATGTTCCATTTAAGTCTGTGTCGGACAGATGAACTCATGTTGGATAGGATTTTATTAAACTATTTTTTCCTTGTAATGGATGACCAATATGGTCATAACAAACTGAACAAAGCGTATAAGCAGAAGAGTCCACCGTTGTTGCCATGGAAGATCAAATTACCGCCTACAATTCAACAGATTTTCGCGTTGGGTTGAATGGTCCAGACCCAGAGGGATTCCTTTTTAATCCACATAGTTTTTTGGGTTCTGAAATCCCTATAAATTGTTTATTACTATAAGTTGTAGGCTAATGAATACATCCCTGAAGAATATTTTATTATACTAAAGGAATGTATAACAGAAGAATGGTTGACAGGTCATATTAAATATTTTTGGGTTATTTTGTTATACAATCTTATTTTGCCTACTTTCTCCAGCTTCCTAGAGTAAAATAACATTTTAGTAGCTATTGATGTTCATGTTTGTGATGGAGTTATGTTTTATATCTGATAATATTAGGAGACTATTTCTTTGGTATCACTTTGTACCAGTTGATTATGATGCCAATTAGTAAACTAGTTGGTTTGACAGTAATTAATTTATTGGTTATCCATTTTGAATTAGGATAGTGATTAGTGATTACATTTGGCCAATAGATATGGACCATTCTCCCCGTTGCTTTCCTATCCTTAGTTGGTTTGTTATTAATTAATCTCTTAGTTGTCCATTTAAGTTTGTGATTACAATATTATCATTTGTTCAGCGGATATTCCTTGTCTTGTTCTCCTCTCTTTCCTCAATTTTTGGCATATTTATCTTGTAGAGCTGAGTGAGGAATGGATTTGCACGACCTGCTGTAAGATTTGTGAAGTTGTACTTTTCTCTCTCTAGCCTCTTGATTTTTTCCCTTATTATTTCACATACAACAAAAATTTTCAAACCATGTTATTCTTCAGAGTGAATTTCACCCGACGTAGTATAGCAAGTCATACAATTTTGGTTGAAGTGGTGGTCACGGGCTGGGCACCCTAAGTCGTTGACGTAAAACACTGAATTTCAATCTTAAACGGCAGTAAAATAAAATACAGTATCAAGGTCTAATTCCGGATGATAGTTAAATATCTTGTATTCAAAGTTACATACAAGCCATCTTGTCCAATGCTCTAAATAGACGGAACATGTTTCTCCATGATCATAATGCTGTTGTAATTCATATCTTCGGCATATTTGTTGCTCGATTAGACTTGAATCACAGATGCTGGAATAGTGTGTACTGTTGTTGCCTTGCACAGACATTATCCTGGATGCCTATAGATTATCCTGAAAGCCCATAGATCATCGAATATGCTTGCTTGCTTGCACGCTCATTGACTTATAATGTCATTATCATTATTGCAAGAGTAGCTCCCTTAACTCGTTTTTAATTACTAGGTAATGAACTTGTTCTAGATTGGCCGGATGACTTCTCGTATGGTTTTTAAAATACACGTGTCCTCTCGTATTTTCCATGCACATATGACTCTTTTCATATTAGGGGTCATATAACCTTACATTCACATGGTTGAAATAGTTATGACTTCACATTTCCTATATTGAGAGGGAATCTTGTACATCTTATAAATAGAAGGTTTTGCCTCACTGAAAGGATCATCTTCTCCATCATTCAAGCTTCTTGTTACTCTGTTGAATCTTCACCTCAGTCATAACCAAATCCAATTCACCTACTCACTTTCATGTTTAGTTTACTTGATGCTAGTATGATGACTCCTTCGAACCTTGATCTATATCATTGCCTTTCTAGTCATAGTTAGATCAATATACTTCACTAGTTTGGGATACAGACCTCCATTTCCATCTTCTGACTAGTTCAGAACTGAATATATTATTTTAGTAATCATCGAGCAGTGTAGACATGGTACTAACTGTTCAAATTTAGATGCATTATAGAAACCATAAATTAAATTGCTTCTTGGGAAATCAAGGTCTGCAAGTCATCCCAAAAATTAAGATTTGGTCTCATTTGCTACATCTTCAACTTGTGAAATTTTACAAAAGAGATATTCGTGCGTTGATCTAGGAAATTGGTCGATTCAAATTAATTGCTTCTCCCGCAAAAAAATGTATATGATAAAACCATGGAAGAAAGAAAGGGGAAAACTATATATATATATATATGCATTATGTTCTAAGCGATTGCTGAGTCGTAGTCCAATTTGCCAATCAATTTTTTGTTTCTTTCCCGTTAGCATTGAAAACTGAAAAGCAATAGTATAATAATTAGATTAGATCGCCGTTTATGTGGACAATTAATAAATAAAAACTCAACACAACTTGAACCTGATTGGAGTCTTTGACCTAGAATTTGATCCTCCTCAAAATGCCACATGATTGGATTTCGTGTATGCGCATTTGGGTGAACATGATTGAGAAAATTAACATCAGGTCTCGTGATGTAGATAGCAAAATTCTATATTTTTGTTATCTAATTTTGATGACATCAATACTGAAGTAGGCCGTATGTGAGTTAGTTAGGAGATAGTAACTTGCAATTGAGTTGACAAATCCCATATACACGTATAAATTGCAAAGATTGACATTCTCTAATTATATACATAAATATTTATAATTTCCCCTCTAAATATGTGTGTGTGTGTGAGAGAGAGATCAATGTCTATTTCTTTGATCGTTATCTCATCTATTCAATATCCTTTAATTCCTGCTTACCCAGTACATGCCTACTTTCCAACACGTTATTAGTAATTATATAATATGATATGAATCACGCCTCCTTCAACTCTCTATCAAATAAAATACTGGTGTCTGTGGCCAGACTGTTAATGAACCTGACCTTTTGTTCTTATTCTCACCAATCATTCTCCATTACAGTATAATCTTCAATTTCAATCCATTTTTTTGTTATCACACACACACACACACACACACACACACACACACACACACACACACACACACATATATATATATATATATATATATATATATAGGGTAAATATCATTTTACACCAGTATAAGTTACACTCTCAATCTTGTCCATTAATCCCACTTAAATCTTAGGGCTCTAATTTTTTAGTAATATGAGCCATTGGATACTAGTGGATCAATGGTCAAAATTGAGTTTAAGACTTCTAACTCTTATACCAGAATATCCTACCTCACACACACACATACATATATATATATATATATATATATATATATATATATATATATATATATATATATATATATATATATAGAGACCATACAATTTCTAGCAATAGAAACAATTCGTAGTAGCAAAACAGAACAGAACAAAACAAATAATAATGGAAGCTCCTAGGTTAGTTGTAGTCTTATCTTCCTTGCTGCTTATCTTGTCTAGTACACAAACAAGCTCAGCTCAACTTACTCTCGGTTTCTACAACAATATATGCCCCAATGTGGAACAATTGGTTCGCTCTGCTGTGGTGCAGAAGTTCCAAGAGACCTTTGTAACTGCTTCTGGCACTCTACGACTCTTCTTCCATGATTGCTTTGTTCGGGTTTGTAAGCCTACTTAATGAGCTTTAGTTTTGAATGATGTTTCCATGATAATTATCTCACAAAACTGTTAAGTTAATGCTGACTCAGTTCAAATAACTTTGACTTGACGTTTTTTCATTCACCAATCTACTCAAAAGGAGCATATATATTATTTCATTATTCCATGGTTTTTATTTATTAGGATATTGAAAATGTTATTATGTTTTTATGTCTGCACAGGGTTGTGATGGTTCCATTTTGCTTACATCTCCAAATGGTAAGGCAGAGAAAGATAATCCTATTAACCTTTCACTAGCTGGGGATGGCTTTGACACAGTGATTAAAGCCAAAGCAGCAGTTGATAGTGATCCTCAGTGCTCAAACAAAGTCTCTTGTGCTGATATACTTGCTCTTGCTACTAGAGATGTTATCAATTTGGTATTATTTCACTTTCACATTACTTTTATTTACTATGTGAGTATACTATATTTGGCATCATCACATTAACGAATAATCCAATAATTGCATGATGTGTAGACTGGGGGACCATTTTATCAAGTTGAAATGGGAAGGCGTGACGGGAGAATATCTACTATTGCAAGTGTTGACCACCGTCTTCCTCGACCTTTCTTCAATTTGGATCAACTCAATTCCATGTTTAGCTTCAATGGTCTCTCCCAGACAGATATGATTGCCTTATCAGGTAACTTCACTAACATAAAGTTGTAAGGTTCTGTTATTTCATTAATCAAGCCACTTTGCACCAAATGATTAAATGATTAAACTTTTTATCTCTACAACATGATATTTCAATTCTCCTTCAACATGAGAATTATAAAACCCTTAAACTTTTGGGAAAAGTTCACCAATACCCTCGTGATTTACTCTAGAATCACCTATGCTCCTGTGATTTTTTTTTTTATCATATATGTCTATGTGGTTTGTGTTAAAGAATATAACATAAATCATTAAAAAGGCCCTTACCCAATACATTAAGGTTTTGGGTTGAATTGGTTCTTAACATGGTATCAGAGCTTCAGTGACCATGAGGTCACGAGTTCGATCCTCATCGCCCCCACTTTCAAGTGGAATTAAGAAAAGCACAAGGCAGACCAAAAAATGGGCTTGTGCAGCACAAGGCAGACCAATAATGGACTTGTGTCATATCCACGCTTCAAGCCCAAAGAGTTCTTACATGAGGGGTGTGTTAGAGAATATAACATAAATCATTAAAAAGCCCCTTACCTAATACCTTAAGCTTTTTGAATTGGTTCTTAACAGTTTGCTAAAGGGTATTATTTATCAGATATATCCATGTGGTCTTTTACTTTTTACAAACCACAGGAACATATCTGATAAAAAAAATCACAGGAACGTAGGTGATTCTGAAGCAAACCATAAGGGTATTGGTGAACTTTTTCGTAAACTTTATTTTTAACTTATTTCATTTTATAAGGAGCCTGAGAATGATGTGTTTTGTGTAAGGTGCACATACAATTGGATTCTCTCATTGCACTGTCTTCTCAAAGCGAATCTACAACTTCAGCCCCAAACAGAGAATTGACCCAACACTAAATTTACAATATGCCTTGCAGCTTAGACAAGAGTGCCCTCTAAGAGTTGATCCTAGAATAGCCATAAACATGGACCCTGTCACACCTCAAAAGTTTGACAATCAGTACTACAAGAATCTGCAGCAAGGAATGGGTCTATTCACTTCTGATGAGGTACTAGATATAGATGAAAGGTCAAAGGTTACAGTCAACTTATTTGCATCAAATGAACAAGCTTTTGAGAGTGCTTTTGTTGATGCTATTACTAAGATGGGAAGGATAAATGTTAAAACTGGAAATCAAGGTGAAATAAGGATTGATTGCAGCAAGTTGAACTAGGAAAGTACAATGATGGTATCGTGCTTTAGAACAATTAGAGTGGAAATCTTAAAAAGTACAAGAGTAGTTGCAATAAGATGGTGACAACCCTGAAGATATGAGGTATTCTGTGAAAGTATGTGAGAGTAGCTTTATTCAATTCTTTACTCTTTTTTTTTTTTTTGTTCATATGTGAATCTGATATGTGTGGGTAGCTTTATTCAATTGTTTGATAATTTGTAATTGTATTAATAATGGGTTTTATAAAAGTTACGTGGTAGTAAGAATGATTGTGTTATGTTATAGAGATTCGTTTACGTGTCGTATTTTTTTTTTTTTTTTTTTGACTTCAAAAGATGCGGGTCCCACAAAATATTGTGTGTATAGAAATTTTTTTGTGATCATGTTAAATGAATTAATAATTGACAGAGTTCTTTCAGATGTACTCAAGAATTCAAGTTCCCTTGGGAATGAAAGCAAAAATTTATTACAAACAGAGAAAGGGACAATAAAATTCTTTTGTCAATAAAATATAGAAGCATCCACAACTTATTCATATGATTTGCTTTGAAAGGGATTGAAAAGCACAGAAAAAATGATTGAGTTTTGTAGGCTTATCTATTTAATTAAAGAATTTGAATCCTATAAAAGTATAAATCAAAGAAATTTTTTGAGAAGAAATTTATAAAAGGAAATTGATAATTTTACTAAGTTATCTTCACAAACCTCTCACTTTCATGTAAGTTATTGAATAACATTTTATTTACATGATAATGTTTTAAATGAGTCTATTTTAAAGCATGTAAGTAATACAATAAAGCTTTTGTTGAAAATTAAACTTTAAAAGTAATTCCATTTTACATTATCAACTCAATTTTTTAAAACCGCAATTTTATAGAAAAAATTATGTGTAGGACCCACGTTGACATGGAAATCGAAGGGTGTATAGGAAAATTCAAATTATCATGTTAAATGAGAATTATAAATCCCTTTTATAATTCTCATGTTGAATAAGAATTGAAATCTTATGTTATAGAGATAAAAAACATGTGGGACCCATGTGTTAGAAAAAATTATATGTAGGACTTATATCTCAAATTGAGAAAAATTTAATTCTCATTTTGAGAATTATAAAACCCTTTTTTTAAACCGCAATTTTATATTTTAACCCAAACAGACACAAATTGAGTTTTTTTACTCCTTCGATTTTACACTTTCTGACATTTTTGCATCATTTATAAAGAAACTAAACTCAAACAATTAGTTCAATTGAAAAACGGATGAACTCGTCTAAGTGTTTAGTCTATTTGGCCCAAAAAGCTAGCTAAGCAAAGAATCGGCCAATTTAGTTCGAAACCTATAAAGCCAATAGTGAACTAGTTTGATCGCCTTTTTTAATTTTTAATTTTATCAAAAATATATTTTTTGAGTTAAATAAAGCCGTCATTTCGAATTACAAAGGTAACGTGGGGAATAAATCTTTGATGCATCATATATATACTTAATTGAGTATATTTTTGTTCCACTTAAAATTTTTTTTATCACTTTTGAATTTTTTTTTTTCATCTACATTAAATTATTTTCTCCTCTTGAAAAAAAGATATATCCAGTTGAATACATTTGATGCACCAAAGATTTATTTCCATGTGACATATAATAAGCATGCATGAAATGAGCTCTTAGCTTTTATTTATAGGGTTTTATAAGAGTTATATTGTAGGAAAAGTGATTGTGTTATGTTATAGAGATTCGTTTTGCATGCCGAAGTTTTATATATTTTTTGCTACGGGTCCCACAAAATGTTGTGAGTGTAAGAAATTTTTTGTGATCATGTTAAATGATAGATGATAAACCCTTATTTATATTATAGGATTGAGTGTTTCAACTGGACTGATTGGTTATCTTTGGATTGGAATCATATAACACAAAGACCAGCTTTATAATTTTAGGCCAATCCAAGATTTATACTGCATTAAGCTCCTATCTCTCCAACTCCAACATAGGACTTTCCACTAAACCATCACACACTCAACTCACTTGATAATCCAACATAAATTCAAATGATCCGATTTTTATACTTAAACTATATTGTCATGTCTACATCTAATATGTTGTTGTCCAGAGCATAGTTGTAGAATTACATGATTCATGATTTGAATCACAATTTTATATAATCTGGTAAACTAGCAATTTGTATGATATGATGAATTGGATATGGCTTTGAGTTGTGCAATGCACGCATGTATTGGTGCAAAATCGATACGAATTGTTAAGTATTTTTTTTAACTATTAGAGAAATTTAAAAGTTAGAAAAACTTAAATTTTTAATAAAATTTTTGCAGACTCAAAATGTATGAATACAAGCCACTAGGTTTGGCTTAGTGGTGAGGAATTTGTATTAGGTTGTGTGTTCGATTCCCATTTGTATCCAAAGATAAAAATAAAAATTTAAGGCACCATTTCGTTGGAAAATGAAGTGTTTATATAGGTAAAAAAATATTTTCTGTAACGCCTCGTCTGCAGCTGGTAATTAACATCAATATGATAGTAAGCGTAGCATGCTCAACTTAATTAATGCAGAAGCTAACCGAATAAATTTTCTCTTTATCTTTCCTTATGTATTGCAAACTTTTTCACTTCAATGACCAAAATAAAACGGACAACATTCCGTCTGTATTTTGGACCACTGGGGACATTTTCCACCATGATGATTTCAACCTGATTGACAATTTAATATAATCCATGCATAAATCATATTACCCAGCCATCCATGACATAGGCTATTCCATACATAGCAGGTCTTAAAATAATATCCATAGAGTTACTTACATGATTACATCAACCAACCAAAAGAAATGTAATCAAATAAGTAACCTAGACATATACAGACATAACTAACAAAATAGATAACTATCAATATGACATAGACATCTCCTATGATCTCAAAAAATACATGGCATATACAACTCAAAATAAAATATGTCAGGTACAAATCTAAATATCCGCAAGACCCTGACAATCATGTCAAGTAGTATAGCTCATCTGGCCTCTCGCCATGCGATGCCTCAGCACCATCAGCTCCTGTACCTGAAATGGTAATCCCCATTACGCGGGGTGAGATAATATAATTACCTCATTAAGTTAGGGATCTTTTTATGGTATAATAACATTATAAAATCGATGTATGCATCAGAATATATATATATATATATATCAATGCATGTGTGCAATAATGTAATCCTACTGGCCAGAGAATAAAACATGTATGCATTACGCAAGGTAACTCATCTTGCAACATACTCATACAAGGTAACTCGTCATATGCTACACACACAAGGTAACTACTCTTATGCTTCACACACAAGGTAACTACTCTTATGCTTCTAACACAAGGTAACTCATCTTGTGTGACACACATACATACATACATATACATGCATCATATAATAGCTCATAATCCACATACCATATAAAAATACCATCCTCCCTCGGAGTCTGGTGGAACAAACGGGTATTAATCCCAAAGCTAAGTAGGTAACTTGTGTTACAAGTGAGCAAATTGGTAAAGCTTCAAAAGGAAGCTCTATGTTTAAGGAGTCTTTTCCTGCTTGAGTGCTCCACCATGGTTAATGAACTATGATTGAATTGTATGATTATATTTGATGCTTTGTATAGATGCATTCATATAGAGCTATTTGATAACATGATATGATTTTATTCTGATGTGATTTCTGTATTGATATTTGGCCATTGATTTGTTTGTGGACTGATGTCCACTTGGGGTCCTCCCTCGGGACTGACGGTGTACACCTCTGATATATTCTGGTTCCGCTTGTGGTCCTCATTTGGGAACACGTGCGTTGATTTTCGCTTGGGGTCCTCCCTTGGGAATGACTACGTACGCCTCTGATAAGATATGTATATATGCTTTGTTCTGTTATGATATCTGTTATATGATGTTTTATATACTCTGTATCTGATTCTCATGCAGGAGTGGGCCTAGGGGTATGGAGAATTCTCTATAAACCTGTAGCTTATTGAAATTTGTTATCTCACCTCGTTTGGGGACATCATTTTAGTTGCACAGATTGCCGGTGAGCCTACACGGGGCAGGGATACGACCTGTGGATATAGTGCTTCGCGGACTGGATTTTGGATAGCAATATGCGACCATTATTTTGAGGATTGTTTATGTGTTTCAGTATTCCATTCATTTTGAGGATCATGTCTGATCCGTTATTCTGTATATGGCCTGTATATGTTTTGTACATGTTTTCCGTTTTGATGCATGTACATCTGGGTATTCAAGCACGTTTATATTATGATGTAGTACTCAATCATATGATTACATATTGGATATGCATGTTGTTAGACATAGTGGCACGGAGCCAAGTTATGCATGCGCCCATGGATGGATATATGGTTCTATATGGATATCTGGTATTCTGAAATCATATATTGTATAATCTGTTTATCAGGATACTTTGAGAGTGGGATTTGCATATCCCCGTTTTTCCGATTTACAGACGTTACTCTGTCCAATTTTCATCTCCGTTAAGTGACAATTAAACTAGAAGAAGTATGCAATGTGATATATCATGTGAAAAATGATTAAAGAAAAAGAAAAAGTTAGCTCGTATTTTTGTAAGTTAAGTCTTTCGCTGTTTCTGTTTAGTATCATATGTATGTTATTTGAACCGGCTCGAGATGGGGCTGTTACACTGGTGTAGGATCTGGACTTGATTATAATTGCTAGATTTTGCTTAATATAGGGATAGACTCATGGAATCCATGACTGTTTTGATTCTTCGTTCTTAATGCTTACCCTAGGCAGGATCACTAAGGGATTAGGGTTCTTAATAGGGTAAAAAATTGAAACACCAAGGGATTGAGTTTTAATTAATCTTGAAGAATTGTCAATAACATGAGATTGAATGCCACTTGTAGGAAATGACAGATTCATTAAGATAAAATTAGGGAAATCGACACCTTAGCTACGTTTGCATCATTAGAGTTAATCTATTTTATAATCTGAATTCTTTGTTCTTGTTCTTGATAGTTCTTTTGGTCTATTTTAGTTTTATATTTTAAATCATATTCCTAACAACTTTAATGGTTTATCCAACTTTGATCGTGTAGTGAACTTAATACTTGATAGATCAATTCTCGTGGAAATAATAACTCTACTTATTACGTTATTACTTGTGCGACCGATATATTTGCCGTGATTGTAACATTTTACGATAAAATTTACAAAAATTTTTGTCATGTGTCATGAAACAATAGGCTACCAAACTAGTAGTCAGTGGCAACGAGTTTAGACAAACTGATTGCCACTGACGGCGAGTTTGATGACCTATCATTTTGTGCCATATGGCATTTGAAACTCGTTGCCATTGATAGCGAGTTTGCCAACATGGCATTTTGACAAAATTTCACAGTAGCATGACATTCAAGTAATTTTTGGGAAAAACATGGCAACACAGTCAAAGTCCCTACTTTTCTCTCTTTAGCCTCTTGATTTTTTCCCTTATAATTTCACATATAACAAAAATTGTCAAACTATGTTATTCTTTAGGGAGTGTTTGGTAGGAGGTGAAAAAAAAATTTCCTTCGAAAATGAAGTGGAAAAATTATTTGCTTATGTTTAGTAAGAGGTGAAGTAAAATTATGGCAGGGAAATTTTTTTCCCTATCATTTGCTTTTCTATGTAAAATAGGTGGGGAAGATTACCATTGAAGGGGTAGAATTTTATTTTTCCCATGTGGTGAGAAAATTAACACACAACATTAGTAAAATTAGCTTAACATTCCTGGAAAATTTTTGGCCTACTAAACATCTTTTAATAACTTACCCAATAAAAAAAATTTCTCATCATAATCCCGAAAATTATTTTTTTCCACTCAGATTTTTTTTCCCCTCTACCAAATACCCCTTAGAGTGAATTTCATCCAACATAATATAGCAAGTCATACAATTTTTGTTGAAGTGGTCACAGACAGGGCACCATAAATCGTTGACGTAAAAGTCCAAACTTTAATCATAAACGGCAACAAAATTAAATCCAGTATCAAGGTCGAATTCATGACAATTAAATATCATGTAATATGCTTGCTCGCACGCTCATTGACTTATAATAATGTCATTATAATTATTGCAAAAAATGTCTTCCTTAACTAGTCTTTAATCTCCAGGTAATGAACTGAACATATTATGTTAATAATCATCAAACGGTTTAGAAATGGTACTAACTAACTGGTCAAATTAAGATGCAATATAGAAACGATAAAGTAAATTGCTTTTTGGGAAATCAAGATCTGCAAGTCATCCCAAAAATTTCTAAAATCGTTATCTCGTCTATTCAATATCCTTTAGTGCTTGCTTAACCCAGTACATGCTTGTTTACCAAATTCAATATCTCATCTATTTCAGCCTTCCTAATAACACCTCAACACATACTAAATTCAGCTTGATGATACTCCACAACAAGAATTTTTTAAGCCATCTGAGCATGAAGCACGACTCCTTCAACCCTCTATCAAATAACATACTAGTGTATGTGGCCACGCCGTTGATGAACCTGACCGTTATCCGTATACAAACCAATCATTCTCCAGTATAGTATAACCTTCAATTTCATATATACACATAATTTGTAAAATAAAAAAGAAAAAAAAAATTTACATGTGAACTATACATGATGTTATAAAACCCTTATATTCAATCCATAATTTGTTATTACATGTGAACTATACATGATGTTTGTTATATATGGACCGGCCTTATCAACCCTGTTCTATGGGTTCACCCTTAGGTTTCGTTTGGGAGTTTGGAGGGGAAGGGAAGGAAGGGATCCAAGGGGGAGGGAAGGGAAGGAATTTGGAGATATTTCCTTCCATTGTTTAGGAGTTAAAAATGGTAAGGAAGAAAAAAATGTAGGGATAATGAGATATTTTATCATATTAAACTTTTTTTTAAAGATTAATATAATTATTATATTTTACAAATTATATTAAATTTAAAATTTCTCATAAAATTATTTATGCATTTTTCACACTACTAAAAAATATCATATTTTCGAAGAAATTTCTACGTTGCAAATGGCAAAAATTCTATCGAAAAATTATTTTCCCGTCGAAATACTTTCCGTTGAAAGGATACAAAAAAATTTATATGTCGAAATTTCTTACAGAAATTTTTTTTTTTGTCAAAATTAATAATGGAATTTAGTTTCCGTCAAAAGTTTTGACGAAAATAATTTCTTAAATAAATTCGACGAGAAAAAGAATTATGTCCAAAAATTTGATGAAATATTTTCTGTCCAAAATTTCATATGGAAATGTGTTCCGACGAAAATTTGTTTGAAATTTTTTACGACAAAAATTTCTACGAAATTTTTTTAGTCAAAATTTTTTAGGGAAATGTTTCTGTCGAAACTTTCGACGAAATTTAGATTCCGTAAAGAATTTCGACGGAATGTTTTTTCATCAAAATTTGTTACATAAATATCTATCGTCAAAAAATTTTACAAAAATATTTTTCGTCAATAAGTTTTGATGGAATTTTTTTGTCAAAAATTTTCAATGAAATATGTTCTATAAAAAATATCGATGGAATTTAGATTTCGTAAAGAATTTTGATGAACATTTTTTTCCGTCAAATTTTGTTTACCGAAATATTTTTCGTTAAATTTTTTTATGGAAATATTTTACGTCAAAAAATTTCGATTGAAATGTGTTCTGTTGAAAATTTTGATGAAAATATTTTTCGTAAAAAATTTTGACATATATAATTTTTTGTCAAAAATTTTGAGGGAAATGATTTGAGGGAATTTAGATTCCGTAAAGAATTTTGATAACAAAAAATTCTATCGGAATTTTTTACAAAAATATTTTTCATCAAAAATTTTTACGTAAATATTTTTTGTTAAAAATTTCGCTGTAAATGCATCCCATTGAAAATTTTGATGGAAATATTTTCCGTAAAGAAAATTGACAAAATTATTTTCTGTCGAAATTTTGTTATGGAAATGTGTTTCGTCAAAATTTTCTACATAATTATTTTTCAATGAAAGGTTTAACGGAATGTTTCTATCGAAAGTTTTGACGGAATTCAGATTCTATCAAGAATTTTGACTGAATTTTTTTCTCTGAAAATTTTATGTCAGTTATTATGACAAAATCTTGTCTGTCTCTAATTTCGTATAGTCAAAAAAAATTTCGTCTCTATTTTTGACGTAATATGATTTTTTACAAATATTTTGTCATTATTTTCGATAAATATTTCGTCATTATTTTCAATAAATGAAAAATATTTCTAATAATTTCACATTTAAAAATGATTAACATTTATAGAGTTTTCACATTTTAATGCTAAGGGTAAATAAGTAAATTTTAATATTTCCCCCTCAAACCCCCCAAATTTTCATTGTGTGCGTAATACGATGCATAAAAAGTATTTAGAAATTTTTATCGGCAGTATACCGTTTATTAAATATGCTTATACTGTTTATCAAACATGTTTATCGTCAACGTAATATTAGTGCTATGTTTATATAAAAGAATAAAATAAAATGTAACACAACATTAGAAATGATAATCACAACCATAAATCATCATTTAATCATGTAGGGGAACCTTAATTTTAAGGGTGAGAGGGGTTTTGAAGGATTTTGCAAAAATCCTCAATTTCCTTCCCCATTTTTTTAAACTCGGAAACAAGGAACTTGCCTAATAAAACTTTTCATTTCCTTTTTTTCCCCTCCTAAAACTAACTCCCAAACAAAGCCTTAGGAGTAACTTCCCTGCCCCTCAAAGTGAGAGTTTTAGACCGTCACACATAAGATCTCCCACTCCTTACATACACGTGTGGAGGTGCTCTTGCCTCACACATTTAAGTGGGCCTATTGAGCAAAACACTTACGATTCTCTCTCTTTCGTCAAATAGAAATATTTCCACACACATATATACCCTCGTCAGACAATGAAGGTGCATCTTGCATTACACATTTTATGAGCTATTACTTTATTAAAATCTAGAGTCACCTTGCCTTTTCTCCATCCCTTCTCTCAACTTACGCCGGAGATGCTTACGATGTCTTTTCCTTAGAGTTTTGGTCCATACCACCGCATCTATATATGAGCACTGTTACATCGAGATACTTCATCTTGTCAAGGGAAACAAACCTAAGCTCCCACAAAACAGTTTAATGACAGTTTAATGTTTATACTTAATATGATGGGATATGATTTTCATAATCAATTATCTTTATCCCTAATATGATGGAGGCAATCCTGATCCTTGTCCTCATCAAACAATCATGACATTAACAATCTCCCACTTGGCCGAGAGCCTATGAGGCTGATGCCTCAACCCTAATGACTCATAATGACTATCATGCATCCTCTAAGGAACTTTTTTTGTAAGGGAATTAGTCAATTATCATCCATGTGAATGTAGTCCATATTTACATCTAGGAGTGTACAAAATTACCAAAAAACTGAATCAAACCATGAACCGAACTGAACCACCCTTAAAATAATCGATTTTTAAAAACCAGCTCATGAACCAAACCGATTTTTAAAGAACCAGTTTATGACCGAACCGATTTTTAGAACCAGTTAGTTTAAGAACCGAACCGAACTGAACTGTTTCTGAAACGAACCGAATCATTTTCAAACTGAACCAAATTGATTTTTATAACTTTATTTTTTAATTTTTTTTCTTTTCAAAATAGGGTCGACTCGAACCGGTTCCGAACTGAACCTAACCGTTTCCAACCGAACCGAACCAGTTTTGAACCGAATCATTTTCGAACCGAACCATTTAAACCAATTTGGTTCGATTTTTCAAAAAATTTGATTCGGTTCGACCCATGCACATCCCTAGTTACATCCATCCTATCAACGATCTCTCGAATCATGTGATACCTCCGGAGCACGTGCTTGGACCTCTAATTAAACCTAGGTTCCTTGGCTTGAACTATAGCACGCAATTGTCACAATACAACTGGACCACTAATGCTAAGAACTGTTGGTTTCAGAGATGAAAAATATAATTGAGAAATGAAGTACTGATATAGATTGATTTATGGCAATACAACTTATAAAGTAAAATAATAATAAAAAAGGGTTCGCTTTTTCTGCAGTTATTGCAGATAAGTTATCTGCAGTAAGCCCAATACGATGTCATTTTAGGCGGAAATCATTGTGTTTTTATAATTTTAATTTATTTCAGGGTTATAATAGTCTTTATATTTATAATTTTTCAATATTTCAATACCAAAACGACATCATTTTGGGTATAAATGCAGATAACTTATATGCAGTAACCGCATAAATATTTTTTCCATAAAAAAACTACTCACTACTACATAACTTCCCATCAAAAAGCAGAAAAGAAAATTGTCCACTACATAACTACCTATTAAAACAGAAAAATAAACTACCTACTACATAACATAACAACTTATTAAAACAGAAATTAAAACAAAACTGACTCCTAAATAATTAAAATAATTAAAAATATTAAAATGCAGAAAGCATGATCTCTGACAAGAACCATCCCCAAGATTTATTTGATCGTTATCTCATCTATTCAATATCCTTTAGTGCTTGCTTATTCAGTACATGCTTATATAAAAATACGTTATTAGTAATTATATAGCATTAAACTTTCAGCCTTCCTAATAACACCTCAACATATTCTCAACGCAGCTTGATGCTTCATGCAACTTTGATAACTACTTTAGTGCGCTAGCTACACTACGTCGAGAATTTTTTAAGCCATCTAAGCATGAAGCACGCCTCCTTCAAATAACATACTAGTGTGTGTGGCCACACTGTTAATGAACCTGACCTTTGTTCTTATTCTTACCAATCATTCTCAAATGTAGTATAACCTTCAATTTCAATCCTCACTTTGTCATTACATACGAACTATATATCTATATATAGACCTTACAATTTGTAGCATTGGAAACAAATCATAATAGAAAAAAAAAAAAAAAAAAAAAAAACTAGTTATGGAAGCTCCTAGATTAGTTGTAGTCTTATCTTCCTTGCTGCTTCTCTTAACTAGTGCACAAGCAAGCTCTGCTCAACTTCAAGAAGTTCCAAGAGACCTTACTCTCGGTTTCTACAACAATATATGCCCCAATGTGGAACAATTGGTTCGCTCTGCTGTGGTGAAGAAGTTCAAAGAGACCTTTGCGACTGCTCCTGCCACTCTACGACTCTTCTTCCATGATTGCTTTGTGCAAGTATGTAAAGCCTTCTTCATTATTTCATGCATGGTTTTGTTTTTTGGTGGACATGATAGGATAAAGGTAGGATATGATACGGGGTTGATAAACTTATATCATATCCTGTGTTTGATGAGCACCTTGTTAACAATCTGATAAAATTATGTTGAAGGAGAAATGAGAAAGAAAAAAAAAATACAATACAATAAATACAAATATATTGGGTAGCGTGGGGATATATTAGATATTCAATATTGGTATCCTATTCTATTGAATCCTAACCCAACTCCTCCGTAGGATAAGAAATCATGTATTGAATAGGATAAAATGAGACAATAGGATAAGCTAATCATATCCTATTGACCCACCAAATAAGAGATAAAAATAGGATATTATAAGTTATCCTATCTTATCTTCTTTATCAGGTGCTCTAAACTGGCCCTAAATGATGTTACCATAATGATTATCGCACAAAACTATTTAGTGCTGATTCAATTCAAATAACTCTGACTTGAACATTTTTTGCATTCACCAATCAACTCAAAGGAGCATTTATATCATTAATTATTCCATGATTTTTATTTATTAGGCTTTTGAAAATGTTATTTTGTTTTTCTGTCTTCACTGCAGGGTTGTGATGCTTCCATTTTGCTTGCATCTCCAAATGGACAGGCAGAGAAAGATAATCCTATTAACCTCTCACTAGCTGAGGATGGCTTTGACACGGTGATTCAAGCTAAAGCAGCAGTTGATAGTGATCCTAAGTGCACAAACAAAGTCTCTTGTGCTGATATACTTGCTCTTGCTACTAGAGATGTTATCAATTTGGTATTATTTCACTTTTGCAGTACTTTTTTTTGCTACGTGAAGTTATTGATAAATTAGTTAGTTTTGTAATCCAAATTTTTTGAGACAATTGTTAGAGTATTTAAAAGATGTGATATATTAAGATCGTATGTCAATATAGTTTAGAGTGACCTTGAAGTCTTTATATATAGTAGAGTCTTGAAAAGGAAACAAAGGGGAGATAATTCTATATGCTCTTAATCTTATCAATATAAAAACTTCTGGGAGGTGGAACAACAATGTATACGTGCTAAACATCTTTTACTATGCTAACTCTTGAGTATACTATTTGGCATCATTACATTAACTAATAATCCTATAATTGCATAATGTAGACTGGGGGACCATTTTATAATGTTGAATTGGGAAGGCGTGACGGGAGAATATCTACTAGTGCAAATGTTGAAGACCATCTTCCTCAACATGACTTCAATTTGGATCAGCTCATTTCCACGTTTAGCTCCAATGGTCTCTCCCTTATAGAAATGATTCCAATATATGGTAATTTCACTAACATAAAGTTGTAAGGTGCTCTTATTTTATTAACAGTAAATATCCTTTTTGGTCCTCAGCAAATTTCACGATTTCCGCTTTAGTCCTTAGCAAATAAAAAGGCTATTCGTGGTCCTAAGAAATTCAAAATAGACCCATTTAGTTGAAATTGTGGTCCCTCACAAATTCAAAATAGACCCACGTTAGTCCCTCAAAATAACTAAAATGGATCCATTTTGAATTTCTTAGGGACCAAGAATAACCTTTTTATTTGTTAGGGACTAAAGCGGATATCGTAAAATTTGCTGAGAGCCGAAAATGGTATTTACTATTTTATTAATCAAGCCACTTTTGACCAAATGATTGAACGGTACTTTTTAACATTTTGATTTTATTTTTTATATTACTAGGAGCCTGAAAATGATTTTGTTTTGTGTTAGGTGCACATACAATTGGACGGGCTCATTGCAATGTCATGTCAGAACGAATCTACAACTTCAGCAGCACAAATAGAATTGACCCAACACTAAATTTACAATATGCCACGCAGCTTAGACAAGAGTGCCCTCTAGGAGTTGATCCTAGAATCGCCGTAGAGATGGACCCTGTCACACCTCAAAAATTTGATAATCAGTACTTCAAGAATCTGCAGCAAGGAATGGGTCCAAGCATTTCTGATCAGGTGATGTTCACAGATGAAAGGTCAAAGGATTTAGTCAACTTATATGCATCAAATGAAGAAGCTTTTAGGAGTGCTTTTGTTGATGCTATTACTAAGATGGGAAGGATAAATGTTAAAACTGGAAATCAAGGTGAAATAAGGTTTGATTGCAGCAAAGTGAACTAAGAAAGTGCAATGATGGTGATGGTGTCGTGCTTTGGAATAATGCTTGTTGCATTACATCAAAACTCACATCATCCCATACCTGAGTGTGATATTATAGAATGAGAGTGGATGTTTTAAAAAGTACAAGTGTAGTTGCAATAAGATGGTGAGAACCATGAAGGTATGAGGTATTGTGTGAAAGCATGTGTGGGTTGCTATTGTTATTTTATGTTTTATATATGAATCCTGTACGTTTGCTCTCACTCCTACCGTTGCTAGTTAGTTGGGTTTAACAGGAGTGATTAGAGAAGAATTTTGGTGTTCCTGGACCACCATTAATTCAGTGGTCCAAACCAATCAGGATGAGTCAGCTATTGAAGAGAGAGGAGAGAGAAAAAAAATAAAAAATAAACTTTTGCACAATCACTCACTGAATGGAAGGACCATATGAAATATGGAGCACTAAATTTTTTTCCGGAGTGATTATAGCAGAATCCACAACTACTTATTTATACGATTGCTTTGAAAGGGATTAAAAAACCAAGAAAAAAAGAGAGTGATTTTTGAGGGCTCGTCTCTTTAATTAAAGAATTTGAATACTATAAATCAAGAAACTTTTTAAAGAAAAAATTCGAAAATATTATATTTATAAATTTTTTATTTATAAACTCAACTATGTATTTCCGGGAATAAATTCGGTTAGGAATATATTCCCGGGAGTACATAGTATAATTTGTAAACAAAAAATATGTAAATGTAACCTACCCAGAAAATTTATATAAAGAAATTGATATTTTTACTAATTTATCTTCGCAAACCTCTCACTTTTATGTAAGTAATTGAATATCAATTTTATTTACATTTTACAATGTTCAAAATGAGTTTATTTTAAGGTTCCCCAACTTCTGCCATCATGGCATCACTTTTTATGGTGCAGCATACACATAAAATTGAAGTGGGTCCCACCAATTTTTTTTAAAGCCATGTGTATCTTAGCTTTCTTCTTTTTTTTTTGGTAAATATTAGCTTTCTATGTATTGCTGCAAAAATTTTCTTCAGCGTCAATAGAAATATAAAATCCCTATTTTAAAGTATGTAAATATAATAATCCTAATTTGTAATATGTCTAATGGTATGATGTTAACTATGTAATCATATATACTTCAAATTAATTAAATGAGCGACTTAATACAAAGGATTGAGTTAAATATTAATAAAACATATTATAGATAAAAAATAAGTGAAAATACTTAGTTCAATCAATGTAGAGTGATATGTGTGATTAAAGATTTAATCATGCATTATTGAGTTTAATTAGGTAAAAGATTTAATTAAATGTATTAGAGTCACTTTTGGGCAAAAGTACAATTAGCGAGAGTTTTGGGATAAAATAATAATTAATCAAATTACACCTGAAACCGTAAAATAATATTGTGAGACATTATTTAATGTTATTAGCAAAGTTTGAAATCACAATAAATGGATTAAATATGGTATTATAATTTAAATTAGAAGGAAGGATACAATGGTCATTAGGCAAAGATACTTTATGCTTTATGAAACTTAGATATTTCTCCTATTTGTGTCATCTCCTCCGTGCTTTCCTAGGTGAAAACATAGTGGTTTGAGTGAATTTATTGTGGTCTGGGATTACCATTTTTTACGTGGTCCCTTAGTGTAAATGAGAGGGCAAAATTAGAAAAAAAAAATAGTAGGAATAAAAAAGGAAAAAAAGAATTAATGTTGAGAGAGTATCAAATTATTGGATAATCCTGACGCATAACAAATATTTTCCCCAGCTAGATAGCTTGAAATTGTCAGTTGAGTTGTGGTCATCCGTTAGCCAACTGGTTGGAACAAATATTGCATAGAATATCAAGACAAACAAAACGTATAATCTAGATTTTCTTGTAAACAACTATGTTGAGAGAACACTTGAAAGGAAGGTGATGCCTCATCGATGTAACTGTAAGTTGGAGAGGTGCTTAGATTGAATGAGAGTTCGAGAGCAGTCTTGACTATTGAAGTGATTCTAAGTAGGTTGGTGATTAGAAATCTCACTTTCATTCAGTTTTGTGAACATTTGCATTTGTAGATTTTTTTATGAAAATGAGTCTTTAAACGAGCATGATGGAGGATGATTGAGGTTTAGGCTATGTTGGAAAAAGTCTTTAGATGATATTTTTAATGGTGAATATGTATTTGGAAACTATTTTGGTCACTTACATTATTTTCAAAATTTTGTGTGTGTGTGAAATTATACTCTTAAGTTACATAAGATTCATCTATCATGTTACATTCACATAAAGAGATGTGCCTCGTTTTTTTTTCGTTTTTTAAAAATTGGTGGGTCCCACTTAATTTATCTCAGAACATAAGATATCTTCTCTTCTACAATATGAGAAAAATAAAGCCATATATATATATATATATATATATATATATATATATATATATATATATATATATATATTGACACTGGTGTCAAATTTGAACTTTGACACCTCATCTGAGAGCCGTTAGATCAAAAAAGATCAATGGTGTCACATATTTACAAATCTGAGTCGCTGATCTTTTTTGATCTAACGGCTCTCAGATGAGGTGTCAAATATGAATTTTTACCCCGGTGTCAAAGGATCCTACCTCATATATATATATATATATATATATATATATATATATATATATATATATATATATATATATATAAGGGAAATAACTCGTTTACAAATTTTTGCAAATTATATTATGTACTCCCGAGCAGTGGCGGACACACACAGGTGCCGCTGTCTGCACTTGCAGACACAAGTTTGAGAAATTTTTATTTTTTTTCAAAGGGTGGGTGATTTAGCTCAAGTAAAAAAGAAGATTTAGAAAGATTGAAAAGAAAAAATAAACATAGGCCCAACCATGGTAGTTAAAATCGGGATATTACCTAAAATCGGAAGAACGTAAAATCCTAACATAAAAAAAATCTTAAAAAATCATAAAACTGTAAAAGTGTTTGGAATTTTGATGAAATCGTTTTGATTAAAAAAAAATCATAAAATCATAAAATCACATAATTAAATCGGGATTTGGATTTTAACTAACATAGACTCAACCCAACCAACCCCTATAATTCTTTTCTTTTTTGTTTATATATTTTTTAATATATTTAAAATTTTCTTTAAAAAAAAAATCTTCGGGGGCGCTGCCCCCAAACCCCCACTGTATGTGTGCAAACATAAACTTTTTTTTTTCGAGGTCCGCCACCGCTCCCAGGAGAACATAGTTTGTAAGCATGTGACACCGTTGATCTTTTTTTATCTAACGGCTATCAGATGAGATGTCAAATTTCAAATTTGACACGGATATCAAAGGATCGTACCTCATATATATATATATATATATATATATATATATATATATATGTATATATATATATATGTTTTTTATTGATGAGTTTTTGAGTAGTACCATATGCATTATATTGTGGTTTACCATTCACGTTTCAAAATTTGACAACTATGCCCTGGCGTAATAATCCAGGTTCAGTTCTAAAACTACCAAAATTTTTCACTATCAACTTACTACCAATCTAATTATCATTGGATTAAGGAGAGAGAATGCTAAAAAATTTATGAAGAGAGAGAAAATGTTGATCCAATGGTGATTAGATAGGTAGTAAGTTGGTAGTTGAAAAATTTGGTAGTAAAAATATCTCTCCTCCTAAAAAAAATTAAAGAAAAAAAAAAAACTGTAGCTTCACCTAAGAATACATTGTGAAAATGGGATAAAGCTATTTTAAACTTTCTCCTTAATGTATTTATTATTGATTTAATTATGAGATGTCGGCATGTTGCGATGTGACGTTATTATTTAATTTGGCGGTCTTCAAAATAAGGTTCACAATAACATCATTGTCAAAATAAGAATTTGGGCCCAGAGGGAATCTTAAGCTTTTAATTTTGATATATAGTCTATTGAGAATGGACTTCCCTTGTATACTTAAATCACATAAAGGGCCCAGTCATACTCGGTTCAGCCTTTACAATAGCATTTAGGTTTGACAATAATACGTTGGATATGAAAGTAATTTAAGTAGCACTTCAAACTAACTCTACCTATTTACAAAAAAAGTGGTCACTTAGAATTGGGTACGAAAAAGGTATCTATTTATTGGGATAAAGTAAAAAACTTAGGAATCTGAACATGTAAACCATATAAATTCAGTGGTCCATGTAGAGTTGAGAGGAATGATACAATCAAACAAATTAAACTCCTATTTAAGCTTTAAACCTTGAGAAAGCCAATGTGGCCCTTTTCTTTCTTGATCAAATGTCACACTGGAACTACTTATAGGAGTGTTGGGGTCACTGCAATCTCCCACTCTATCTGATTGGAAAGAGACAGAAGAATTTAGGTCCCTAGTTTTACCATTGAGTGATTCTGAACATCCTGATTGAAGCAGATAACATTTTTTCTTCTTATTACTATTAACATGGATGCTTCCAATACTTAATGTCAAATCCACTTCCATGTCTTCATCAGAACCATCACTGTTTATTTTACAACTCTGAAATGCAGTATAGGAGCTAGGTCCTGCTTCAACTTCATCAAAGCCATGTGTTTCAAGGTCAAAACCCCTTTGCTTTTTTATGGTCTCTCCAGAACAGCTTCCACTCATTTCCTTTGAGCATAGAATATCCTCTTTCAAACTTTGAACTTGGAAATCAGGCCCATATGGAATTCGTGGTGTTTGCTGTTGTTGTGGAATGAAATGAGGGTGACTTATACCTAAGCTGTTCATGGGGGTCCAAATTTTCTTTTGTTTGGTTTCCTTTTTGAGATCATCCATCAACATCTTTTGCACACTGTATACCCGGTGTAGTTCCCTTACCTATAAATTACAAAATACTCATAATTGCCAAATAGTAACAGCTTTATATTCTTGCATATAGTATGAGGAAGGATATTTTTACTACTAAAATCTTCTACTACCAACTCACTACCTATCTAATCAGCGTGGGATCAACATTTTCTCTTTTTTTCAAAATCTTTTTAGCATTCTCTCTTTGATTCAATGGTAATTAAACAGGTAGTGAATTGGTAGTAAAAAATTTTGGTAATAAGAATATCCTTCTTCGCATACTATAATCTCATTTCTAATACAACAAATAAAAAATATCATTGGGATATGGTAAGAGATTTCAACAAGATTGACAAAAATAATTTTACATACGGTGGCTGCTAGGAATTGGAAACAAATAATAAATAAAGGATTTTATTTTTCTTATGTTACATGAGATAAGTTGTCTCTTGCAACACACAAAAAATGGGTGGGACCCACTTTTTTATTTTCTCTCTCTTCTTTTTTTGTGGGTCCCACCCACTTTTTGTGTGTTGCATGAGACAACTTGTCTTATGCAACATAAGAAAAATAAAACCCATAAAAATAAAAACTTATAGAATGATTAAAATATGGACATCTTGCACTGATTCTGACATCAGTATATATGGTTAGTGTCAAAGTACAATGATTGCAAATTTAATAAGACTTGAATTCACAACTAAAGAAGCCGAATAAGACTTTTGATCCACCCTATGACTATGATTTTTTTTTATTTTTTTTTCATTCAGTGTAGCATTTATGGTGCAAATTGAATTTTGTATTTTTAAGATGAGAAGATAAAGCATGCAACAACATGATTATTACCTGGTTTTTGAAGATGTCTTCATGTATCTGCATTGTCTTTTTGATGGATTCTAAATTGTTTCTATCATGCATCCTATCCATGGGATCTTGCAATTTATCGACTCCAATATTGCAGTGGTTCTTAGTTAGTCCTTTGTTCTGATAATGTTCCCAGACATTCACACCACCCACAGTGAACTTGTTGCTGTCTACTGATGATGCTAGAAGGTTCATGGAATATTCAATTTTGGTTCCCATGCCTGCAAAAGAAATTTACTATTTTAATTTTTTTTTTTCTCTCATTATAATCAGATTTCAACTTCTATGCATTTGGAAAAATGCATTTTATTATGCTTATGCTTGAGAGAAATAATGAATGAAACATGTTATTCCTTTATATGTTTCTAATATCAATTAGCAGTTATTATCTCTCAAGAAACAATGTGAAGATGGGGATAGTAATCATACCACAATTAATTCCATTGCAAGGGAAGAAAGTAAAGCACTCACATATAGAATATCAAAATCCCCAAAGGAACAGTAATAGTAAGTTTCATATCATATACTAACATTATCTTGCAAGATTTTGTTGCTTCCTTTTTTGGTGCATAGATTTAAGCAATATATAGCAACAGTACTATTTTGTTTGAGTAAATTTGTCAAAACAGGGGAAACTTCACTAACCAAAAGTAGAGAGGGAAGGGACAGACAGAATTTGCATTGAAAGATTCAAAAGTGAAACCAAACATTACAAGCACATTAAAGAAGAATGAAACAATGAACATTAGATGAAGGCATTTTATGTGGGTCTGTCTATGTGGGATGAAAGCATCACTAGTTATACATAACAGTGATCTTCATCTACTACTCCTAGAAACTAGGCAGAGAAAAGTGCCCATTTCTTCTTGTTCCTTATAAAGTTATGCTCAGTGAAAAGAAGAAGAAAATAAAGCTATCCTTTATTTGCTATTGTAAAAACAGCAACTAAACTTTATATCTGATGAAGCTCAAATAGAGACTCAAAAGAATTCAAGAAAATTAAAAGAAAACACCCTTCACACAGAACAAAGACCTTAAATGTCAAGGACATACACAAGTCAACAAAAATTTCTTTTTATGTTATTGCTTAAACTTTTTGATGCATCACCATGATGGACATGAACATCACTTCCAGAGCAATCAAAACTATCAGAAAAAGCCTTCAACTTTATGAGTGAATGAAATACTTAAGAAGCATTAAATCTCGGAACAGAAACATCTTCACACGTTGTTTGTTTGAAGACTCCACATCAAGAAGAGAAAAAAAAAAAAGACTACTATCATTAGAAGAACACCTGTTGTAAGATGTACCAAAATTGCAGCTTTCTCTGATGAAGTTCATTGAACATCTTCCTCCCTCATGCCAGCATTTTGAGCCATAGATTAGCCTTACTAAGAAAACCAATACTAATATAACAAGTGGCCAATTCTCTCATGTTTCTCCTTGAATCATGGTTGAAAAAAAAAGGGACGGATCAAATCCAAGAAGTGCAACACTTTGGGAATTTGGAGAAAAAGCTCATAGACAGTTGCAAGCCTCTTGGCAGTTCAACCCTTTACTAAGAAACAACAAAGGAAACAGCTCAGATTTTAAAACTCTAATCATGGGGTTAATAATTCAGACATGACAGGCTGTGAGGGAAGGAGGCAAGGCAAAAGCTGGAGCAGCAATGTGTCAGTGCCTTGGTGATATTGAGAGAGAGAGAGAGAGATGTTATAATATGAATATTTGGTTTTTGTAACATGTACATTAGTTTAGAGAGAAAGAAGGGTCGGCTTGGCTCAGCGGTAAGTTTGTTTGCCGTGGTGTGTCAGGCTGCGGGTTCGAATCAGTCTCTATGTAAAAAGCAGGGGAAAGACTGCTTAGAGTATTCCCTTCCCCGGACACTCACGAAGTGAGTATTTGAACTGGGTCGGCCCTCTCGACATTAGTTTAGAGAGAAAGATGTTATAATATGAATATTTGGTTTTGGTAACATGTACTTTAGTTTATTGTGTTTTTGTATATTTGTGCTTCACTGTAATGTGGGAAAGGATAGGAGAAATGGGACCACAAAAGTTGCATAATAAAAACAAATGACACTCCTAAACACGAGCCAATTTAGGCCAGTGAAACAAGATATTCCAGACAAAGTTTTGCAGGACTTAATCAAGATATGCATGAACTATGAAAATTGGTGTCTCTTTCCTACATGACCTACTACTATCTCTTTCTCTCTATCTATCTTTAAATTTTCTTGTTTTTTTGGATATTCAACGATATATTGAGATTTGGTTATTCTTTCCGTACATGCAGAACAATATCTAGTCATCTGTTTGTGTTTGAGATTTCACCAGAGTACCAATTTCAGGTGTTTATTGGGATTCCATACAATGAATTTCTCTTGGCAGTAATAAGTTCCATGGACTTGGGATTTGAATTTGATAATGACTGCTTCCATCCTCACACACTTGAGGGTCATAAACATATTCAAAAGTTCTATAGAGAGGATCAAGGATCATGCATGTGCTTCTTCTTGGATCAATGATAAGATTAACAGTTAGGATATTCTTTATGACCCTAAAATCACTTATTCGAATATGAAAAACAATTTTTAAGTAAAATTATAAGAGTAAGACCGTATATAATTGATCATTTCCTTCCAAGTTGGGACCTTATTAGATAATTATCAAAGAGAGTGGAAACTAGAAATTTTTCTTAAATGAGTTGTCGATAATAGTTTGAAGATATTAAACAAATAATTAAGATTGAAAGAAAATAAACAAAACACTTCTAAAAAAGCCTAAAGATTCCAAAATCCTGATCCGGAAAAACAAGGGCAACACAGATCCATAGGAGTTTCTAATCCTTAAGCAATGCATAGATTTAGCTATTCAAAGATAGGCTTTGAGATGTCATAGTTATGTAAAGAGAAAAAAGAAAAATATATATAAATTTAATAGGAAAAACTATTTTCATGTTGCATGAGATAAATTTTTCCTCCTATACATCATTCGATAATTGTGTCACCTTTATTTTTTATTTCTTTCAAGTGATGGAGCCCACAATTTTATACATGAGATAATTTTTCTTCTTTAACGTTAAATTAATAAAACCCATATATATATATATATATATATATATATGTATGGGCAGGATCATCTTACACCGGTGTAAGAATAATAAGTCTTATACCAAATTTTAACCATTGATTTTTTTTCATCTAACGGTTAAGATTTATTAGGTTTCATTCATTAATTAATTTTTAATTCCCAATAAATCTCAATCATTGGATGCACGAAAATCAATGATTAAGCTGTAAGATTTATTATTCTTACACCGGTGTAAGTTATCATATTTCATATATATATATATATATATATATATATATATATGAAATAAAATTATTTCTGAGAGATATTAAATCTTTAAATATTTTTCCATTCATCATACATGTGGACATGCCAGCCTGTCTTGTCTTGCTTTTTAGTTCCTATCCATACAGGGACCTTAATGCTACAATTGCTTCTGCAAATTGCACACACAAAAATGCACATGCGTGCTATACTACATTTGTGCATTAATATATGCCTACGTATGTTTTATTTTAGGGTGTTAATCTTCCTAAACTTGTTGAAGCAAAAGTGAAGCCTAACTTTTTATTTCCAGGCTGTCAATTCAATAGCGATTGAATTGATAATAATTAAATATATTTTAAATTTTATATAGTATATTAAATAATAGATTATCATACTGATAAAGTAATATATATATATATATATATATATATATATATATATATATATATATATATATAAACAAAATAATTTCTGCAACTGCTGCACCTACAGCAAGTCAGGATCCTGAATCGGATCCTAGGATATGGAAGTGGATCCTTTTTTTTTAAACTGTGGAGCCCATTTTTTTGTGTCAGCTATAGATAACACTATCTACGGCTACAGCAGAAAAATATCTCATATATGTATGTATATATATATATATATATATATATAGTTTTTACACCGGTGTAAGAGTTAGAAGTCTTACACTCAATCTTGACCATTGATCCACTTGTATCCAATGGCTCGCGTATATATATTTGAGCCCTTAGATATAAGTAAAGACAATATTGAGAGTGTAACTGCACTGGTGTAAAAAATTTACCTATATATATATATATATATATATTCATATATAATAAAGTAATACGCAGTGCATTCAAATTTAATAATAGACAAAATATTTATACGGTCATAAGAATGACACTTAAAAAAATGACCTTATAAATATTTAATGTTATTAACATCTTCTAATTCTTAATAAAATATACCTCAGAATAACATGATATAGGCTAAAACTACTTCAAACCTTTATTAACTTTTAACTTTTACAGGTTTTGAATTGATTTGGTTGATTCTTACAGATTTTGGATTGATTTGGTTGATTCTTTCACAATTGATTTTCTAGGTTATGTCAAAGCTTTATTCACATTTTCTTGGGATTATTGAATGTATTGCATTAGATTCTTCTCTCAAGTAATTATTAAGATTATAGAATTAAGAACTTGATGTGTATGGGTTGGCCACGTGAACCATCCACATGGCGAATGAACCTAACAATCAACAATATTATCTAAACAGCACACAGAGAGATATTCAATCATTACCTCGTTGCATAAAACTAAAAATATCTAAGAAAGATATCACGATCCATTTTCTTGGAGGATGATGTTATTACCTATGAGATTATATTGTCGTTATCTATCAAAATTGGGTAACACGAGGGAGAAAGACTCAATGGAGGGAGTCATCAAAAGTTGTCAAAATCAAAGCTGAGTAATCCAGCTTGACTTAAAGACAATGGCAAGAAAAAGACCGAATTCGTTGGTTTTGGTTCGATTGAAAATTGATAAATCGTGTATTTGGTCGATTTAATTTTTAAAAATTAATTAATGAAAATTTTGGTCTAGAATCAGTCAAAATGTTTTAAAATTGAATGAGAATTAATTGTTTTTAACTAAATAAATATTTATTATCAAGTTAAAAATATTTATGTATGATTTGTACGTATATTTATTATTTAACATTTTTTATTATTATTTTTCCTATATTTTTTTCTTGGCATGGATTTTTTTTCCTATATATATATATATATATATATATATATATATATATATATATATATATATATATATATATATATATATATATATATATTAGTTTACCTATTTTATTAATTTTTTATTAATTGTACGTATATAATATGAACAATTTATATTAATTTAGAATATTATTTAACTTTGTGTTTTTATAACTTTATAATGATTCATTATTTAATATTTTATACAATATTAAAAAGTATATTTAATTACCACCCATTTGACCCATCAAACCAATAAAAAGATCAATTTTATAAAAAAGCATTGCGTAGAAAGAGAATTTCTTTGCTGTCATGAGTTCGTTGCTGCCAGCAAGGCGGTAGTAATAAATCCTAGCTCTCACAAATACCAGTTATTTTAGCAGTTTGCTTAGATCCTTTATGAAGAGTTTGTACATAAAATAAGAAAAATACATGTTTGATAAATAATTTAGAAAGATCAACATCAACATCATTTTTATCCCAAATTAATTGGAGTCGGTGGTAGATGAATCCACATAAAAGATATAGACAATTGAAAAAAAATAATAAAAAAATAATATATATATATATATATGTGTGTGTGTGTGTGTATTTAAATAAATAAAAGTAAAAAAGAAAGGGACAAGAAGAAGTGGGGGAAATAAAGGGAAAAAGGACTAAAAATGGATCATCTGGAACATAGGAATAACAACGAGTCTAATCTTCCACCATACTTATAGTTTTCTCCATTCCGTTCTAAGACATACCGTCCGCCAATCTATATCTCATTCCATTAAATCTTGTTTTACTATCTTCCCCAAGTAAGTTTCGGCCGACCTCTGCCTCTTTTTGTGTTGAGCTCTTGGTAACAAACTTCTGTTCTTACAGGAGCATCCAGGGACCTTCTCATCACGTGCCCAAACCACCTCAATCTATGTTCTCTCATCTTCTCAGCTACCGGTACTACTCCGACCTTTCGTCGAATATCTCCATTTCTTTTCTTATCCATCCTTTTGTATCCACACATCCACCTTAACATCCTGTCTCAAGCCAGGATAGAGGAGGAGGATTTTGCGAACTGGCCGTAAAAAAAGCTATATTTTTATGTGATGAATTATATGAAATAAATTAGAAAGATATTTCACCAAAGAAAAAATTTAGAAAGATATTAAAATATAAGAACAGAACATAAAGTAAATGATGTTTTCTTAGTTTTTTTCACAAAAAAACCATTTGGCGCCATAGGACTAAGTAGGTAGGGGTGAAAATATATATTCGATCCTTTCAAATATTATTTTTGAGAAGAATTTAAAATCTTAATCATGAATCCGTCCTGAATATAATTATCTTCCATAAAAAATATTCGTGATTTATCCAAAAAGAAAATAAAACTAATTATTTATTTATTTATGAGAAATGCGAGAAATTTCTCGTAAGTGATTCATTACCTACAAACAATAAATAATGGTTGGGATTGTTTAGAAAAAAAATAAAAAATAAAAAAAATAATTTTTTTTTTGAGTCTGTGGCAAGAGATGTATTTTCTCCAATAATAGAAGAAATACATCTCCCTTTATTTATTTTGTAACCTTAATTATTTTTATAGGGTGAGTCGAGTTTTTTTTTTTTTTTTTTTTGAGTATCCCCACAATTCGGGTGAAAAAAAAAATTCGATACGTGATTAATTTCAAATTGAGTAGCATGATAGTTATCCTGACTCCAAAAATTCTTGCGAGGGTTTGAACCCGAACTCTTTTAATAATTCCTTCGTCCAGGGCTTTTATTATAGTTGTCCCTTCTTTAAATATGTAGATAAACCTCATTATGAATACTTATAATTTCTTGTAGGATAAAAGTACCGAGGTCAGAAAAGGTACGTTGTAACCTAACAAAGGCACAATCCGTAGGAAAGGACACACCACCATAATACTTCGTTCTCTATTCTTTTCTTTTATTGTTTTTTTTTCGCATTTTTTTTTTTAACATAAACAGATGAAAGTTCAGATAAAAAGGATGGGGAAAAGTGCTTATCTTTTTAAATGACACAACTTATATTCTTTCAATTTTATAAAGAGGTGGGACCCATATTTTTATTTTTTGTCAATTCTCTCTCCTCTTTTATCTATCTACAATATTATCGTGGGAACGCCTTGTTAAGCTAAAAGTGGCTTGGCCCCCTCAATTCCTTTTGCAAAATTCTTGATTTTTTATTCGATTTCTTTTATGACATTTTTTATTAGCCCTTCATAAAATAGATTTTTTTAAAAAAATATCTCTTGTCATTTCAATCTAAGCTCGGCCATAGTTCAAGACATTCCAGCAATAATATTTTATTATTTGGCCTCCTTAGTCTTCTTAAAGAGAATTAACAATGATAATTAATTACGGATAAAGGATTATTAATGAAAATAAAACTTACAGAGTTTTTTGAGTTTCCTTAAGGTATTCTCCAACGATAGTATAAAAACTAATCCTTTTTGAATCGTAGATATCACCGAAGTAGGTTTAACTTATACTAACAAAGCATTTTTCATATATACAACCAAGAATTGAGCCCCTATAAACATACTTAAGGGACTCAATTATCTACCAATTATACCGAACTTTGTTAGTAAACTTTAAGAATTTTTAGTTAACACTATTATGTTACCCATGTTTTATATGGACTGTTTAACTTTAATATTCATAATAATGAATTTTGAATTATATATGAATATTTATTATAAATTCAAATTTATATATTTAAAATATTTAGTAGTATTTAAAGGGAATTTTACTAACCTTTATTTTGCTCTCTTTTAAAGTTATTTGTATAAGATAAATTATGTGATTTTAAATTTTGTAAAAATTAATGCATTTTGGTTGCTTTTTATTCAAAAAAATGTTATAAAAATAACTATAAAAATTCACAAAGATATATAAATTCAAGAAAAATATAAATGAGATAAATGAAAAATAAAATAGAAAAAAATCAGGTTGTAAGTTAAAATAAATAATTTTTTTAAAAAAAAAAATTATCATGTAACAACTTTTTTATTTTTTAAATATTCCAATCGGCAATAGCTTTGCGATTAGTCTGATTCGGAGAAGGTCCCTGTATAATAACCCTAATCTGTGTAATAACGAAATTGCATGTGATTCAAGATTTAATTATGCATAATTGAGTTGAATTAAGTGAAATGCTTAATTAAATTAAATTAAGTCACTGCTAGGCAAAAAGTGCAAATAGTGAGAGTTTTGGGGTAAAAATACATGAAAGCAAAATTACCCGGAACTTAAAGGGAATATTATTGCAAAAATATTCTGAATCAATAAGATAAGTTTATAAGAGTGTTAAGATAACGAGATAGATAAGTTTTTATCCAATTGAATGTAACTTAACTAAAGTAATTTTAATAACTTAGAAACATTTCACTATTTCTTCATCCCTTTCGCGTGAAGGCAGTAAGCAAACCCGAAGACCATTACTCATTGAGCTCAAATTCCATCTTCCTCATTTTTCAACGAAATCTCTTGATTCTTGAAGCAAAGTTGCTTGGAATCTTGAGGGGAAGAGAACTTATAATCCGCTTTCCTTAGAAAAGCCTCGTATTGTGAGATAAACCACCATAAAATGGCAACCCGTTGTTGATTGAGTGTCTTGGAATGGTCCATTGAAGTGAGGTTTGCAATCTCTTCCTTGCATGATTCTAGGTGAGTTCATGTTAAGATACAAACATTTCAATGGTTTCTATGATAATGGGAATTTTAGGTTTTGATTTTTGAAAATGTGGCTTGAATGAGGTAGTTTGAGTATGATTTAGGCTTAAGCCATGTTGATAAAAGTCTTTAGGTGATGATTTTATTGGTAAAAATATATCTAGAAGATCATTTTGCCAGTCTTCATTAAATTTCAAAATTTATGCCTAGGTGGTGTGATTTCTTGCATTCCAAGTAGTGTGATTGGTTGGAGTGTTTGATATTGGTTTTGATGTGTTCACTTGAATCTAGGATTGAGCCTTGTTGACCTTTTTTTATCGATCAGCCATTGGTAGAATCAATGGATCTTGATTTGGATACTTGACTTATTCAAGCATAGGTGAGTTCATACTAAGTGGTTATTTGAATTGCCTATGTGATTAGTGAATATTGATGTATTCATGAATGCCTATGATTGATGGCATTGCACCTTGTGTATGTCTTCATTTTGTGAGGTTGTATCTTTGAGGAAAGTTTATTTGTTTGCATACTTCGTGGTGAGACAAAGGTTTGTTGGAAGCTTTGAGTAGGTAAGCCTTCGAATCTTGGAATTTATTCCTCTATTATTCCACCAAACCCCGATGGGGTAATGGTTATTATTGGTGTATATAATTGCAATAGAGTAGTTTAATGTATTGATATATGTATGTGTATGAACTGGGTGTGACATAGGATGTTGTTTCCCTATGTTTTGTCTGTTGCATGGTATGCGTAATTCATACTTGCTAGTTTAGTTGGCCAGTAGAACTATTAATTTTCATCTAAGAATCCTTAAGATGGCAAGAGTGTCGGAATAATGTCTTATGGAGATGTTTTACACACTGCATGGATATGTATATTGTATTATTTGTTGTTATTGTTTTTACACGTGAAGTGAACTTTGGGGCGGAGAAATCCTCCAAGGACCTCAAGTTTACTGAGATGTTTATCTCACCCCGTGTTGCGGGGACCTTCTTTCAGGTATAGGCATTGATGGTGCAGGAGCTTCTATGGGCCGGAGGCATATGTAGACTGTGCCCTTTGGCATACCACTGTTGTTGTTTATGCATAGTTTATTATTTGCAACATGATTTTGGATTACTATTGCTGAGTATGTAAATGTAATCTTATTTAATGGCATGTATCGATGAAGCATGGGGGAACTTTGTGTATGATCATGTTATTTTATATCGCCTATGATGTATATGGGGTGTAGGGTAGTGATCATGCTTTTGGTATTTGCTAAGTTCCTAGTTATGTAATTATTGGACTGGTGTGTATTCTAACTTGATTCCTCGATGGAAGGGCTTGTAATGCCTATTTGGTAAATTGCGATTGTATCTGAAATAATTTATATTGTCTATCAAATTAAAACAATTATAGTGGAAACTTATGCCCAGATGTCCGAAAAATAGACGAAATGTTATCCGTTTTATTTTGATGATGTTGGTAAGAGATTACCACCCTTGTGTAATTAACTACCACCATTCGGTAATTGGAGTCATGTCGTTTATGGGAATATCATAACAATCTCTTATGAATATTGTATAATATATTATGCTAATTGAGTTATTCCAAATTTTATATTGTTACAATTACGATTTTGATTTGTTTATAAACACAGAAAAAGTTTTAAGTAATAAATGTACTTTTAAAAAAAGAAAAATTTAAGCCGTATTTAATTCAACTTCTATAATTGTAACTATGCTTAATATCATACGTAATAATAACAAACCGGTTATAGAATAGGGTGTTACATCCGATATTAAGATTTTAAATCCCTTTCAAAGATGACATTGAAGAGAATCGAACACATGCTCTCATCTCACCTACTCAGTTCCTTGAATATAAAATTTATCATGTCACAATTTTAATGAAATAAGATTATCATGTTTAGCCAACCATGTCACAACTTTATCATGCTCTCACCAAACGACGTTATTTTAGAGCAGAAATTATGATGTATTTATAATTTTAATTTATTTTAGGATTATAATAATATTTATTATTCTAATTTTTTAATCTTTCAATTTAAAAATAACGTTATTTTGTTGAATATTAGTCAAAATTTTCTAAAATAGTATTAGATACTTTATTCCCTATATTATAAATATAGATAAATTGTTGGATTTTATCTATTTAGCCAACCCACCATCTTTATCATTGATCACTCCATTTCAATTAAATTTACTATTTTCGCTCGACAGTGTACTAAAAGTACTGATACCGACACTCATTTTATTTATTAATTTTTTTTCATCGTTCATGTATTTGACCATATCCAAACAAAAAAACAGAACAGATCGTTTTTCCATACTAAATCGAAATAACTGCATAATGACTAAGGGGATAAGAGGAAAAATTTTCCCTGCTGACCTACGTGCTGTATTTATTTATTTATTTTCAAAAAAAATAACTGCATAATGACTAAGGGGATAAGCCAAAACATTATGTCTACAACATATCACTTCTTCTCAATTTTCATATTACATGAAAAGACGATATCCCAATCAATAAGGGGATATCACTTTTCAAGCAATAGAAGGAAAAAAACTCCCGGCTAACCCTTCGAGACACGTGCTACTGGTCACTCAAACCTGTGTATCCTCTAATTTCTGTTTTGCTCTCTTGCCTTCTGCCTGTGGTTGTTCATGACTTATAATTGCTTCAAATTTTTGGTAGTTTCTAAAAATAACACTTAATTATTGACCAATTTGGTAATGGTCCCTGTCAATCACGTATTTGCCCCATCCTTCCCCAGTTACAAAAACAAAGTTAAGAAAAAAAAAACTACTCTTTTTTTTGGTAAATAAAAAGAACTAATTTTTTTTTTTTGGTATAAAAAAAGAACTATTTTAACTAAGCAAAAGGGGCACACATGCTAATAAAAAATTCTTATACTTATAGTTGATCCATTACACATGTCTTAAGCATTGATTCAAGAAGTTCTGACTGAACCAGAGTTGTGGCCCAATAAGTATGACCTAATTATTGAAAGAAGTTGTGATTTGAAATATAACAAATTACGGTCAAATTCAAGTCCCAATAAAATAGCAGATATAATTATGATTTATTTGACAAGAAAAGAAAAATAATACATTTAACATGATTTGAGATCTAAAATTTGAGATGTGTTTTGAATGATTTAATTATAATTATTTATTTAATTTTGGAAGTTAGTTACTGTTATATCTATTTTAGAAATTTTTCTTATTTTTAGGTTTTTGAATTTTAAAATTTGGATCAATTTATAATTAGTCTATAAAAATATTCTAGGAATTGAATATTTGAGAACTAAATGATTACTTTTGTCTCGTATCCTAACTTTATGTATAACTACCTTTTCTGTACGCTTTTGACATCAAAATCTTTCAACAATAAATCTTCAATTGTATTTTTTTTTTGGTGAAATCTTCAATTGTATTTAAATGTTGGACAGATAAAGTTCATAGCGAGAAAAAATTGTCATCCATAGATTAAGTGAACAACTTGGGGAGAGACAGACATTTATGTGCTAAGTGAACAATGACATTAATTGGATTTAAATAGCTCAATCAAATTCAAAATTTTAAAATATTAAATACATGAGTCCTTTCATATCATATATTTGGTTTTTATATTTCTCATTAATTCTTATGTCGTAGAGATAAAAAATATATGAGATCCATATGTTAAAAAAAATTATGTGTAAAATTCACGTTGATACGGAAATTGAAGGGTGTGTAGGAAAATTCAAATTCTTATATTAAAGGAGAATTATAAAATCCTATATATTTATTCTTAACAAATATGAGATTTCACTATGTCATAATTGAATTCCTCGATACTAAATATCAAGAGGCCCCACTGTAATTAAAAAAGAAAAAAAAAACTTTATATACTTTTGGTCCCTACGCATTGGTTGTTTAACATTTAACAAATGGATCACACTGGACACAGACTCATTAAGAGCCGTCATGATCCACGGATTGATAAGGTCACACTGACTCACATGAATGCCTTGTTGATAAGGTATACCAGAAAATGCATGTTGTGTGTCATGTGGGGTCAAAAAATTGTGGGGGTGACACTTGTCCCTCACCCAACCATGCAAATTGTTCATAGTACTACTCTTACTTATCATGTTGTTTCCAAGTTCCGACCCGAGTGCAGCAGATCTAATGTTCACTTTCTGATTTGACATGTTTTGGGATCAGTTCTTGATTACTTAAGATTTTTTTTTCATGTGGCTTCACTAATTGGCCTCTAGTTGGTTGATTAAAGAAGCAATTGACTTTAGATGGAGCTTATTTTTTGCTTGAGCATGCTATGTTAAAGTATAACATATTTTTATACTAAAAAAAAAAAATTATAACATATTTTCTTCATTGATTATTGATCACAAGGCCAAAGGAGCACATTACTTCAGATAAAAGGGATCCCACAAGCACTATGTCTACTTTTTATTTTTTATTTTTTGGTAAGCGCACCATGTCTATTTTATATTATATGACAAGGGAAGAATCCGTTTATATAAATTTTTATAAATTATACTATTTCCTTTTAGGAGAACATAATGAAATTTAGTGTTTTCCCAAAAGAAGATAGTATAATTTATAAATAAATTTTTTTTATAAATATAACATGTCCCTGTATCATATAATAGTAATTTATATGACGCCAACCCGTATTGAAAACAAAAGCATACATTGAATTTAGCTGTGAGCGCTGTAATGTTTGAAATTAGTATCAACCTTCCCCAAATGACATTTAACTCCATAATATTCTTTTAAACTACTTTAGTTCCAACACCTGAAATAAGGACTTCTAGCCATATCTATTATTCAACGCTATCATAATCACCTCTTCTTCTTCTTCTTCTTTTTTTTTTTTTTTCTTTTATGGAAATTATGCTCGAGTAATTCCATAAAATTTTTATGAATTAATCTGGAGTTTGGGACGAGTCTAGGATTAAAGTTTTAAATTCTTTCTAAAAATGGTTCTGAGGATGATTAAACACATGTTCTCATCCTCACCCACTCAATTTTCATGCGCCAATTACTCAGCTCTCGCATGTCAACTGAGCTACCATAATTTGATATTATAATTATTTTTTTATCCTTCCCATGTTTGATCGATGAAGTTTAGTCCCCTTCTAATTCGTTGTGCTATTAGAATAGGCTATTATCATTAAATTTTTGTTTATCATTAGATAAAACAAAAAAAAAATAAAGAAAGAAAGGAAGAAAGAACGAAGTTTTAGCACTGGAAATTCTATCCTTTACCTAATTCATGACAGCCTCACACAATAGATTTTTTAAGCTCTCCACAAATTTAAAATTTTGGAAAAGTTAAAAACTGTTCAAATAAATGAGTAATAACACACTGCCGCTTCCTTATTGAAATATCAAAAACAAACAAATGAATAATATGCCGAAGTAATTAACATAAACACTTTTAAAAAATGTTAAATTTACACGTTAGGACATGTTTTGATATTAAATAATAGTTTTAATTTATGTAGTATATATTATATTTAATATTCAATAATTTAACAAAAAAATGAATCTAAACCTATAATATTCATAAATTTTGCAAAGAAACATAACATATCCCAAATATTTATATTAAACTCAATAAAATGATAATCGTAATCCAAAGAATTTAATAGTTGGAACTAAAAACTCAACGCAAATCAACATTTGAACCTTTTTTTGAATTTCTATAATGCGTGTTGGATTGTGGGACCCACATAACTTGTGTCTATGACATGAGTTTTCAAAGTGTATCTTCATAAAAAATATCAAAAACAAACAAATGAATAATATGCCGAAGTAATTAACATAAATACTTTTAACGAAAAAGTATAAATTTATTACTTGATATACTGAAAGAAATTATACATGCGTGTATAATAAGTATGCGAATCCTGTCAAAGACACTCCAAAAACCTTGATATTAGTTCTCCTTAAAAAAAATAGTTTGATATGTGCCAAATGTGATATTAAATTAAGTTCAAAAAGCACCTCAAATTTGTACTAGGAAAGTCTAAATATTATGGATTTTGTGGTGTCTAAATCTCTATGACAAAGAAAAGCAACTTAGTTTTTGTGTTTCTTTGACTAATATATTGTGACACATGGTTCATGTCAATACAGGGCCACCTAAAAATAATAATTGAAAAGAAAAAGGGGGGGAATCCCACAGGTTGGTTCATCAAGGAACATAGATAAAAAATAATCACGATTCTTAAAAATAGAAGAGGGAAAGAAAAGTTTGCATCCAATTCAGCTCCCACATTCAATGCATCAGATTCGGAGGACGACTTCCCCACCCAAAAAAGATTAAAATAAGAACATAAAAATGTTATATGGATATTTAAAGGACAAAAGGAATCTCTCCATTTTGGTAAGAAGGCTTATCTTTTTTGGATCCAATACCCTATGTCCATTATTTATAACAATATCCTCATCTCTATGTTATTGTGGTGCTTACATTGATATTATTCTTCTCTCCTCCTTAATCTTTTTTAAAACCCTCCTCAATTATTGTTGTCAAGATTATTCTGTACAATAATATAGCTTTCGTTTTCATTCTTCATTGTGTCATTAAATATCAAATCAGGTACAAAGTCGTTGTACATGTTACAATACAACGGCACTCTTTTCTTTCACAGACTGGCTCTAACATTTTCTTAATTTTAAAATAAATTTATTGGCTCTGATCATTTCATTTACATTCTACCTACTAGAAAATTCCATGGGAAAATGTTATTACATGCCCTAAAGCCATGCTAAGTAGGGATGAGCAAAGTAAACGAAAGTATCAATCTTGAGAACCTAATTGATTTTAGAACCCAATTTAAAAATGGGTTTTATAATTCCCTTCAACCCGAATTAAAATTTCGCTACAAACGGGACGGGGCGGGGCGGGGCGGACATGGGTCCTACATATTTTTTTGCGGACTGATGGCGACACATGGATCCGCCCATGTTTTTGCCACCTCTAATGCCATATAGGGGTGCGAAAGTATGAGTTTTGAGAACCAAATTGACTTTATAAACCAGTTTAAAAATTTAAACCGAACCAAAAGAATTAGTTCAAAAATTGGTTTGGAACTGGTTGAAAAGGAGTTTGCATACCTGAACCGGTTCTAAATTTGAACTGATTTTAAAGCTTAAACAGATTTGAAATTGATTCTAAACTAATTCTGAATTAAACCCATTCAAACCGGTTCAATTCAGCCAAAAATCCTATTCGGGTCGATCATGCCATGCGTGCACCTACATCTCTTGCTTTATTTGTGTTAGAAATAATAGGCGTTCTTTATTTTGGTTGGGAGGGAGTGAAATATTACTTTTTTTTTTTTTTTTGAATAATACTCGTATTGGACCACCAAAGATCCACAATAGTTGGTGTTGTTTTAGCATCACATGGAGGAAGCATTGAGTTAGGATTTGATTGTGATTCAGAAATGAGGAAACAACAGACAAGAATCTGAAATTTTTATTGCATGGTTCTTCTGTTCCTAGGAGGAATCTGTTTAATTCAGAGTTAAGAAAATAAAATTTCTTGAAACAATCTGTCCACGTGTTTGGTCAATATATGATCCAATGAGTTTAAAGGGTAAAGGAATTTATTTTTATTTTTGGTAAGCAGGTAAAGGAATTTTTACTTGTATTGCACCGACACTAACATGGGACATAAGATATGATGCAATACGACATACCGATACGTTAATTATAAAAAAATCATATTTCGACACGTCAGGACATATTTTGATATTAAATATTTTTTTTAAATATATATAATATAATTTATATTTAATATATATATTAGTCCATAATAAGTCATGTAACCAATCAAATATTAAAATTTCATAACATAAATATAAAACAAAAGTAATTTTTCATATCTTGATAATTTTTTATGTCAAATTTCATAACAGAAAAAAATTGACTTATAAATTAATTTTTCATTTTTAGTTAATAAAATAAAATTTAAATGTAAAAAAAAAAAAAAAACGTATCAAATGCGTATCGGAGCGTTGATTCCGTGTCAAAAAAAATAATGACCGGGTGTCGGTATTGGGTACTCAATTTTTTTGAAAAAACACGTGTGGGTGCTTCTCAGATGTTTAAACAGGTTGCTCTTGATAAAGATATAAGTAAAATATTTCACAAAAAAAAAAAATATATATAAGTAAAATATCTTTTAAATATAGTATTATTATTATTGGACTTAGTTTCACTAGTACAGCTGGGTGATGGAAGTTTGAAGGCTAAAATTAATGGGATAATTATTATTCATTTTTTTTACTACCATTCCACTACCACTCTAATCATCATTGGATTAGAGAAAATTTGAATGAAGAGAGAGAGAAAAAAATAACTTTTGGATCCAATAATGATTAAAGTGGTAATAGAAAAAATGGGTAATAATATTTACCAAAAAAAAAAAAAAAATGGGTAATAGGAATATCCTACCTCAAAATTAATTGGGTTAGCTGTTGAAGTTTTTTTCAAACAACTGCATGAAAGAAAATGTATGTACACATACATGCAATGATCTAGATCATGCCATGAAATTTTGAAATTTTAAAAATCTCAAAGAAGAAAGACAACTAGAGAGACAAACATAGAAAAATCTCTATATTGATGTCTAGTCATGTCTTCCCTTTTCTTCCACTATGCAATATCAAAGACTAAAATCACATTAGGATTAAAAAACAATTGTGATGCGTTACATTATTGATTCAGAAAACTAAGATGAAAAAAGGGTGTGGGGAAAAAACTTCTCTTTCGGTCGGATAGGATAAGGTTGCTTTTTTACTTGGTCAAAAAGATATTTATGTTAGAAGTCATGTTCCCTGACTTAACTTACAATCAGGGATAGAGGGTGGGCTTGTGATTGTCCTTTGGAGGAAATGCATGGTTTGGTCGCATTTCATTCATTCCACTTCCCATGGTTGGTTGGTTGATATGGCAAACCCAAGTGCCTGAGGAAATGAACAATACCGAGTGGCTACTTGGAAATGACCTTGTGGCTAAGTGCGCCACAGCTCAGGTCGTTCACACACATCAGGCACATATATAAATAAGCTCTTTTAAAGGATATAAGTTTATATCGTTCACACACACAATCTAGGCACATATATAAATAAATAAAAACTAAAAGGATATAAGCTTATATCCTTTAAAAGGATAGATGTTATTCCCATAAATAAATAAATAAAAACAAAACATAATGACATTTATGACTATCATCAATGGCGGAGTTAGACAAAAAATAAATAAATTAAGCGGCCAAGTTATTATGTAAATTTTTGCTTTGAAGTTATAATTATTTAATAGATCTATCGAAAATCGTGATATTCTTTTTTTTTAAATGACGGATCCCACCATGTATGAGTCTATAACATGAGAGATCTTCTCATATGCAACATGAGTTAGATGGACCCTTAATTATATGATAAAAAAAGTTAGAAATGATGCTAAAAATTAAAGATTTCCGTAGATTTTGTAAGGAGGCTATATATGACCAAAAAATTAAAAATAATACTCAATTCTAAAAGGTTTATATGATTTTAAAGGTTGGCAAACACCCCGCTAACCCTCTTATCACTCCACCACTAACTATCATTATCAGAATTAATCCCTCACCTCTAACCCATTTTTACTGGTTTGTTAATTACTCATTCTAACTAATCCATTTTGGGGGCTTGGAGTCTCTCATTCCAGCAAACATAAAAGTATAGTGGGGTCCATCATTGTTTCATTAATCATATAACAGGGTTTTTTTTTTACCATTGTGACCATTTTTTCCCATTAAATTGAAGAGAAATACACCGTAATGATGATTTGTAAAATGTAAAGCATAAAAAAAGGGAGCAGAAATTAGGCTTCAAACTAAATGACCCAATAAAGTTTTCATGGGCCTAAAACAGTCCTTGCAAAACAAAACCTCTTTGTTTTGGTCTATTCGACTAAACAGACCTCAACCTTGAAATTTATACATTCACCCTCCAAATTGAAACCATTGGGCTTACACAGAAAAAGGAAAAAGAGTAACTGGTTCAACAGATTTCACTTCTATTATGATTATGTCTAAGCCCAAAACTCATCTAATAACCAATCTAACTATCACAGGGTTGCATTGTGGCTTCTTGTTTGAGTTCTGTCCACAAACTTAGACTCTATATTATTTTCTTTATCATCATAAACAATCTATGTCAGCCAATCAAGAAACGCTTGCTATTATCAGCACGCTTAAAATATCAGAATTGAACTTCATCCAGAAACCAAAAATGAGAGAATATTTTACATAATCCAAAAATTCAGTTTCACTTGTTGTTCATTCTTATGATAGCTTTCTGGAACTGGGTTTCCCACTCACTCTAAGATGTTGGGTGGTGCACTGTCTACCCCAACAATTCAAGAACTCAAGGCAACAAGAACAATTGCAATGCTTTATCCAACTCATAGATTATTGTCTACCAGTTTTTGTCTCTTTAAGGTACTTTCTGCTTTGTTTTTCCTATTGTTTCATATTTATGTATTTATATTATGATTCTTTAGTTTGGTAATGGATACGTGTAAATTCTTTTTAAATCTTTATGTGTCTCAAATCTTTTTGTGCTTGTTTTTTGTAGATCCCAGTATCAAGTACAAGAGGATTTTCGTCAAAGGAGAATTGTTTTTTCAGAGGCCACCAAATCAACATCAAGCAATTTTTTGGTCTTATCTCAAGTCGTGCTCCACGAAACAAAGCAGGTGCTACTGTGCTGTCAATGCACTCTTCAAGAGCTTCATCAATTTGAATATAATTGTATTGATTATTACACATGGGGGAGGATATATTTACAAACTTTTTGTTTACAAACTCTTATAAACTACTCTAAGTATGACCGGTCATACTACAATCAAGAGTGTATGACTGGTCATACTTAGTGCAATTTGTAAAAAAAGTTTATAAAGAGATCCTTCCCCGTTACACTAACATCATGCCTAGTCTTTTCTCCTATGAAAATGAGCACTACTATTTATTTTACATCAATGTTTGCATGCAAATTTATAGTGTTAAATTGTTATTTGCTTATCTGATATTGATTAGTGTGAATTATTGAAATGAAAATTGAATTTTCCAAAAGAGAAAAGAGATGGAAGTTGAAAGTGTGAGCAACATTATTTCATAACGAGACTTCGTTATAGTTTCAATCATATATTTAAGTAGCTTGAAAAGGATGTGAGAAAGTAGTTTCTTGTAGCACTCACATTCCAATGTTGCAGGAGTTGTTGTTTCTCCAAGCTGTGTCCTGCCACTGACAGAAGAGAATGTAGAGAAGGTTTTGGATGAGGTAAGGCCTGGTTTGATGGCTGATGGAGGGAATGTGGCTTTACATGAGATAGATGGCCTTGTTGTTGTCCTCAAGTTACAAGGAGCATGTGGGTCATGTCCTAGCTCAACTATGACATTAAAGATGGGAATTGAAACTCGCCTCCGGGATAAGATTCCAGAAATCATGGAAGTGGAGCAGATACTTGACACTGAGACTGGTCTTGAGTTAACTGAAGAAAATGTTGAAAGTGTATGGAACTTTATGCATCATATCTAGCATTTCCATAATTTCATTGGTATTATGCATCATCACGGTCTTTTGGATTTTAAAGTAAGGTGTAAAAGCTAATTGATCTGCTAAACACTTGTTCTGTGTCATGTAGATGGACTAATTACAAATTGTAAATATTTGATCATAGGACTATAACTTCTGATTAAAAAGTTTTTTCTTTTAAGTTTCATGCATCATACTTATCAACTTGACAAAGAGTGATTGGTGTACTATGCAAATCCATGATGAATATTCCTTGCTTACTGAGGCCAGAAAGCTTCTGTCATTTCTTCAATCATTCAGATAGTGGCATAAACATTTTTTTTACCTTGAATAGAAGACATGCCAACTATTTCTTGTGGTTAATATATTTGTAGAAATTATCTCTATAACAAATGTAGACATGTATCTATAAGCTGTAGGATTCATGTTGGTAAGTGACAACTTGCTTTAGCTTCATTTATAGATTAGAAAACTTATATTGTTCATTATTCAGGTTCTTTCTGAAATTAGACCATACCTTGTTGGCACTGGGGGAGGAATATTAGAGCTTGTTCAAATCAATGATTATGTTGTCAAAGTTCGGCTAAGTGGACCAGCAGCTGGGGTTATGACAGTTCGTGTTGCCTTAACACAGAAGTTGAGAGACAAGATACCTTCTATTGCGGCTGTGCAGCTAATAGACTGATGTAACATACAAGTTCTTATATATTTTGACTTTCTGTAAATGAAATTGAACCAATCAATAGAAAGAACATGTAAAATTCTGAGGAGAAAAGAAATTCAGTATCAAAATTACTCAGTTATATAGGATTTGATGTTTGCCTCCTCCCTTTACTTCAGAAGATTTTATTCTAGCAGGTGAAAAGAAGTATTAACATTCCTTATATCACTCTCAGCAGTTCATTGTAAAGTTGTACCATTTTTCATGACTTTAGGATATGTTTGGATTATCTTATTATATGGTCAAAGTAACTCATAATCAAAATCCTAGTGGGAGAGCTTTTGAAAAAAAGAGACAAAAATAATTATTCCCTTGAATTTAAGCTATAAACAAAACATGCATTTAACAGAGTCATGGGAAGGTGTTTTTGCATTGGCCTTATGGCAGAAGTTTGAACTCGGGTGCTCATCTACCTGCTTATGGTTCTGATGCCCCACAACCTTAGATTTTCTGGCTGCTTCTTATGAGTTTGATTAGTTTGTTAAATCCACAGAAATACAGAAGAAAATACCACAACAAATCTACAGGATACAAGAGATAAGAGCCATGAAGAGAAGGCACACGTTAACTATGGATACAGCTTACGTTTAGATCTAATTTGCATCAGGTTGGAAGGATTGGCTTAAACAATCATTAATAAGTTGAAAAGCTGTGAATTTGATTGTGTCAGATCTTCTGTTTACTTTTATTCATTTTAGTTTGTGTTTATGCGATGTATATGCCATAGTCCTTAAGATAGTGTTTGCTAGAAGATTTATTTTGAGTTTGATGGGAAAGTGTAAGTAGATATTGGAAAATACCATTTTTAGTTCAGGTTTTTGAAAAAAATATTAGGCAAATAGGATAGATGGGGAAATGACTTTTGTGTTGATTTTTGGATGAATTTCACTGTTACAGAATACCACTTAGATGTGGTATTTTGAGCTAACTGGGGAAGTGAAAAAACAGGTGCAAAGTTTCTCCCGAACATAGATTTAGCAAATTTAAATAAATTTCCCTGATAATATTTTGATCAAACAAATAACTTTTTTTACATTTTCCTACCAAACAATTTTTTTTATATTTTCTTACCAAACTCACTTTTCAACCATTTTCTTATCAATTACATTTTTCTAATATTCAAAAAATTTCTCCTCAACCAAACCCTCCTTAATGATTTTTATGTCAAAGGAGTTAACAGTCGATTGTGTAACATATGACACCTTGCACATACTGAACATAATGTTATTTTATTTATTGCTATCTTGTTGACTATTCTCAAACTCTTTGTTGTGCCTAAAAACCATCTAATCCAGTAATTACAAACTACAAATTGCTTCTCTTTCAAGCATAATATCTCAAAGTACAGGTCACAATGTTCACTCTGATTCTATGTATCATTCTTCAAAAGATTTTTGTAACGCTAGTAGTTACTTGACATGAAATATCTCTTCACAAATGCAGCAGCAGCACAAAGAAATATAAACAATAGTATAGTGCAAAATCTAGACCCATTGCCTGCAGCTACACTAGGAGTCTAGGACCTGGTCTGAAGAAAGAAAATCGAGTCCAGCCCCAGCTACCATAGAATGGCACACCAATACTATAGCTGCCAACAAGCGGAGGGGTCACTGGAGGATTGACATTGATATTGGTCCTGTCAATTGAAACAAGTTTCACAAATATAAGAAGGGATATATTTTTCTTATCTTATAGGAAAAATATTATCTCATGTTATAGAGATAAAAGTATAAATGGGATCCATAGATAAGAGTAGAGAGAATAAAGAGTGATGAGACCCAATCTTTTTTTGTGTGTAGAAAAGTTACTTATCTCATGCAAAATGAGATAAACATAACCCATATAAGAATTCCCAAAATGATATACAGATGAAATATTACGTATTGTCTTTATTCATATGGTCATACAAGTAATGTGATATGGATTTTCCTCAGCAAAAGTTCCATTCATGTATGATACAAGATTAATTTATTTTCTTCTAATATGACCATTGATGTGCCTCTGGCAAATGTGGTTTTTCTGTGTTAAAATTGACAAGAATTGAGTCATAAGAGAGCAATTTAAATACATATTTGCTAATTATGTTGATTCTTTGTATGTCAATAATATGCACCTGTTAGTTGTGTTTTTACATAAAAAAGAAGTGAAATGTTGAATTTAAATTTTGATTTCAAAATTTGAATTCAAAACAGTTTTAATTTAATTCTTCAGTTACGTAATAAGTTTTAATTAAATTTTCTGTTATACGTTTCACGACATTTTCGGGAAAGAGTTACTGTGCTGTGCGAGGAAAAAAAGAGTCGTATAAATAGAACTCTTCACAAAACCCGAAGGTGGAACTCAGAAATTGGGAGGCAAATCTAGACACTTTGAGAGGAACAGCACACGGATTAGCATTTAAAGCTCATCATGTCAAATTCCAAATTATCCTTGATCAATGCTGCACCATTTAAATCACATGTCAAACTATCCTCAATTAGCGCTGAAGCAATTAAGGAAAGAATCTGCAATCAAAGCGCTGAGTCAAAGCACAGCTGGCACTGCAGCAAATAAAGATAGGATGCTTTGTCAGCATTACATCACGCTGAAGTGTCATCCTTATCTATACACGCAAAATCACATGGACCACGCCCAGAAACTCAAGTATAAAAAGGGGTGGTCCTCCACCATTCCATGAATTCAGATCTGGACCGGGAGAAGAAAGGGGCAGCTGTGGAGTTCTTCGTTCTTCACCTTCTTCTTCTTTTTTTTCTCTTTTATTTTTAGTTTATGTTGAATTTTAGATCAGCGATCAGTATGTTGATTGGCTAGATCTTTTTATTGTAGTCAGGGTCACGATCCATATGTGAACCTTTGATACGAAGGATTGGTTTATGGTTTTTGATTTATATAACTATCTTTATCATTACTCTGTGCGAATTTGATATTCCCTTTGTTAGAATTGATCGATCTAATAGTTGGGGATATTCTGAGGATCAAAACCCTAGATAGGAATATTGGGGTTTTGATCTGGAAAGGGGGTAAGATAACGATCTGTATGCGTGCTAGGAATAGACGTGTATACGATTGCAGATGCTTAAATTATCGCGCCCATTGCTTGATCCCATGAGAAACATTGCAAGGAATTGGGGTTCCTCATGGGATTAAAGGGTTAACCCCTCAAGGAATTGAGGGTTAACTATTGAATCTTTTAGATGATAATTTATCTGAGTAATTATATAATAATTATTGTAAACCAATCTAGAGTAAAAAGCGGGGATCATTTGGTGAATGAACCCTGGCTGCAATATTTTTTTAATATTTACAAAAATTAATCTTTGTTCTTTGTTTTATTTCTCAAAATAAAAATACAAAAATAAGTCTTTTATTTTCAGATTTCAAAATTTCACTCAATTTGACAATATTTGTCACAACCCTATTTGAATTCTTCCATTCTTTGAGAAAAAGTTTAATTGATATTAGATCGCAATCCCTGTGGAGACGAACTTTACTTATCATTTTATTACTTGTGCGATCGGTATACTTGCCGGAGAGCATCAAGTTTTTGGCGCCGTTGCCGGGGATTGGCGTTTCTTATATCATATAATCTTGATCTTTAAAGATTGGATTTTGTGAATATTTTTATTTTATTTATTTTTATTTTTATTTGAATAAAAGACAGTGCAGATATGGCTGGGAATAATGATGAAGTGGACAATCCACTCATGGATACAATCCTTACACCAGCATTTAACAGACCAAATTCAAGCATTGTTCATCCAGAAGTGGGGAACAACCATTGGGAGCTCAAGTCTGCCAATATTCAGTTGGTAGAGCGTGCTCAGTTTGGTGGAGAGGCTGATGAGGACCCTCACAGGTTCATTGACAGATTTCTGATGATCTGTGACTCCACTAAACACCCCCAGGTGTCCAATGATGCAGTCAGGCTGAGACTGTTTCCCTTTGCTCTAAAGGGGAAAGCTTTGAATTGGTTGGAAAGACAACCAGCAAGAAGTATTCCATCATGGGAGAGTCTCTCAAATAAATTCTTTGCTGAGTTCTTTTCCATGGAGAGGTTTAACCAGATGGTGAATGATATCACCAATTTCACCCAGGCTGAGGGTGAAACTATGTGTGCAGCCTGGAATCGCTTCAAGGATCTAATGAGGAGATGTCCTCATTACCCCATGACTAATGGTGATCAAGTCCGAATCTTTTTCAATGGGTGTAAACCTGAAGTTCGGATGGTGCTGAATGGTGCAGCAGGTGGTAGCATTAAATCCTTGAGAGCAAATCAAGCTCTGGAGTTGATAGAAAGAATGGCTGCCAATGAAAATGAAGGTTTGACAGCCAAGCCTAAGAGAGGTATTCTACACCTGGATAACAATGATGCAGTTCTAGCTGAAAATAAATTGTTAGCACAACAGCTAGCAAATTTGACCTCAAGGCTAGACAAGATGCAACTTTCCACTATGCAAGTTGCATCTGTGGTTTGTGAATACTGCAAGGGTGAGCATGAATCCAATGAATGCTCATCTTTGTTATCTTCTGACTCTCCTCAACAAGTGCAGGTGAACGGAGTATGGTACGAGCAAAGGTCTCCACCAAGAAACATTCCTAGGAATCATAATTTCCCTTCTGAAAATAACAATTTTCAGAGGAGAACTCAAGGCACAGGACTGGATTACAATTCCAACAACTACTTGCAGCCTCCACCAGTCCAAGCTAAGGAGCCTTTTGATTTGGAAAGGTTAGTTGGACAAATGGCCCAACACTCCAATGCCTTCATGGAAGAGACTAGGGCCACCACTAAAAACATGAATGCTTCTATCAGGAATTTAGAGAATCAAGTTGGCCAGTTGGCTAAGCAAGTTGCTGATAAAAATCCAGGTACTTCCTCTAGTAACACATTTAAAATTTCTAAGGAGGATTGTATGTTTATCACAACTAGAAGTGGTAAGGTGGTGGAGGAGCCAGAAAAAGAAGAGGAGATTCCTTCTGATGTACAGACACCTATTCAGAAAGGTGAAGAAAAAGAGCCTCCTATTGTTGCTGAAAAGAAGAAGTTTGAGCTGAGTCCTGAATATGTGCGAGCCATGGCACCTTATCCTGGCAGATTCAATAAGGATGCTCAAAAGCAACAATATGGCAGATTTCTTGATATTTTCAAGAAATTACATATAAATATTCCTTTTGCTGAAGCCTTGGCTGGCATGCCCAATTATGCCAAGTTTATGAAGGATCTCTTGTCAAGGAAGCACAAGTTGCAGGAATGCCAAACGGTGACACTCACTGAAGAGTGTAGTGCTATAATTACAAAGAAGTTCCCGCCTAAGCGTCATGATCTAGGGAGCTTCAATATTCCTATTGAAATTGGGAACACCAAATTTGGTAGAGCCTTGTGTGATCTTGGGGCAAGTATAAATTTAATGCCCTTGTCTGTTTGTAAATCTTTGGGGATAACTGATTTGAAACCCACTTTGGCATCTCTTCAACTTGCTGATAAGTCTGTAAGAAAGCCTAGTGGAATAATAGAAGATGTTCTTGTGAAGGTAGACAAGTTCATCTTCCCTGCTGATTTTGTAGTGTTGGATATGGAAGGAGGAGCTGAAATGCCACTTTTGCTGGGTAGACCTTTCTTAGCTACATCTCGTGCACTGATTGATGTGGAAAGCGGGAAGCTAGAGCTAAGAATGAATGATGAAACCGTTACTATCCATGTCTTTGATTCTTTAAAACAGTCTTCTCACAAGGACGATTGTTTTAATCTTGAAGTTGTAAAGGAAGAACAAGATGTAGCGGTTGAGCTTCCTAAAAATCTCAAAAATGAGGACAAAGAAGATGGAACCCCAAAAGTGGAAGTGAAGGATCTTCCTCAAAATTTAAAAGATGATGTCAAAGAGGTAAGTACGCTTCAAAAGTGGCGTAATCCTACAAAGAAGAAGACAAGAAGAAAGGAAGGGGTAAAATTCTTTGATACAAGTTGGAAGAGACACCGAGAGCTGAAGTTTGACAAGAGACACCGAGACTCTATCTCTCAGAAAAATCAAAGCTTCAAAGAGTTCTTAACATGGATCCATGGTTTGGATCAAATCTGGGAATGGTAGTCCCATACACCAAGGCAACCAGTACCACCAGACCCTTCATTTGCTGAGTCATCCCACACTGCTGAGGGGGATGACATGGAGGGCTGATCTTATCTCCTTGCTGATAGAGATATTGTATATTAGTTTATTTTTCTGTTTCGTATTTTTAAGTTATTTTGGGTTGGTATATTTTTCTCTGATGTTTTAATGTGTGCATTATAGTTTCTTCTATATGCCACTATTTGTTCTATTGTGCATGATTTTCTTCATTCTTGGGGTTTAATTATTGCTGAGGACAACAATGCTCTAAATCTGGGAATGGTTGGCTTGCACCTTAGAACTTCAATTCTTCGATCAGGGGAGATATTCTAACTCTTTTATTTTTTTTAGTTATTTTTATAGTTATTTTGTTTTATTTAAAAAAAAATGTGTGTTTTGAACAAATCTCAGGTTTAAATGTGCTCATCTTGTTAATGTACATGATTAAATTCTTGGAATATATTGTATGACTTTCTGACATAACATTGCATAGGCATAATTAGATTGCATGATTGCTCGTTTGTCTGAATTAATATTGTGAAATTCTGATAATGTCTGAGGTCAGTTTTCTTGAGTCTACATTGATACCATAGCTGTGAGGTTTTGAGCCTAAACACTGAAATTTTTGTTGATAGGCCTCACTGTTGTAATACTCTAGAACTTGATTTGTTTCTCTATTATGCATGCATTGATTGATATGACAAAGGCATTTTGTTCTTATTTGTTATTGGCCAAAATAACCCACCTGTATGAGATTTTCCTTGCTAGCCCTTTGAGCCTGAAATTAATTCTTGATAAATGACCTGTGGCCTGATTGATGGCTTAGCCTATATCCATTTTTCGTGACTTACCTTGATTGAGATTGAATCATTGAATGTGTTGAAAATAAAATAAAGAGATTGAGGTAAGCTCCACAATGGTCAAGTAATTAAGGGATGAAAAAAAAATTGTCATCTATGCCCTTAAAAAAAAAAAAAAAAGAAAGAGAGAAAGGGAAAAATGAAAAAGAGAAAAAGAAAAGAAATCAAGAAAAAGGAAAAGAGTAAAAGGTGGTTAAATAGAATTAATTCCCGAAATTCTGTGGGAATGTTAGTGGAGCAAAACAATTGATTGAATCTGTTAAAAGTGAAATAATATCAGTTTTCAATCTCTTGGTTGTTTGAGCTACTACCCAAATTTTCCTACCTATTAGCCCGGCCAAGTTACAACCTGTGAAGTCCTTTTGATCAATTGATGCATGTGTTTGATTCTTCAATTTTAAGAATTTTTGAGAATATAATCAAGCATATGGTAGTGTTATAGCTTTGAGTAAATGAGTGCTCATGATACCCTTAAACACTGAGTGTTGAGTGAACATTATTTATCTGTGTGAGGGGTAATCAATGTAGACTTGTATATTTAAGAAGCTGATGGCATTATTGGAAGTTCATGATATTGAGTCAGGCATGCATGGCGTATTGTATCTGATAGTGTCTATGAATGTTATGTTGGATTAAATGAATATTTCCTGGATTAAGTCTTTTACATTGCTGGGGACAGCAACGTTTAAATCTGGGAATCTGGCAAATGTGATTTTTCTGTGTTAAAATTGACAAGAATTGAGTCATAAGAGAGCAATTTAAATACATATTTGCTAATTATGTTGATTCTTTGTATGTCAATAATATGCACCTGTTAGTTGTGTTTTTACATAAAAAAGAAGTGAAATGTTGAATTTAAAATTTGATTTCAAAATTTGAATTCAAAACAGTTTTAATTTAATTCTTCAGTTACGTAATAAGTTTTAATTAAATTTTCAGTTATACGTTTCACGACATTTTCGGGAAAGAATTACTGTGCTGTGCGAGGAAAAAAAGAGTCGTATAAATAGAACTCTTCACAAAACCCGAAGGTGGAACTCAGAAATTGGGAGGCAGATCTAGACACTTTGAGAGGAACAGCACACGGATTAGCATTTAAAGCTCATCATGTCAAATTTCAAATTATCCTTGATCAATGCTGCACCATTTAAATCACATGTCAAACTATCCTCAATTAGCGCTGAAGCAATTAAGGAAAGAATCTGCAATCAAAGCGCTGAGTCAAAGCACAGCTGGCACTGCAGCAAATAAAGATAGGATGCTTTGTCAGCATTACATCACGCTGAAGTGTCATCCTTATCTATACACGCAAAATCACATGGACCACGCCCAGAAACTCAAGTATAAAAAGGGGTGGTCCTCCACCATTCTATTCATTCAGATCTGGACCGGGAGAAGAAAGGGACAGCTGTGGAGTTCTTCGTTCTTCATCTTCTTCTTCTTTTTCTTTCTCTTTTATTTTTAGTTTATGTTGAATTTTAGATCAGCGATCAGTATGTTGATCGGCTAGATCTTTTTATTGTAGTCAGGGTCACGATCCATATGTGAACCTTTGATACGAAGGATTGGTTTATGGTTTTTGATTTATATAACTATCTTTATCATTACTCTGTGCGAATTTGATATTCCCTTTGTTAGAATTGATCGATCTAATAGTTGGGGATATTCTGAGGATCAAAACCCTAGATAGGAATATTGGGGTTTTGATCTCGAAAGGGGGTAAGATAACGATCTGTATGCGTGCTAGGAATAGACGTGTATACGATTGCAGATGCTTAAATTATCGCGCCCATTGCTTGATCCCATGAGAAACATTGCAAGGAATTGGGGTTCCTCATGGGATTAAAGGGTTAACCCTGCAAGGAATTGAGGGTTAACTATTGAATCTTTTAGATGATAATTTATCTGAGTAATTATATAATAATTATTGTAAACCAATCTAGAGTAAAAGCGAGGATCATTTGGTAAATGAACCCTGGCTGCAATGTTTTTTTAATATTTACAAAAATTAATCTTTGTTCTTTGTTTTATTTCTCAAAATAAAAATACAAAAATAAGTCTTTTATTTTCAGATTTCAAAATTTCACTCAATTTGACAATATTTGTCACAACCCTATTTGAATTCTTCCATTCTTTGAGAAAAAGTTTAATTGATATTAGATCCCAATCCCTGTGGAGACGAAGTTTACAATATTTGTCATTTTTTTACTTAATTTATTTTCTTCTAATATGACCATTCCGGTAAATCGTGATGCATAAGAATTCTCCACTTGCGAGGATAGGATTGAGGGTTGTTTATACATAATTTTATCTTTGTATTTTGGAGTAGGATATTCTTACTACCCATTTTTTCTACTACTACTCCACTACCACTTTAATCATCATTGGATTGAAAAGTAATTTTTCTCTCTCTCTCTCCATTCAACTTTTCCTCTAATCCAATGATGATTAGAATGGTAGTGGAATGGTAGTAGAAATAATTGGTAGTAAGAATGTCCTACCCCTTTTATCTTTGCAAAAAAGATGTTTCATGCAACTAATGATGTCAAATTAAAAAGAGTCAATTTATTATGAATTATATAAACTTATGGTCGTTTCGTATAGGAAATTTTTTGTTAATCAGGTAAACATAATAAGTGGGGAAATAGTTGTAAAGTAAAATAAGTGGGGAAATATGAAAAATATTGTTTGGTAGACTGAAATATTACCAGGTAAATTATCTTAAATTTACTGAGACTATTTTTGATTGAAAGTAAAAAATTGATGGAGAAATATGACAAAATGTCACTTTTGATGGGTATCTTATTTATATATCTTATCAAACTCCCATTTTGTAGCTGCAGCACAACTACTTATTTATGTAGGAGCTATAAACGTTTTAATCATATTTGCTGTGATGTTCATGAATGGTTCAGAGTATTACCAAGATTTTTTTCTTTGGACTGTTGGGGATGGAATTACTTTTATGATTTGTATAAGCATTTTTGTTTCACTAATAACTATTATTCTAGATACATCATGGTACGGTATTATTTAGACTACAAGATCCAATCAGATTATAGAGCAAGATTTGATAAATACTAGTCAATAAATTGGAATTCATTTATCAACAGATTTTTTTTCTTCCATTTGAGCTCATTTCGATAATTCTTTTATCAGCTGATAGGTGCTATTGTCGTAGCTCGCCAATAAGAAATCTTTATAACTAACTTTATAACTAACAATATAAATATCTGCATAGGGGTATCAGAGGAGAGAGATATCTGCATAAGGGCATTTGCGTAATAAAGTTGGTGCCAAAAATATCACTTTCCTAATTTTTTTACGTATACCACCTCGAAGGTGGTCTTCTAAAACGGTGCTTAGGGGGTGATTTTACACGAATTTCAGCTTTTGATAGGAAAACACAATGCCCTGTTTTATTTCTGAAAATCCTCAACCAAACATGTCTTTCTCCACTTCCCCTTAAATGTAGCATAATGACAATCTTGTTAGAGAATGACGAGTTTGAGGGATAGATTATAGATGCCTCATATATGCATCCCCATATATGACAACGTTATTTTGGTAATATGTTTCGAAATAATATTGAAACGGGTATTTTATTTTTACAAATTTGAATTACAGCGGTTTCTTGTCGTAAAATAAATTTTAAGAAATAATTTTATAAAACGATTTAAAATAATCAAAAAAGAATGAAACAAGCCCAAATTCGGGTGCAATCTTCTGTTATCTTCGTAGTTTGCATATATGCGACGAATACAAGGAAAATCATTGTCTCATTTTATATGAGATAACTATTTTATGTTGTTCTCACATTAAAGGTTGTGCCACCATTTTTATTTTTTTTATTTTTTTAATAAGTGGTGGATTCCATCATCACATCATGTGTCCAATAGTAGGAGATAATTATCTCTTATAATATGACAAAATAGAATAGCATGTGCTAAGGCTAACAGATACTAAACTAAAGTTGGTGAAATTGACAAATTGAACCGAGTGAACATGGTCTTATTTTATTTGCAGTTTTATTTATAAATATTGGTTGTGTAACAACCAACAACCATCAAAGCCAGAAATTAGAAAGCACAAATTGATTCTCGTTAGAACATAGTATCTCGATATACGTCAAACAAATTGTTCACAAGGATTGGTTCACTCAGCTACTCGATCTTTGTATCATCTGATTCATCTTCATCTCTTGACATTAAGTGTTTCCTTATAACTGCAGCGGCTAAACCAATAAGTATAAACAAGAGTATAGTTTTAATTCTAGTATCTCCAATGCATTCTGCTACAGTGGGACCTGGTCCGAAGAACGAAAATGGAGTACTGCCCCAGCTTCCAAAGATAGGCACACCAATGCCACAACCGTAGCCACCAACTAGTTGATGGTGCTGTGGAGATTCGACATTGTTGTTCCTCCTAATTGACATAAGTTATAAAAATAAGAAATATTCCCCTATTCACATGGTCATACAAGTAATGTGATATGTTTTTACTGAACAAAGTTCCATTCAAGTATCATAAAACAAAGATTAATTTCCTTTTTTTCCAATATAATATAATCCTCTGATGATTATGAATAAAAATGAGTCGATTTGTTATGAACTATATGAAGTTTTGTAGAGCAAGATCTGTATCCCTCAAGCGGTATAGTAGGTTGATATGGAGATGCACAAGGAAATAAAGGTATAAATCAAAAGAGAGTCACCGCAAGTGCTGTCTCATGGATGGCTGCAAAGAGAGGGTGATGTGTAGCCTACAGTGCCTCTAAAATCTAGCAGAGTACATAATAACTCATAAATGTGATAGAAATCAAGTGTCTCCTCTGTAGGTGATAAGATAAGGAGTTTACATAGGAGAATGAGTATTTTCTAATCGGAAGAGTAACCATTTCGTCACCACTGGGAAAAAAATTAACCAGCCACGTCAACAGTAAAATGACAATTAATTTTTATAAATTAATTTTTTAAATTTTAATTTTTTCTTTCATTTAGCAAAAATGACAAGTGTCAAGTAGCAGAATCTAACCGAACCATAAACCAATTCGCTACGACAGCGTCAAAATTTCTGTCTGTTTGACACTAACCACATCCTAAATACAGTCACCACAAGTCCGCAAGTGTTGTCCCATATATGGCTGCTAAGAGGGGGTGATGTGTAGGCTATAGAGGCTTTAACAGAGTATGTAATAACTCATAAATGTGATAGAAATCAAGTGTCTCCTCCTCTAGAGGGGTTTATATAGGAGAATGAATATTCACTAATGATCGCGAGAGAGAGATAACGAGAGAGAGAAGAAAAAGGTGAATGAAAACATTAGCCTTTGCCTTCACTATTGAGTGAGAGGTTGTCATCATAGGTGTACAATAATAAATGGTGCAGGGAGACAGAAATCTCCTATGATAAAGCTTAATGCTCACTCGTAAGGTATCATCTAAAAGGATCTCTATTGGGCCTTTTGATATCTGGCCCAGTATAATTTACATTGTATATATACCAATGAAACAAAATGCAATAGTTCTATATATATTTCCAGCTATCAATATAATTTTTTCCCTATGTTATATGAAAGTTTTAAAATGATTTTGAGCTGAAATTTCCACGGGAAAACATGTGACATTACCTCTAGAAATGATTAACGAAGATTATTAAATGACTAGACAAATTAAAATATCATAATAAAGTTGGTTAGTTCAGAAAAACGGTACAATGTAATTGCATTATGAAATGATTAAATTCGTGATGAAATGTAGAACATATGGTTGAAAAGATGAGCATGATCCAATTAATAGAGTACATAGCTAGCTAGCTAGCTGCTATAGACTTATTGTGCCTTCCCAAATTAATAATTGCAATGGTATTATTGACTAAGGCTCCTAAACATTTACCTTGAATTCTTGCTTTTGGGTCCGGAGGGAGTCGCTGCTGACCTGAAGAACTGGCCACCAACCCTACCACCAGTCCTCCAAGTTGATGCATCATCCAATCCAAACATTTCCAACTTTCCCAGCATGTTCTCATTCTTCCTAGAAAAACACCTTACAAAAATCATTAATTCAAGAAGTCTAAGAATAATAATAGGATAATATTGAAAGAAATAAACAAAAACTTTTTTTTTAAGAGCTCCCCAATAAAGGAACGAAACCACTCAGGGTTGTGGTTATAGTGGTCTAAGGACTACTACACAAAGATGGGAAGATAGTCCCAGACCGGGGCTTTATGCATTGGTAAATCATAAAACTTTAGAACTATAAAAAAATAAAACGAAGAGATATTTTATTGAGAAAAGTATTTGTTATTTAAATAATATAATTTTATATCGTTTTAAGTGAATTTTATATTGTTTTAAGTGAAATAATTGTATTTTGGTACATATTTGTTAATTTTTTTATATTATTTTTCTTCCACACTACTTTCTCTTTTTCTCTCCTTATAATAACCAAACTCATCCCACCAACATGTTACAGAAGTAATATTTTTTTAAAAACTATACTCCACTACATATAAAAAATATCAAATGAAAAGAGATATAAAAAGTATCACTAATTATTTTTAAAAAAAATAATAAATAAAAATTGAAAATAAAAAATTAACTCTACAAGTCAACCACACCATGGGTTGAATCCGTTTAGACCCGGGTTGGTGGGTTGGAAATTGCAACCCAACAACCATTAATTGAGGGTTAAATTGATCAATTCGACAGTTTTTCACCTCTAAAGGAAGGGAAATAATTTTTCCACCGTATTCAAATAATATGTCTCCTAAGCATCTCACGTGCAAAAATAATTCTTGTGTCATGTTTTGAAAGGAGTAGCACTGAGCACAAGGAGCACATGCTCTTTCCATTAAAAATGTGACACTTTGATTAAGAAATTATTTTCCTCTCCCTTCCGTACACACATCATAATTATTGCCCGGTTTTGATTGGCTTATCCCACTACGTGAGTGGTGCGTCTGGAGCACCGTAATAATTTCGAGTAGCACTGAACATTTAATGCTATGATAATACTAAATATATTCTCAACAATAAGTTTAAGTGTGACTCATTACCTTCTTTGTGGAAAGTCTCAAGACTACAGGTGCAAGTGGGCTGAGCTTTGGCTTAAGTAGGCCAAGCCTGTATAAAATACTTTAGGTGTGTCTTGATCTGTTAGCTAATGTATGCGCAAATTATAACTCTAGTCTGTCCTATATTTAAAAGCCAAAAGCATTGGCCTAGGCCTGTTAGCCTATTTAAGCCTATTAGGCATTCAATAATTAAAATAATATTACTTTATTACTCAAAATCATTAAAATAATAATTTTATTTACTTTATTTAAAATAAATAATATGATATGGGCCGACCTACTTTCTAAATAAACATTTTAAAAGCCTAAGTATGTTCTATTTGCCTATATATAATAGGCCGAGTTCGGCCTCATGTAGGTTGGGTCGTAACCCCTGTTAGGCCGCTGACTTATTTACACCCTTACTTAAGACCATCTTATTTATGGTTGAGTTGCGAACCCAAATACTGTTGGCCTAGTCCAACAACGAAGCCTATGAGGAGTAGATATGAGATAACCCATTTATATTATCAAGGCTTATTAGTGTGGCAAATAGGTCAAACGACCAAGCCCGTCATAAATAGAGGGGGATGGATTGATCTAGTTGTCAAAATAGTGTTTGAAAATAATTATCCTTTTATTGATATATTTGTGAGTCAACCGATTTAACAAAAAATAATAATAAACATGATATTTATCATTTATACATAAGTTAAAATGTCAGAATAACATAATGTAAGACAACAATTAGTCATACAACCCAATGTTATCAAATCAGGGTCGAATCGACCATGTCGACTTGAAATCTAGTGAATCAATCATATAACCAGATTAAATCAGGCAATAGATCGGTTATGTAATTGACCAAGTAAAAATCGGTTTGACTCTACCAATTTTTATCAAAATTGGTGACTCGGCCGATTAAAAAAAAAACTGATGGGTCATGCATTTTAAAATAAATAGAATTCATAGCAAACATTTGTGTTGTGCTCCTCCCAAAAGGCCAAAAACTTTCTCCCAAACGATCAAACCCATATTGATTTGTTTGTTTTCTCTTGATAGCAACAAGAGTTAATGTTGTAAACATGTGGTAGATGTTAAATGTTTAAGGACAAAATAAGTATTATATGCTTATTTGTTTGTTTGTTGGAGAATGGTGTGTGATTTTTTTACCATATTATAATATTGGAACTAATATAATTTTTTACACCTATTTGAGTATGTTGATGGGTTTATAAGTATAAAATATAGATTTGTATATTCTTATCTGGGTCAATCGATTCAATCGCGACTCACCGATTGAACCAGTGACCTAGTAAGTAGTAACCTAATAAACTAACAGGGTCGGTTTTAATAACATTGATTAACCAAATACAAAAAAATTCAACCGGTCAATCCGTTCTGCCTAGCACGAACCTGTTACAACACAAATTTTATGGGTATGGATTATGTGGTTTGACGGAGTAAATTTGTGACCTAATCTTTCAATAATGACGAGTTAAACGAGCTAACCTAATGAGTGAGATACATTTTGTCTATACTCAACTATGACCTAATCTTTTTGGCAAATTATATTTAATTCTTTCTAGAAAACTTAAGGAAAATGATTCTCGTGCATAAATTTTTTATAAAATCTTTCCATCATTAACTCAATTATTAATTAACAAGGTGAATAGATCGATTAATGAACTACTAATTCCTTACTAGGGGTATCAAAACGGGCTGACACGACACAAATTCTTATTCGTGTCAAAATCTTCCAGACGAACACGACACCAATTTTTTATGGGTTGACACGACACAACACGAATAACAAGCAAAATAGGGGTCAAAACAATAATTGAAAAAAAATAAAATAAAAAATGGGTCGAAATTTAAAAAGAATAATTAAAAAAATATGGGTCAACATGAACACGACACGATTTTTTCGCGGGTCGAGCTGCGTGTCATAACCTATATTGACAGCCTTATTTCTTACCCATAAGTTAAAAAAGGATTGATATTTCTGTAACCAATTCATGTATCGTATTAACCAACAATTGAAGCAGAACTAACTAAAGCTTATATAACAAAAAGAATGTCTTTTAATTTTGTAATGAATGAAACATAATATATCAATAACAATGAACAACTAAGTAATTACCAAACTTCCTTTGATAGTGTTCATACCTTTGAGATTGTTGTTCGTCATCTTGTGAGTAATTGCCACACATAGTTTTACCATAAGTCACCGTAGGAGCCCACAACTTCAACTTATGGGTTGGTAAAGTGAAGGAGTTTCTGAGGAAGCTTTTTTGTGATAAGACTATGCTTATGAACGACATTTTTACAGTTAAAAAAAATTCTTGTCTGAAGTGTGAATTTGGTTTTCTATGTATCTATTATATTTTGACATCATTTTAAACTAATTATATATTAACTTATATTTGTAATTTCTTGTTTTTCAAGATAATCTCCTTGTTTATTATTATTTTAATAACATTCGTGCCCAGTACGAAATTGTAAAAAAAGAAAATAGCAATAATAAGTATTCTAATTAATGTATAACATTAATGTGAATTTTTTTACAATAAAATACATTTATTTCTAAATATCAAAAAACCGAAAGTCAAAACAATAATTAATATTAATTTTATTCCCTTTTTCTTTTAAAATCGGTGATTATGCTAATTTTTTTGAATTAGAAACGGAAATGACTTGCTTGTGTAGATATAAGATATCATTTTAATAATTTTCATTGAGTGTATACTCAGTGAAAATTGTTAAAATGATAAAGCTGGATGGATATAACAGTATGGCTTGGTATGGTAGCTCACATGCCTTACCCCAGCCAATACCTGCATAAAACATGCATGGTTCTCAATTTGGCAAGTTCTTTTTAGTATTTGATCACAAAGCTAATACCTTTTCTCATTATGATAGCGATTAATTGGTCTTAAGGAAGTCATGAATACTCACATACAAATACGAGGTTGAACATCTTAGCTATAGATATTTTTTCTCTTATGAGCTCCACTTTTTTTAACAAACTGACTTAAGCATTAGAATTTTTGTAGGTCCAAATAATCTCCATGCCCAATGGGAATCGTTTCTATAAAATGAAAAAATTGTAATATAGTTTAAATACGAAAAAAATCGTATACAAGGACAAATTTAGAGACAAAAAATTATTCAGTCTCTAATAGTGAAAGATTTTTCGATGCGCAATTTTTCTTGCAAAATGTTCATCATAATTAATCTATTGAAGTATTACACACATGCTTTGTCCCAATTAGCAATGAAATTAGAGATGAAAATATGTAGTTCCGCATATAACTCAATTGTACTAGAGACAAAATGTGTTTCATCTCTAATTTTGTCTGTTTGGGACAAAAATATTTTTGTTTCTAAACCTTCAATACAAATGTAGAGATGGGAAAATTATCCCAATTAGCGACATAATTAGACATAAAATACATAGTTTCATCTTTGCATCTATTACAACTAGAAACATAATGTATTTTGTCACCAATTTTGACCATATTTGTAATGCAAATGTTTTCGTCTATAGATCCTAAATCCCAATTGAGGGACGAAAAATTCTGTCTTAATTAGTTGTATATACAATATGTGTTTTGATGATAACAAAGAGACAAAAGAAAAGAAGAGAAGAACCTTGATCAAGAGCAATAATCATCAACCATGTGCAAAGAATGAAGATACATGATAAAGCCGCGAGAGAATGATAATGACACATCAGTGTGGCAAGAACATGTATCATATTAAGAGATAACATTAAATCAATAGTAACAAGAAACAATAAAAAGAGAAAAACCAAGATAAGAGGCAATAAAGCATGGACAACATTCAAGAGAAGCTTGATGTCACAAGTTATGGTAAAATAGTATATATATGAAGTCGAACATTGTATCAAAACATATTTAATTCAACAAGTTAAGCATCAAGTTCAAAATAAGATTCAAGATCCAGATACCAATGCATAAAGCTGAGTCCATATCCCTATTAAAATACACTTTTAGGTCTTAATATTGACTGTCATGGTAAGTGTGACATTGCATTGCGTGAACTCAAAATATTTTTTAATTTTTTATATTTGAAAGTGCATGAAATCTATTCATAAATCTTTCAAAAATAGATGAAGCATATTTTAAATATATTTTAATCTTATTAGCATATTTCCAAGAGCTAATATTATGTTTAGAATTATTTCAAACTGAAAGAGATCTAAACAAAGGTATTTTTGCCATTTTTCACTTGGCATCAAGTAAGTATTTGAATACTCCATAAAGTATTCTAGTACTTTCATATAGGAAAACTTGTATTTGAATACTGGACGATACCTTACAACCAAATTGCATATAACATATATATTGACTTTTTTAAGAGAACATTAATAATACATTCCCTACATATCTAAACAAGTTTGATAACTATTCTTATATATATTGAGAATATTTTTAGAGAATTTACACTAACATTTACATATCTCAAAATCATTTTGGAATATCATTCGTTCTTAAGCTCTTATTGTGAAGAATTATATACCCATAGTGTTTCAAATTATATTATCCATACTTTGAGAGTGTAAAATCATTTTTAGGCATTTCCTACATTATAGTTTCAAGATTAAGGACAATGAGACCCATAAGTGTAAGGTTCCAAATACCTAAGAAGTTTGTAGGTTGTAGCGATTAGTTCAAGTATCCTTTGAGCTCAACAAAAAGTGAAAAAAATTCTTGGATGATTTACTAAAAAATTGAGACGTGGGTCACGAGTAATGGTGGTAGAACCACGATAAATAGATTTTTTAATTTCCTTATCCCTTTCTCATTATTTTTTTAATTGCATCCGATTTTGTGGATCCAGAGGTCCAATCAGAGGCTGGAGAATTTCTGTAGGATATATATGCTCTCTCAGGTACCTACAATAACCTACATCAGTAATTTAACAAATTGAAACTTGTCATAATTTATTAGATTAGAAATCTAATTATCAGAAGTAAATTAGAAAGAAAAATCTAATATATTACAAAGTAAGTCACTTTACATATAAAAGAGTAATTTCAATGAGTTTTGTGGTGAAAATTAAAATTAGGAAAAAATACCGAAAACTGGTAGATAAAGCATGCAATAATCAGATATATGATAATTATGAAATGAGAACATACTTTTAGGAATCCTAAGTCATTTGGTTAGATTGAGTAATAAAGAAAGCTAAAATAGAAAATAATCATATTTAATAGTGTGGTCAAATACCACTAGTCAATTGAGTGACTAAGAAAACACAACATTTTCATCTCTTCTTCCCTCCTCATCCGTCGACCATCATTGGAGAGTAGGAATAAAGTTCAAAAATTTGTAGATTAAGCTAGACACAACGAAATTCAATGATTCCAAAGTCAAAATCACTTTAAATATTCTATTCTTTCTAACCCGTAACTCATTTTCGGTTGGGGTTCATTGTGGAGTGATCTATTTCTTCCTCAAAGCCCCGAGTTTGTGTGGATTTTGGTGATTTTGGGGTGTTTTGAGTGCAAGGAAACTTGAGAACTCCTCCCTTTGTTCGAGGTCGGATTATGGTATGTTTCCTCTACTCAAACCTCATTTTCATGGATTATTGAAATTGCTAGGTTATGTAATAATATATCTCAAAATTCTGATGATTGGAGGTATTAGAGGTTGTTTAGTATATGATGTACTTTGTTAAACATGCTTAGAAATGCTTCCTTTGTGAGGACAACATGAGAAATCATGACTTAGCACACTTTGATATTTTAGTCATGAAAAAAGTGTTAAGAAGTCCTTTGATATTTGAGGTTTGAAATTGTGTTTGATGGAGGATTTTTATGTTGTCTTATGATATAGTGTTGTGACTTGTGGTGTGATGGTTGAGGAACATCCATATATGCCAACAATTATTCAAGACTAGAATTCTTAAGTTTTCATCAAAGAGGTAAGTTACGAGAATAAGGTTTAAGGACAAATTCTAGCAAATGCTTAGCGATTTATGTGTTGAATTATGTCTTAATCATAAGCCCACGTGTTGCTATAGGTTGCTTATTATGGTTTGTGTGGTTGAGAGCTTTTGTAGGAGAAAAAATAGCTATCAAAAAGTATACAATGGTAAACTTATGGACCTCGTGCATATTCTCCTTGTATTTTCTATCATGCCTTATTAGGGTAATGATTGTTTGGTAGAGATGCATCATAATGAAATGGCACGATAGAATGCATTTTAATATGATTGAGATTATGATGTTGAATGACATGTATGACAGTATGTATGACAATAGATGTATCTATGTTAGTACTTTCATAAGACATAGCAGAAGTCTCATGAAAGTATTATATGTATGGACTTTCCTTTAACATAGTAGCAGCCATTGGGGGTTAATTCTTATAAAACATAAAAGAAGTTTCATATAGGAATCAAACTAGCCTATAAGGCGTAACAGAAGCCTTATGTATAGATGATGACTGAACAATATAATATGATATAATGAAATGTATATTTATTATGCAAGTTATTATATATTCTCTTGAAGTGAACTATAGGGTGGAGGAACCTTCCAAGGACCCTTAGTTTACTAAGATTTATATCTCATCCCATGTTGGGGACATCATTTAGATTGTGAGGGCACTTCACTTGGCAAGAGGCCAAAGGCAGCATGACATGTGGACTTCTATTTTATCTTGATGTAGACATCATGTAAACAATATATTTTGAGCATTCATATGAGGATGTACATTTTGAGGCCGAGATGTTGACCATATGCATATTACATTATCCCTATGTTTCGTGTTTTGTTTTGAGAACATGGTATATGAATCATGTAATTTGAAAGTGTAATGAGATTTATGTCCAAGAGACTTTGGTGATGTAATTATGTAATGGACATTATATCATAGTGATTTACTTTCATGTGTTGATATTTGAATATGTTCATTTTGTAAGATTCATATACATTTGGTTAAAGTAACATGAATATGGATATTGTGATATCAACAATTGTATGGAAAGACTCGAGTATATATGTATGCAAAAGATTATGATGATGTAATAATCCATTGATGGATCATATTAGTAATTAATCTAGTAGATAGACTGGAATATGCATGAAATTATGTATGTTGTCCATTAGGTGTTTCATGTGATTGGGAAAATTTCCTAAACCCTCCAAATGCAGTCAGGTGCTGTCAGTTTTATTTCTAACTGATATAGTACATGATAGCCCGAATCGAGTAGTTGATTACCAACACGAATGGTTTGTAAAGTTTAAAGTGTTAAAGATATGAGAGGTGATTAGTTAGTCCTTATAAATGCAGAGAGTACTCCTGAGGAGAAATAACTTTTAGCTAAGTGAGAGAGGTCTATCCTACTTGGTTTGATTGCTATTAAAAGGACTATTTTTAAACACCTACTTAGTGGATTTCTGGAAACCACAAGTACTGAAGATCTCCTATCTGCCATAGGAAATAGGTACCAAGTATCTGATAATGCTGAGTCTGGATATTTATTGAAGGAGTTAACTAATTTAAGATATGATAATAATGGGGGTGTAAGAGAATTTATTTTGAAGATGGTTCATGTGCAGACCAAACTGAAAGCCCATAATATTGTTTTGAATGAAAACTTTCTTGTTTCACATGCCTTAAATTGTTTACCTGTTGAGTTCACACAAATCAAGACTGCCTACAACACTTTTGGTGATGCTATTTTCTTGCTACGCTCCACACTAATGACTAGTCTACAGAGTCAAGTAACATTTGTGACCTTGAAAGGTCTTATATCGGTAAGGCTATAATCACCGTCTGATTCAATGTTATTTGATTTTAGTTGGACGGAGTCATATTCAGTATCGCACATTGGATCGTGTTTTCTTAAAATGTGGCCACATTATAAGAATTAGTTCTTAGCCCGAGCGTCGTTTTCAAATAACTTGTTTTCTTTTTCTCTTTTAAATTAAAATTTTACAATTGATTTTGCCCAAATGGGAGAATGTTAGAAATTTTTATAATAATTGTGAGCTTCAATCAATTGTAGTTTCTCTTGTTTTAATAAAAACGAGTTAAGTCATTATCCATATAGGGGTGCAATATAAAGTCTAGTTAATTAGTGATCATTTTGATTTGAGCTTGGATATCTGTAAATTGATTAGTGTGGGTAACAATGTAGGACTAACCCATAGGCCCATGATGGGAAGGGGACTAGGGTTAATAAGTTTGGCTAAGTCCCCTCTACATTCACAGTGTGTTGAAAAATCGTCGCTCCACAACTCGGCTCTTCGACAGTTGTGATCAGGGAGTGTTGTGAATTGCATAGGAAGGTTTTGGTCTCTTCAACCTTTGTAAAAATACCGTTGTGAATTGCATAGGAAGGTTTTGGTCTCTTCAACTTTTGTAAAAATACCGGAGCAAACACTACAACTAAGGTATCAAGAATCATGTCATCAACAAGTAAGTCTAAACCCTTTTGGTGTTCTAATTTCATATAATCTTATCATGAAATTTCTTACATTTAATGGAACACCCAAGTTCTCCTTACCAAAAAAATAAATAAATTAGAACACCTAAGTTTATTTCAAACTTAAGCCAATATTATTTTTCAGTTTGACATATTGTTTTGTGTCATGCTCTGTGGTTGTAATTGCAATATATATGGACGCGATATGTAAGGAAGCATATTAAGAACGAATTAAGTTATATAATTATCACGTACTTATTTAACAACATGATTTATGCAAAGCATGATAACTCAACAAAATTTATTAAAAGGACAAAAATTGGACAAACCACAATATTTGATACACACAACAAATTAATATGCATTCATATTTGATCTGTTACAAAACCACTATATATTTCTCTACAACTTAGCTAGAGACACGACAAATCTTTATACCATGAGTACGTATGTGTCACTCTAACCAGATTAGTCGGATTTCTAGTAGAGAAGTTAAAAAAAGAAAAAGAAAGAAACAAAGAAAAGAAAGACTTTTAACTTCTTCATTTTTTTAAATGCTAGTTTAATGTACTAAAATTGGATCAGCCAATATATTTTATATGATTAGTTAAACTATTATGCCTTGGAATCCTGGTGAGAGTTATTAATTGATGGGTCATATGCATACTGTAATTTGTTAGAACTAGGGAATATGTGCTAACATGCATGAGGCAAACCTAATTAAGCTTTTTTATACCTAAATAAAAAAAAAAATCCTATTCCTTTTTTCTGATTGAATATTGCTTCTATTTAACTAATTTGACCGAAAACATTAGTGACTCAGTGGTAGCATTACTCGAGCGACTTTATGGTTCCCCTCTCCCCTCTCCCCTCTTCATGATGCATGAAGTTCACATGATTTACTGGTCCCATAAGAACTGTATTTTTATTTTATTTTTTTTTTTGGTAAAAGAACTGTCTTTAGAATGCGTAAATAAGGCCAATAACAAGTGATTGGACTTGGACAGGTGGAAGAGAGAAAAGAAAGGAGAAGATTGAACACAACATTGCTTATGTTTCAACTCTTAATTTGTATATCTAATACGAGGAGAAATATTCTTACTACCAAAATTTTCTATTACCAATTTACTACCTATCTAATCATCATTGGATCAACATTTTCTCTTTTTTCGAAAACTTTTTAACATTCTCTCTCTATGATTCAATGGTGATTAGATAGATAATAAGTTAGTACTTAGTAGTATAAAATTTTAGTAGTAAGAATATCTTCACTATATATATATATATATAAGCGAATAATATGAAGTCATCTGCAGTTAGTTTAATTCAACTGACAAATTTTTTGTTGGTCTAAATTATATTTATTTCTAAACTACTCTAAAATAAACATTAAAATTAACAAACTGCATTGTCCTCCATCTTATACCCAGCGTACACACACATTAAAATCTTATCATTGCATGGAGATATTGGAGAACTTTAGTTACTTATCTAGCTTTTCTTTTCTTTTGTTCCCATCTCCCCTAAAGAAGTTTGAAAAATATATACAAATACAAGACCACATTCAAATTAAATACGATAATACAATAATATACTATATATATATATATATATATATAACGTTGCTTGACAATTATTAAGAATGTATCTTAGAACACAGATAATGGTATTGTGGAAAAGCAAAACAGATATGAATCAACTTGTCTCTGAGAGGCACTGAAGAATGTTCACCTGCATTTGCAAACAGCTTATATAGCTCTCTAATTCTCCGACCATTTGTTCATTACAAATTTCATCTCCACCAGGTATCAACTTTCTTAGGCTTCTCAACTTATCATTGATGACCTCATCTTCATCATCTTCACCATTTGCATCCTTTTTCATCTCTGCCATGTCATTGTGTTTAGACTTGTTCACTGAAATCTTAGCCTGAGACTCTGAACTAGGGCTTGAAGAGAAATCAAGTGGAACCATTTCATTTTCACCAAAGCTAGTGCTACTATCTACATTGACTCTTTCACTTTCAAGCTTGATTTTTAGAGCATCACTCCATGCAAAACCTTGGGCTGAGAAGACCATAGCCTTGTCTACTTCATACTTGACAACATTCTGAAACTCACAATGGTTTTTTTGTTCTGGAAGACCCTTTTCCTTGATCTTCATCAAAGCTGGAACTAAATAGTTCACGTAGTTTCTAGTAAACTTTGCTTGTACTACTTTGTTTGGTTCAAGCGAGTAAACACGTCTTCTTTTAGCTGGTCCCTCCATAGAAAGAACTTTTGTTGTATAAAGAAAAAAAAAAAAAGAATGTAATAAGGATGAGGAAGAGGAAGAGGAAGAAGAATTGTTTGTGAGAGTGGATGAAGTTGTAGGATAAAAGGCAAAACAATGAAAGTAATGAATGAGATATAGTGAAAGTAAGTGAGAGACACAGAGCTTTAGTGCTTGCTTTTGTCAGATATATGCTATGTAGAAGGAAGGCAAAAACAAGCTTTTAAGGAGTGTTGGTTGTGGTGAGGTTACTCTTGAAGCCAGTTCTTCAAGTTATTATAAGCTTCAGGAACTGAAAGTTCCAATAAATTTTCCTTGACATGAGGAGGCCCCAGCACACAAAAATAATTGGAGTGATAAGGAAATTGAATTATGATTAATTACTGCCACAACCAAAGTGCACACGCACAAACACGCACAAAAAGACCACACAGGCCTATATAGGTAGTGAGTGATTATAGGGAGTACTACTCAGTGCACAAAGCTATATGTGTGCTAAAATAGTGGGAGTGGTCTATTTTGAATGGCACATGGCCTCACATGCTTGTTGCTTTTTCACAACTACCCGCAGAACCGAACTCTCTCCCATGTGCACTAGAAAACAAAGACACCAAAACCCCACTATAAATGCCCTCACATGATTCACCCTCTTTAAGTGGTACTCTTTCTCTTTGAACTTCCAGGGTCTCTCCTATTTACAATTTTTTCCTCCTCATTTCAAATCAACCAGCTCATCCTACTCTTACTCTCTTTTTTCTCCACTCTTTATGTTTTCTTTTTCCCTTTTTTTAGTTTTTAGTTTTTAGTTTTCCATTGGATATATTTATTTAGGGTTTTATATTTCTCATTCAATTCTCATGTTGTAAAAAACAAAAAGCACGTGGAACCCGTATATTAGAAAAAATTATGTGTAGAACCCACGTTGGCACGGAAATTGGAGGGTGTGTAGGAAAATTCAAATTCTCATATTGAATGAGAATTGTAAAATCCATTTATGAATATAATATTAGTTGACATGGATTATATCAATAGACTAACACCACCACATGTATGAAAGCTTTACCATTAATAGTGACGCAAATACAAGGTAAACCTAGCAACACCCCTTCAAAAGCTTTTGTATATTTTTTTTTTCTCTCTCTCTCTCTACATTTATGCACAAAATGCATGTGATATATTCTTATAAGATGTATGTGACAGGTAGCTAGCTAGTCCCATAAATTGCACAAATTAAGAAAGTTAGGGATTTTGAAAGGATAAACAAAAATCCAAACCGAATCCGGCCCTACTTTAGTGGGATGATTACAACGCAACTATGATATAACCATGGAGTTGTGTAAGCAAAGTCAAAAACTTGTCTTTATTGAGAAAAAAAAGTGAAAACAAAAAGGCTCATCATCAGGTAGATTGATAGCTTAATCAAATCTTGACCTTCTGCTTGGTAACATAATCACTCCTCTTATGAGAGCCCCACCTGCTTATAATATATATATGGTCAAGACTCAAATCATTTACACTAATATAAGTTATACTTGTGATCTTAACCGTTTATTTCACTTTTATTTAATGACTATAATTTTTCAGTCATATGAATTATTAAATATAAGTGGATCAACGACCAAAATTGAATGTAAGAATAAGACTTGCACTAGTGTATAACACACACAAACACATATGTATGCGCACATACAAACACATATTCTTGTGCTAATATACAAACACACGTGAGCACACATGCACAAGCACACGCGAGCACACACGCACACAAAATTAGTGTTAATAATTAGCTCATCTCTTAAAAGTATTTGTAATAGTTAAGCCCTTCCATTAATCCTAAAAACACTTGTAATTTTGATATTTTATCTTTTCCCCGTCATAAAAAAATCCTAAATCTGGTCGATATATGTGTGTGTGACAACATTATTTGATACCAGTATCAAACAAAAAGTTTGACGCATCATTTGAGAGTTGTTGATATTACCTTGATATAATGACTCTGATTTGTAAGCATATGATAACATTGATTTGCCTTGATCAAACGATCTTCGGGTGAGATGTCAAACTTTTTATTTGATACCAATATCAAAGGATCATGCCTCTAAATAATCATGCAAAAAGATGATTCAACCAACAAAGGGACAATCTCCGGTGTACAAGACTCTATAATTTGAGATAGAAAGGATAATAGTTAATGGGTAAAGTGTGTGTCATTTTAAAAGATGTAAAATTGTGTCATTTCAAGAGAGAGAAAGAGATAGATAAAGGAGGAGAGAAAATTGACAAAAGAAATAAAGATGTGGGTCTCACCTCTTTATGAGAGTGAAAAGATATAAATTGTATCATTTTAAAGGATAAACATTTTTCCCATAGTTAATCGTACAGCCTTATTCTTATATTTGAAAAAAGAAAAAGGAACTGTATGAGATATTCGAACTCGTGATATTCCATAATTCAAGCAGAAAGGGAAAAAAAAAAATCACGAAGAAAGTTAGCTCGGAGTCCTTTTGTTTTCAGAGGATCCTGGACCTGGTAGTTTCCAAGTCTGAGGCAAAACTAAATGCCATCTACCCATTGGACATTTGTGGGACAAGTATGCATGTGCAGAGATACTCAGAATTCAGATTATTATAATGTACGCTTCTCATTCTCACAGTTAATAATTATTAATAGTGATTTTATTCTACCTGATGCAGAAACAAAAAGGCTAAGAGTTTATGTATATGAATATAGTCAAATGTAATATTACATCTCATATATAGGGATGACATAATAAACAGTGTAATTGTTGGGTAGGGCCTATTTTCATGTCAAAGTTCAAAAGCAAGACTGCAATTAGCCTTGTTAGGAAAAAAATCAGGTATTAACATTAACTGAATGTTGGAATAGTACTAGAGAACCGCATTGACGAGTCACACACAATTAATGGGTTAGTGAAAATTGTCAGGGCAGTTGATTGAATGGTCTATGATATCTGTGTTTGTGAGTATGCAAGAATAGACAACACAATTACAAATACATGATGGTGCATATTAATAAAATCATATGTACATTATCAGGGGAAAAATATTAAGAACCCCAAAGAAAACACTAACAAAAAGACATAGTGGGAGAGGCTTGACTTAATCGTTTTCCCCCTCATATAACATAATTAAAATGAAAATAGAATTGTCAATGTTTCTGGAATGGGGTCTAAGTTTTGAGGGAATGTATCATCTCATCTATTTTTTTAACACGATGATGTCATGTATTAAAAATTACTTATTCGTTAACAGATCAATGATTATAATTTTTTTTTGGATTATATCCGGTCATGAGACTAATCCCTTGTCTCGGGTCAGCGCACAAAGTGGATAAAGCGGTAAAGAGCTGGTCACGGAATACTTTCCATTCACAAGAGTTGGGATTCGAACTCCCAACCACTTGCTTAAGGGACGAGATGCTGAATCATCACACCCACCCACGTGGTTTCAATAATTATAATTTTAAAGACAAAGCTCATAAAATGAAAAAGTAGAATGATCAATTTAATTGCTAACCATTGATATATTAATAGATGAGTTTTATGTTTATCATGTAACATAACACAACTTCACTTACCTACACACACATTAAAGAGATGGGATCCACATGTTTCTTTTTTCTTTTTTATCGTTCCACTTTCTCTCTCCCTTTTATTGTGTGTGTTGGAAACAAAAGTTAAATTATATAACATAACATTAATAAAATCCTTAATAGATAATAGAGTAAACACCCTTTTTGGTCCCTAACAATATCCACAAAATCCTTTTTAGTCCCTGACAATAAAAAAGGACCAAATTGGTTCCTAAAATAATGAAAAAGAACCAAGAAGTACTTATTACAATTGACAGAAGGACTAAAGTGGCCATTTTTTCATAATTTTAAAGACAAAGCTTTTTCATAAAATGAAAAAGATTTAGTAGATCATTTTAATTGCTAAAAATGTGTTTACTCTAGATAATAGATAACTGAAATTTAACATATAACATGACCATGTTAAAAAAGAAATATAATATATAGGTTGTATAAATAAATGGATTTACAAGATATGGTTGGACTTTGAGGGACAACACATGGGGAATTTACTCATGTAGTTGGGATTTGTACTTTAGCCTAATTTGGAGTATAGTTCAACAGTGACATCACGTGCAAACCATAGAGGTTAACATCTTTAGTGGGAACAGTTCCAGCGAATTCTAGCTCAACTCAAACTCATGCATCCCTAATTAGCCCTCTATATACGATAGGCAGAGATTGCTCCACGGCATCCAAATTTGGATCACAAAGCTGTCTGTACGGACATAACCTTTTTTTCTGGGTGGAGGAGATTGAGAATGACAAGGCCATACTTTGTCACTAGCTGATGTGAGAGGCCAGAAAACTAGGAGGTAATATTGCTCTCTTCTCTTCTCTTTGATTTGCTAATGTGACTTCACATGCAACTGGATTGAGTGGCACATGTGCACCACTTACCACCTCTCTACTTGAATATCTTCGGCTAGTTCACTTACAATGAGTATATATGATGGTTAATTACACTTTTCAGGAGTTAAATTTTCTTGTTTTCTATTATTAATAGGGTAAGAGTAATTTTTAGTGTTATTAGACTAGGATGGTTAATCGACTCTATTAGAATATTGGGTCAATGAGTCAAATTGGTTGAGTCAGTTGAAATAAATATATTTAATAATGGGAAAAATGTTTATCTTTTTAAATAACACAACTTATATCCTTTTACTCTCACAAAGAAGTGGGACTCACACCTTCATTTTTTTGTCAACTCTCTCTCCTCATTTATCTATCTCTTTCTCTCTCTTAAAATGATACAACTTTACATCCTTTAAAATGACACACATTTTCCCCTTTAATAATATATAATAAATATAAAATTAGAAGCATCATCCTTAACAAATAAAATTGTTCTAGTGACAAGTGTTACAAGTTTCAAATCTCATGATTCAGGTTGCACTTCTCAAACATGTTACATAAATTTCCATAGATTTGGTTTGATTAAAATATCATTTCTAGTGCAGAACCGATTAAGTGTCAGGTATTCATTCGGTTTCTAGGTGAACCGATCGGACCAGCCGATCCATTCCAGTTTTCATAATACTGTTACTTCTAGAGACTTTTTTATCAACCAAAACTTAGGGAGTGTATTGGATTTCTTTAAGACAATTTATTTTATATATTTTAAAAGATTATTTAGAATTGGAGGGACTTTAAAAACATTTTTTACAATCAAGAATTCATAAGATTGGATTTTAAAGGATTTTAATAGAATTTATAAGATTTGAAATGATAATATGAATTTATAATATTTTAAAAAATCATATGAATTTTTAACAAACATTCAAAATTACAAGAGTCGATAAGAAAATAACAAAGAAATACAATTATATTAATAAAAAATAGTAAAACTTAATACAATTTTCTCAATCAGTAAAACCTAATATAACTTTTAACAAACATTTAAACTTACTAAGCAAGAGCTCTCCACATATCTAAAGTGAACCTTCAAATCTAAAGTGGAATGAGATGGTGGACTACATTAGTGGCGTGATGGAAAATGGTCAAATGGTTCATAGTGATTTGGTGTTATGAAGGCATCGTTGATAGGATCATACACAAAATCTTCCATCCTGGAATCCATATTTTCTTCTCCAAAAGTTATAGCATCAGTATCATTAGTGCCTAATGCAATGGAACCATTTCCAATAGTAGTTGCACCACTAAAGACAATCTTCAATTCTTCATAATCAACTGCACTCTTTTCATAAAGCTTATTATGATTTGGATGAAGCTGGCAAATAACAAATTTTTCATTGTTAATATATTACAAATAATCTAATGTACTAATATAGTAAGCTATTAATATATTAAAAACTAATGAACTAATAAGTTCACCTTCAAGTAATCTTCGTATACCACTACTAAAAAATGCTATTTTTTTGATGAAAAAATTCCAACGAAAATGGTTAAAATTTCGTTGAAAATGAAGTTTTTCAGATTTTATATATTTTAGGTAGGGTTGATACATTCACGTGTGTTGATATGTCAATTCATCACAACTATCTTCAATTATTGCTTCTTCTTCGTTTTCATTTCTGATGCAACGTGGACACTTTTTCAAATCCAAGAAACTTTTATTGAAGTTTGAAGATAAATTTGAAACAATAAGTGACCCATTAGACACATCACCTGACGAAATTATGTCAGTCATCTGTACCAGTCTTGGTATCTATGAAAGTCATTTGAAAAAGTGTCCACGTTGCATCAGAAATGAAGACGAAGAGGAAGTAATAATTGAAGATAGTTGTGATGAATTGACATATCAACACGCGCGAATGAACAACAAAAAAAAGACATTATTAAAGTTCTGTCTGTAGGTCTGATGTCTATTCCAATAATGTAACTTTAACAGCTGTAAGGGTGTAAGGACAAGGATGGCATTTTGCCTGAGCCTAAGTGTTGGTAATGTAATAGTATAAATAAGAGCTCCAAGAACGAGAGGAAGCAAGCAAAATTGAAATATAGATCAAGTGAAAAACTCTCTCTTTGCTCAAAATATTGAGTGAAAAGTTTGTTGAGATATGAGTGAAAGCCAGATTTCTGGAGCGTCAAAATTGTGTCCCTCCCAAAGCCAGAGTTAACATTACTAGAAAAGTCTTAGTTTTTGACGGATTTTTTAGAAAAATTATGTCCAAATTAACCACAATAATTTCGACGAAAAATGTATTCTGTCGAAGCTTTCGACGCAAAATGAATTTCGTCTAAAACTACCGATGGAAAATGAATTCCGTAGAAAATGTTATTAAAAAAATCACAAAAGGAATTATATTTATGAATTTTTGACGGAAATCAGTTCCCGTCAAAAAATTTCAATGCAAATCAATTTCCGTCGAAAATTTTCGACGGAAAACGAATTCCGTCGAAAATGTTATAAAAAATTAAATCAAAAAATAAATTATATTTATGAAATTTTTGACGGAAATCAAATTTCGTCGAAAATTTTCGACCAAAAAAGAATTTCGTCAAAAATATTATAAAAAAAAATAAATAAAAATTATATTTATGCAAAACGACTTCCGTCAAAAATATTATAAAAAAAGAATCAAAAAGGTAATTATGTTTATGAATTTTTTTTATGGAAATTAGATTCCGTCAAAAAATTTAGGCGGAAAATGAATTTTGACGAAAACCATATAAAAAAGTAAATCAAACAAAAAATTATTTTTATAAATTTTTCAACCAAAATCTCATTCTGTAAAAAATTTATGAATTTTTCGAGGAAAATCATATTCCGTTAAAAACCCTTATAAAAAGTAAATTAAAAAAATTATATTTATAAATTTTTTGACGAAAAATAATTCCATCGAAAATCGTATAATAGAATAAATTAAATAGAAAATTTATTTATGAATTTTTCAACGGAAATCGTATTCCATCAAAAACCTAATTAAAAAAATAAATACTATTTATGGATTAGTGATAGATATTATATTTTTCGATGTGATTTTCGATATGATTATAAATTAGATTATTGATGGGATTATAACTATTATTTTACAAATATGTTACCAAATTCAAAATTAATATTAGGAAGATATTTGACATTTCATTTCCTTTCTCCTACTTTTCACTTTCCCTTTTTCATAGTATAATAGGCTCTCGTTTGAAGAAATCGTATTTGTGAAATTATAGAGCAACTCCGGCTCCAAGGGAGTTCTTCTTGTCATACAACCCGGGCAGGGTTCACACATCAAAATGATGTAACTTCATTAAAAATGACACAAAATTATGTCATTTAAAATGATAAAAACTTTTTCCTTTTAAAATAATGGTTATGGAAGTAGTTTATATTTATATGAAAAAGTTATGTTATGTCATTTATCAATAACACAGTAGCATTTATTTTTTTAATTAATTAATATTTTCCATCTGTTTCATGTGATTCTTTTTACGACTATCGAATATTGATTTTTTTTTTCATTTTAAATTAACATTTGATAAATTATTTTGTTGAAATAAAATAAGGGTTCCATCAATGGTCAAGCAACAATTAATACACTAGCGTTGAAATAAAATAAGCGTTCCATCAATGGTCAATAGCTTACCTTTCAAGGCTTGTTCTCCAACTCCTCTTAGTCAACAACTCAATATCACAAAAATCAACAAATTAACCACTAGAATCCCCAATTTTTTATGGAATCTGTTTATCGTCGAAGATTAGTACAAAATTTTTCGATAAAATTTCATTCATTTTCCGTCAAAACTCTCCACGGTAAATATTCCGTAAAAAATTTCCTACGGAAATAATGTCTGTCGAAAATTTTCGACGAAATCTTAATTCCGTCGAAAAAATCGTTACCAATGAGGAGATATTCGACGGCTTCATTTCCGTCGAAAACTTCATTTTCGACGGAATTTTAACCATTTTCGATGAAATTTTTCCGTCGAAAAAATAGCACTTTTTAGTAGTTGTTATGCATAAGCATTGACATTTTATTATATTGGTTCTTCAACCACTTTAGCGGACTCAAGTAATGATTATAAGTTTTAGGAAACCTAGCCTTTGCATTAAGATGAAGTATCACTCTTTCTACATTTTGCTTACTAAGTGATCCATTAGCATCATGCAATCCATTGTTGATAGCATCCATGGTCCAAGATTCATAGTTCTCTTTCTCTTTGCCCTTTCCTTGTTGTGAATCTCCCATTTACTATAATAAATTAAAACTAGACAATAAAAAAAAAGTAAATGATATTAATATCAACATAATTTAAAAACTGGTTTATTCAAACGAGTAAAACAAACCAACATTAAATAGTTCAATCAACAAACAATAAAAAAAGGATTGGATAAGCTAGTGATTATGTAGGATAAAGAATAGAGCACATGCTTACAAAAATAGAGCACATATATTGTTGTCTCCAATTGAGATCAAATATATATACAAATTGCAAACGATGTTAATTAAATATGTATGTGCTCTTATATATATATATATATATATATATATATATATATATATATATATATATATATATATATATATATATATATATATATATATATATATAAGAAAAATGTATCTCAAGCAGCTTAAGATATATTTATCTCCATCTGCCCAAAAACTATTTGTTTTGTTTATTTATTTTCTTATATTAATTGATTCACCTATGAATGGTTATGATTTCCTTTTTTTTTCTCTTTCTTTATCACCATTGATCTATCTTTGTACGGTTATGATTTAGTAGTTGGAGATAAAGTTATCTCAAACAACTTGAGAAATGATAAGCTCTATATGAGGAAAATATTCTCAAACAACTTGAGATATATATATATATATTTGATAGAGCTTGCCACCAGATTATTAGGATTTTTAATATGTATCATTGCCAAACACAAAAAAACAATAGGATTTTATGCTCATTATAATCCAAACAATATACAAATGAAGAAGGTCGATGAAGAATGTATATTGTAAGCTTATTAGTTCAATTTCAACTTGAAGACGTGAGCGCATGCATGTTTATCGTCAACTCTATACAACTCTGGTAAAATAATAATAATGAAGCACATCATTAATCATGAAGGAGGAATACCAAAACCTGATAAATACAAATGACAAAACACAACCATTAATCATGAAGGAGAAATACCAAAATCTGAGAAATATATGGGAGTAAAAAAAGAACATACATTAGCTTTGAGAAAAAGTTAGAGTAGATTGTGAGACACTACAAGAGAAATTCAAGAAATCCTAGAAGTTAGGGTGAGATTGTGAGAGAGACCTTCTATTTATATTTCCCACTAAAAAATCTCACAAAAAATTCACAATAACATGAAATCCATTAAAATCGTCAAATTTTTGAATACTATAAGGTTATTTTTCCTTTGTTTAAAATCCTGATTAAATAGCAACGGAATTGGACGAACTCTAAAATAATCTTTTAAAATCCTAATCAAATATCCTGTGACTTTTTTTCAATCCTTTAAAACCCAAATTGAATACCAATGAATTTTTTGTTCAAAAATAATCCATTAAAATACTTTAAAATCTTATCAATCCAATACACCCCCTTAGTTTGGTTAATATTTGAAGGGTACACCTTTCACATTTTTTGTTTAGTGTAAATAGATAAATTAATTAAATTTTTTAGAATAAACCACTAAAGTAGTCCCAAAAAATTATATGCAAGTCACATTAGTTTCTAAAGAATATAAAACTCAGATTATACAGATTACAAATATATATATATATATATATATATATATATATATATATATATATATATATATATATATATATATATAACTCGGACGAAATCCTTCAAAATCACTTCTATGAATCAAGTTAATGATCATGTCAACTTATTTCCGTATAAGTTTTGCCAATGTTCGTACTTGGCACGTTAATATTATAAGGTGACACTTGACTTCCACTAGGTGCATGGGTCGAACCGAACCGGTTTTTTTGAAAAACCGAACCGAATTGGTTTAAATGGTTCAGTTCGAAAGTGGTTCGGTTCGGTTCAAAAGTGGTTCGGTTCGGAAGTGGTTCGGAACCGGTTCGGAAGTGGTTCGAAACCGGTTCGGGTCGACCCTATATATATATATATAAAAAATATATATAAATATATATAAAGTTATAAAAATTAATTTGGTTCGATTTGAAAATGGTTCGGTTCGGTTCGAAAACGGTTCGGTTATGAAACCGGTTCTAAAAACTGGTTCGGTTCTTAAACTGGTTCTAAAAACCGGTTCGGTTCATAAACCGGTTCTTTAAAAACCGGTTCGGTTCATGAACTGGATTTTAAAAACCGGTTATTTATATATATATATATATATATATATATATATATATTTGGTTATTTTGCACATCCCTAACTTCCACAGTTGGATAAGCAAAATTTTATAATTCCCCCGAAATTATTAAGCACATCGTTTGAGTACCCGTTTTTCTCTGTACAATCTTTATTATCATCATTATTTTTCTTCTTTCTCCTCGAAAACGAAACAACTCCTATATCTCCCTCTTCATATATATATATATATATATATATATATAGGTTTTATAAGAGTTATGTTGTAGAAAAGTGATTGTGTTATGTTATAGAGATTCGTTTTGCGTGCCAGAATTTATTTATTTTTTGCTGCGGGCCCCACAAAATGTTGTGAGTGTAGAAAAGATTTTTTGGTCATGTTAAATGATAGATGATTAACCCTATATATATATATATATATATATATATATATATATATATATATATATATATATATGATGTAACATAACCTTCCTACACACAAAATTTTATTTGGGTCTCATCCTTTGATTTTTCTATCTCCTATCTCTTCTCAAATGTGTGGTTAGGTTTGTTATGTTATATGTTATAACAAACATAAAATCCTTTATATATATATATATATATATATATATATATATATATATATATATATATATAACACAGTTATACGGGAGAACACCATTGTAATATTTTTTGCATTATGTTCTCGCGGAGAGAACAAAAAAAATAAAAGTGCACTGGACCGTATAGTCACTTTATTTTCATTTTTCCATATATATATATATATATATATATATATATATATATATATACATAAAAGACTGCAGCTTCATGCCAATGGGCCGAGCTATTAAACCCCATACAGAAAGAATTGCTTAGGAGCATAACCCCAACACAACTTTCTCTCTGTATTCCCATTTGAAAACCCCAATTTTATACCTCCCAAGTATGAGTTGGGCTTGTGATGTCTCTTGGTTTGTCTCCAATTTGAGCTCCCTTAAAGTCATAATCACAATGACCGAGACATGTTATTTTGTGGTGATGTGAACTCCTTGGTTTGGTCTTTTATTTGAGCTTCTTTAATATGGTTCTATTTTTATGTAATGGTTGGGGATGGGATATAACTCTAGCATTCTAGGTTTGAGTTTCCATGAAATTTCATATGCATGTGTATTGAAGGTTTTAAATTGTGGATTGCATCATTCGAGTGTCTAAGATTGCGACATCTCTTTTAAGGGACCATCATAAGAACATCCGGATGTGATTGTAGATGCATCGGCTGGAATTGGCCCACATAAGCCCACAATGCCCGCATCGTGATGGCAATCACATAATTTAGAGTCCGTTTGCATTTTTTTTTAAACAAATAAAAATTATGCATTGTTTTTTAAAATTACAATTATATTGCATTTGAATGAAGTGTATGGAAAGGACTTTTGAGTCAAAAAAAATAAAAATTACATGTTAAAATTAATAAACATTTTCTATGTATGAAATTGCTAAAAAAATATATATGTATATATATTATTGTATTGGTGGTGATAGACCGAGAGTTATGGGGTGGAATTGGAATAAAATTGAATTTGAGAAAAATATTTTGCTTTTTAATTTTTTTTCCAGAAATAAAGAACCCTGACTTTAGAAAAAATTTTATTTAAATTTTTTTCTAATTTTATTTTTAAATTAAATTTTGATAAAAATATTTGAATTTTGACTTTTATTTTTTCCAGAAATAAAGAATCCCAACTTTAGAAAAAAATTATTTTAAATTTTTTGTATTTTTTATTTTTTTTGCATCCAAACGCATATATTAAATAAAAAACACTTTTTTTAAAAAAAGTGCTACTTCTTGGTGAAAAATATTCTCTGTGTACATGTCAGTTCTGCAATTTTGATCTTAGTAAGATCTTTATGGTTTTGGGTAGTTTAGTTTTTCTTGGGTCTTCTTGCAACTTCGGTAAGTGCATCAATCTTAAAAGTAATAAAAGTGTATTGAATATGATATCGTTCCCCTGAGAAATGATTTTCAAACACTAGTTCATTATTCGCAATTTATTTGGACCAACAATTATGAGATGAGAAGAATTAGAAATTAAGAACATGCAAATTCAGAATTTAATAGAAAGCAAAGAAAAAGTATTGACTTTGACAATCAAGAAAAACACGTAGTTAAGAGTTCACCTTCCCTCAATCTCTTCTTTATGTTGAGTTAAACAGACAAAAAATTACTCTTAAATAATGCCAATCAATCATTTAAAATTAATTAAGGCTCAATCTCTTGTTATCCTAATTCTACGTGATCTTGAAAGAGTCATAGTTCCCTAGTTGTTCCTTAAGAAAACATGCATTAAGATCAAGAATTCAAAGATTGCATAATTACCTTATATCTATTCCTAGATCTCAAGGATTACGATTAGGGTTGGCAAAATGGGCTAACCCGGCTCGACCTGGTCCAACCCATATGCAACCCGAAGAAAACGAGTCGAGTTAGCGTTGGCTCAAAAAAGAGAGTGCTAGAAAACCTAACTCAATCCAACCCGAGCCGGGTTAGGGTTGGCTCAAAACTATGGCTTGTAGGTTGGCTTGAACAAATGGCTCACGGATTGGCTAAAAAATAGCTCGCGGGTTGACTCTTTTTTAATCTATTTAAATGAACCCGTAATATTAATGCACCGTTTATGTGGCTTCCATCAGCTTAAACAATACAACTGTCTTATAGAATAGTTTATAAAAAAAGACAAAATAAAAAAGGGTTACAGAATGGGAAGTGTCCATATGGTATTTTATGGTTGGCCCATATGGTAGACTTTAGTCAAACTATGCTAATTGATAAATAGTTTCAAAAGATTGTTTTGGTTAATCAACCGTGCTTTATATGAAAGTGTCCTAACCAGATCCACCTTTGTATATAAATTGTGATAATCAAGAAACAATTGGAAAAGATAGGAATATTATGTGCAACGGTAAGAAAATATGATACCATGAGCCAATTACTTTATAATGAAATTATAACAATTGACTATATAAAGTCAATAGAGAATATTGTGGATCCATTGACCAAAGGTGTAATTAGAGAATTAATGGGTAAATTGTCAAAAGGAATAAGTTTAAAGGCCATTAAATGTTGATCATTGTGAATACTCTACCTTGTTAAGTGAAAAATCCATGCATTAGGGCTGCTTTACTGAGAATCTTACAAGGTTATATTCTCTAAAGCACTCACAAGGTGTCAGGGATGAAACATACTCAACAATGAGAACTAAATGTGTCCAGCGAACAATTTGTGTGTTTCTTATTATCTTGGTTTACACTCACAAGTTAACTGTTCAATGTAGCAGGCAGGGATTTTTACAGGGGTGAAAATAAAAAATATTATATCATAAATAAAAGTACTTGAAATACAATACAAACTTAATATACAAAAAATTGAAACAATTTATTACAGAAATTAATATCACTTCACAATGCTCTACGTGTTTTCATATTATTAAACTCATATATAATTGAATCCGTGCTAAAACTCAAAATAATTTCATTTTCAATGTATGTAATCAAAGATAGTCTATGAATATACATACATGCAATGGATCTTAGGAAGGTGGAAGTTGATTCTACCTGCTTCTAGAATTTACACAGCCAAAATCGAAGTTAACTAAAAAATGTTCAATGTAGCACGGAAAGAAGAGAGAGGCGATATAATGCAAGAAAAATTTGTGAACATAAGGATAGGGAATTGAAAGAAAAAAATATGTGCAACACAATAATTTCATCATCACATTTTTTACGTATATTATAAAAAAAAATTCCCAAATTTTCACAAGCAATGTAGCAAAACTTAACCAAATGATAGGTCTCTCAAGATAATATTTAAAGTGTAAAAACTATCAATCCATATGTAATTGTTGCTCATTGAAAAATCGCGGAATGCATTAATTGAAGGTGTTATTGGAATTTAAATGTGAAAATTGAGGGTACATTGCATTGATTGAGGATGTTTATTGAGATTTGAATATGAAAGATGAGTGTGCATTGCATTGAATTCACGGTGGTATGTACTGAATGAAAGTAGCCTAAATCAGTGCCATCTATGTGTATGCATTATGACAATTAAGCAACAGGAAGAGAAAGAAATTTTATATACAATTATAAGTCTCGACATATAAGTCGAAAATATGATAGCATGAGGCAATTACTTTCTAGATAGATTATTATATTTGACTATATAAAGTCAAAAGAAAATATCATAACTAAATTGTAACTAAAGAATTAATGAATAAATTATAGAAAGAAATGAATTTAAAGATTAGTAAATGTTGAACTAAATTCAAAGAAATAACAAAATTATAATCGATGAATTATATAAACACCGTCAAATTTTTTAAAACTCACACTCAAATAGTACGCACTTTATTATTTAAAATTAAAGATTGAATAGGTTGCCAAAAAGTCAACTCAATAAAACCTTCATTCAATTTTTGTATTCTTATTTTCTACTATATTCTGATACTCTGACACTTCAAAAAATATGAAATATCATATCCGATACTTCCCGACACTTCAACACGTGTTATAGAGACTCAAAAAAAAGTTCGAAAGTTATATTGAATTGCATTTTTAGTTCCAATTATTAGATTCGTTGGATTACGATCACCATTTTATTGAATTTAATATAAACATTTGGGATATCTTATGTTTATTTGCAATGGATTTGCTCAGGTGGTAAAGAGCCTGAGCCCCTTAACCAGAGATCTCGAGTTCGAGTTCTGAAAATGAAAAAAAAAAATGATTTGGGAGAACCGCCCCCGAAAGTGCTCGATGGGGATTAGTCTTTGATTACGGTAGGAGGATACCATACCTTTGAATTTATTCAGAAAAAAAGAAATCAACAATTGCTGTGCCGCACGTTGATGTCGCCAAACGCTGGAGTAAACAGAAGCTCATTAGACTACCAGAAACAAAAAACAAAAACAGAAGCCCATTAGTTTCTTTTATTGGTAGACACATCTTGTAAGAATAATGATATTTGAAGTCCCTTAAGCAGACACAAATATAAAAGGATGAGATTATTTTATACCAATATAAATTATATTTTTTATTTGGCAAAAATATATTTTGCCTTTGCAGCAGAAAAATATTGTGTGCCATAGACACATTTTTACCTGGATATGACATGGGATCCTAATTTTTTTATTTTATTTTTTAAAAAAAAGGATCTGTCAGCGAATCTTTGTGAATATGTGTATGTTGCATATAAATCTTTCTGCCATGTTTCTAATTTTTATCATCGATCCTACGTATATCCAATGTTTCTAATTTATTAATTATGCAAGTCATTAGATACACGTGAATCAATAATTAAGATTAATACAAGGCTTTTTATTTTTATACTGATATAATATTTAATGTGTCCCATATAAAAATTAGGTTGAGACAAAGTAAAGTTTCAATTTTTGCATGATGCCGCCATAAATCAATAAACTCTTATTCTCAAGCTACAAGAGTACCAACATGTAGCTCATTGTTTAATCACTCCCACTTTATAGTGTAACATACAATAAACATGAAAGACCAAGGATGAGGAAAAGCAACACTACTTTTCCCCTACTAAGACAACCCTTTCACAGGAACTTGAAATACATGAAAAAAAGATAAACAGACTGGGAGAGTTATATCCTAAACTCCCTCTCCCTACCTAGTAAGTAAGCATTTATGTAGTTAGGCCTTCTTGTCTCTTCTTCTTTCAGGCATGCCGTTGAGTTTTGGCCCTTTTTCTATCTACAACTTTTGTGTGTTGTTTATCACACGGTGTAGTGCTGCTGGATTGTATCAATGTCTAGACCTTTCAGCTTCACCACAGATTCAACATGTCCCTTAAGTGTGTGAAGCTCACGAAGCCTGTTGAAAATAGAGAAAAGTTTCATGTACTAGTTCCACTAGAGGACTTTCTAGGAATATAACAAATAATGAACCATGGTATAAAATATTCCTATAGTAATAATTATCATAAGAATCTTAAGCTACCTTGCAACTTCAGCTCTTCTCTTGGCCTGCTCAGCAATCTCAGACAGTTCTCTGTAGCTACTCTTTTCATTGAAAACACCAGCAGATTCTGGTGGTTGAAGTCCATGTAGGGTCCTCTGAGCATGAGCCCATTGAGCTTCCCTCTCCTCTTTACCATAGTCTTTCTTGGTTGTGAAGGCAGTCTGTCACACACATTTTGAAACAAGAGTTCCAATCCATTCATAAAAATTTCACCATTCCAAAATAATAATATAAGGCAACCTGATGCTATAAAGCTTGCACTCTATTGTGTCTATAATAGACGGTTTTATCTTATATTTGCAAGAGGTTGATTAATGTAAAGAACCAATTTAACCCAAAAGCTTAAGTTGTTGGGTGAGGTTACATTAATGGTTTTATATATCTCAACACGCCCCCTCACACGAGAGCCCACCAGGCTTGAAGGGTGGACAATACACAGGCCCACCTACCTGTGCGAGCAAAAAAATTCCACTTGAAAGAAAGTGGGAGGCAGCGAGGACCGAATCCGGGACACGAGGCTCTGATACCATGTAAAGAACCAATTCAACCCAAAAGCTTAAGCGGTTGAATGAGGTTACATTAATGGTTTTATATATCTATCAATTACATGAATTGAAATGTGGCATCTGGGTCACAATGTGAAAACACTTAACAGTTATGCCAAATAAATAGAAGTGAGATTTTTTAGTACCTTGTTTTCTAGCATATTTACCCAAGCTTTGCCACTCAAGACGTAGCGGGTGGCAAACTTCATTATGTCAAGTGGAATATAGAAGACAATACTGTAGAGCCAGATGACTCCTGCCCAACCCCAACCAACACCTTTGATCTTTGCAAAGCCCCAATTGGCATACACTGCTATTAATGTAGCAATCTGCAAAGACCATAAACCTCAAAATATCACTCCAAACTTTCTGTCACAGGAGTTCTCAGCAAGAAACAACTAGCATCTTATTTTGGCCACATTTCAGTAGGGGTGTGCAAAATAACCAAAAAACTGAACCGAACCCGAACCGCTTTTAAAATAACCGGTTTTTAAAAATCGGTTCATGAACCGAACCGGTTTTAGAACCAGTTTAAGAACCGAACCGTTTCCGAACCGAACCGAACCGTTTTCAAACCAAACCAAATTGATTTTTATAACTTTATTTTTAAAATTTTTAATTTTTTTTCTTTTCAAAAAAGGGTCGACCTGAACCGGTTCTAACCGAACCAGTTTTGAACCGAACCGAACCATTTAAACCAATTCGGTTCGGTTTTTCAAAAAAACTGGTTCGGTTCGACCCTTGCACATCCCTACATTTCAGTTAAATAGGTCCAACTCAAGCACAAAAAATGGAGTATCATCCTTACCAGCTGAGCAATAAAAAAAGCACCCAGTAACAGGAGCCCAGGGCGTTCAACAAAGGACCAGCTACGAGAACGGGTTACAAATATCAAAGCCTGGCTAACTATACTGACTTGTAGATACAAAGCAGCTGTCATTTCATCAGGGCTGTCTTTTATGTGTCTAACTTTAAATGCGTCCTGCAATGAGATCACAAGGGAAGTGTGTCAAACATTTGAGCCAAAACAAGAACATTAAAATGGGAATGATAAGAGGCATGTGAGGAATATATGCAAGGTAAAATTTGTCTTACAGGGAAGAACGTAGTATCTTTCATTAACCAGAAGAATACAACAGTCATCAATGCCAAGTAACCACCAAGCACTATCCCAGTAGCAAATATTTCTTTCAGTTTCCAGCTATCAGGCAAGGGTGATGGCTTAACCCTGTCCTTTGAAATTGTCATGATTGTTCCTAATAGTATGACAAATATTGTTTGAGATTATCATGGTCATTCAACATAGGCATAAAGAGATTTCAAGTGCATTTCACAGAAATATCTGTTAATAACTTTACCGTCATTTAGAATGGCAATAATCAAAACCATGAAGGGAGAGAAGTCAAATTTCCAGATCAATGCAATAAACATGAAGCCAAACTGCATTCAGAAACAGAAAAATCCAAACTAATCAACATTGATTCCTTTTGTCATACATATATAACCACAACAATACTATCTACTTACCACTATACGGATAGTGATAGATACTGCGTAGATCTGAAATTCAAAAAAGAAAATAGTGTTAAGTGTTAATTTACAACATGATGAGTGATAAAGAACAAAGAAAGCATAGAGCAACAAACCGTGTAGTTCTTCATCCTTTGGAAAATAGCTCTGCTAGTTAAGACTGCACTAATAATAACACTCAAACCAGGTTCAGTCAAGACAATATCAGAAGCACCTCTTGCAGCATCAGTGGCATCAGCAACGGCAATTCCAATATCAGCCTTCTTCAAAGCAGGAGCATCGTTGACACCATCTCCAGTCATTCCACAAATGTGCTTCCTCTCTTGCAACTTCTTCACAATTTCATATTTGTGCTCTATAGAATGACAATAGGAGATAATAAGAACATAATTAGCAACTACCAAAAAACAAAAAAACAAAAAAGTTTCATAATAGTGAATTGGTAGAAGAGTATGAACCTGGAAAAACTCCAGCAAATCCATCTGCCTTCTCAATTAACTCTTCTATAGGAAGTGCAGCAATATTTGAATCCTTGTCTTGACCAAGAAGGGAAGCAGATGGGTACATATTGGTTCCCATTCCAAGTCTACGACCTGTTTCCTTAGCTATGGCAAGTTGATCACCTAAAGAGCAGAAAAAGAAGTCAAGATATTGACTTGAGGATCTTTGATAATAATCTTTGTTTAGATAAAATTTGAAGGGCCGGCTTGGCTCAGCGGTAAACTTGCTTGCCGTGGTGTGTCAGGTCGCGGGTTCGAATCAGTCTCTCTGCAAAAAGCAGGGGAAAGACTGCCTAGAATATTCCCTTCCCCAGACACTCATGAAGTGGGTATTTGAACTGGGTCGGCCCTTTAGATAAAAGAGTGGTTGAGATAAATAAGTTACCCGTAATCATCTTAACATTTACACCAAGATGAAGAGCTCTGCGAATGGTTTCAGCACTGTCATGTCTAGGGGGATCAAACAGTGACAACAAACCAACAAATTGCCATGGAGCACCAGCACTTTCCTTTGTTTTCTCAGGAACTTCCTGCAAAAGTAGCGGAGGAGAAACATGAGGGATTATGTTTGTGAAGGGAAATGAAGATATTTTCAGTACAAACTTCAAACATGAAGACTAGCTATAAAAACCTGTCTAGAAACAGCAAGTGAACGAAGCCCTCTTTCTGCAAACTTCTCAATGATAGCATGGACCTTCTTCTTAGCATCTTCCTTAAGGTTACACAGGTTCATGATCTTTTCACCAAAATAAATACATTAGTATCAATGGAGTAACTATAAATCTCACAAATTATGAACAAACTGAAAACGGTTACCTGCTCAGGAGCACCTTTGCTTGCTCGGTGCCAATTTCCATCATTATCAATGTAAGTCAAAGCAGTTCTTTTGTCAACAGGATTGAATGGGAGGAAGTGCACCTCTCTTAACCCAGCCCTTGCCTGCACAAGGCATGGATATATGTTCAATATTTCAGGCCAGCATTTTTTCTAATAATGAACTCAAAAGAGAGTGCGAGCATGGAACAATGGTAAAGTTGCTCTTGTAACTGAAAGGTTACATGTTCGAATCTAGAAAATAGCCTCTTTGCAAATATGCAAGGGTAAGGCTGCGTAAAAGAATTATCTTCACCCTAGCCCCGCTAGTTGGGGTTTAACGGGGAGTAGTAATGAATTCAAAGGACAGCAAAATGGGGAAATTGAAGAGCAGTTCAACAAACCTCTTTTGGGTCAGCAAGCATTCCAACAATGGCAGCATCTATGGCGTCCTGATTCTCAGTCCTAGCAGCCCTTGCAGCAAGAAGGATCACATGATCCTTGTCCACACCCTTTGCAAAGACCTCAATCAAGGTCTTGTCAACACTCAGTTTGTTAAGGGTTAGTGTTCCTGTCTTGTCACTGCAAAGGACATCCATACCAGCCATTTCTTCAATGGCAGTCATTCTCTTGGTGATGGCACCTTGCTGAGAGAGCTTGTGAGAACCAATGGCCATTGTCACAGACAACACAGTTGGCATAGCAATAGGAATTCCTCCAATCAATAGGACCAACAAGTTGTCAATTCCATCTCTATACTTACGGCGCTGAATTGGGTACATGACTATGATCTCAGCTAACATACCAACTGCAATGGAACAAATACAAAAGTTCCCAATTGCTGTAAGAACCTTCTGAAAATGTCCAACTTGGTTGGTACTATCTACCAGATGAGCTGCTTTGCCGAAGAATGTGTGGACACCAGTTGCAATAACAACAGCTTCAATTTCACCTTGTTTGCAAGTTGATCCAGAGAAAACTTCTTGACCAGGATGCCTAGTCACAGGAAGTGATTCTCCTGTCAAAGCTGCTTGATCAACCATTAATGGATCACCCTCAAGAAGACGAGCATCAGCAGGTATAATATCACCTAGTTTGATGCTTATGATGTCTCCAGGGACTAGTATTGCAGCTTCTTGCTCGCTCCACTTACCATCTCTAAGAACCTGCAAAGACATGAAAATTCCATGAGTCATGAAAACAAGCTTAAACTTTGCACATGTCGACCTACCTATATTAAGAAATCCCACAATTATGTTTATTAAAAGAGTGGGGAGAGGTGAAAATTAAATTCGTGACCACTTGGTCACAGCTCTGATACTATCTCAACCCAAAAGCTTACGATGTTAAGTAAGGTAACTTTAATGGTTTGATATATTAGACTTCTCTAACAGGTTATAGTATATATCCTTGTACATAAACAATGTGTTTAGAGTTAACCATTAGTCTCCCTTTTCTACCAAAAGAGATGAAAGACCTCTCATTTATTTTTGCATCACAAGCATCCACAATTTCTTGATCAATGTATTACCTTAGTCTTAGGAGCAAGACCAGCCATAAGAGCCGCAGCAGCATTTCCAGCATTGTTTTCTTCAATGAAACTGATAGTGGAGTTGATCACCAACAAGCAAACAATACCTACAAAATCTTGCCAATCTGGAGGCTTATGATCCCCATTTGCAAGAGCAATTGCCATTATAGCTGCAGCTTCCATGACCCATGACAGGGGATTCCACATGAACCCAAGAAACTTGAGAAATTTGCTTTCCTGTTTATTACAATTTACAACTATTATCAATTAGCAATTGCATATAGTCATTGTATCTATGGAAATATATTAGAAATTATATCATAAATGAAGGAACCTTCTTCTCTTCTAGCTTGTTTGGCCCAAATATTTGAATCCTGTTGGCTCCTTCGTTCGAGGACAAACCTTCCCTGGTACATTTCAATTGCTCGAACACTTCCTCAATTGGAATACGTTCCTATAAACAAGTAATGTTAGAGAAGATTCTGTAAAGAACCAATTCAACACAAAAGTTTAAGCTGTTGGGTGAGGTTACATTAATGGTTTTATATATATCTCAACATGCCCCCTCACACGAAAGTGGAGGGCAGTGAGGATCGAACCCGGGCGAGGCTCTGATACCATATAAAGAACCAATTCAACCCAAAAGCTTAAGCTGTTGGGTGAGACTACATTAATGGTTTTATATATATCTCAAGAGATTCCTTAACATATTTCCTACATACTACCACTTCAACAAAAGAATGCACCAAATTGAGTCACTTCTCTATCAACAACCTCTTGTGTTTTGCGTTCAAATCTTTTTTATCAATGCAATGCAGTTGTTTCTTCCTTATCTTTCTTTTTTGTATGTGATTATTGTTGTAATTAACTTAGAAAGATCTTTCAAGTTTTCTCTTTTGTCCATATTTATTGCTAATAGCAACCTTTGGTATGCATATTATTATCAATCAACCAAATACATTTGAGACTATTTGTGGCAAAAGAATCAACTATGCTTTTCTTGGGCCTATAGTTGAGTTGCATTTCAAACTTTTATGTTGCAAAAACTAAGCTTCCTAATATAAAAATCATACTTATAAGACATGAAGAGCGCTGAAGGTGAGAGTATAGGACTACTTTACTAACATTTTGATCAAAAACATAAATGACTTTGATTCTTTAATAAACATTATTTTACACCACGCATATGACAAAAAGAAAAAAAAAAAAAAAAAACATTATTTATACATTTGGAATCCTCTTATCTCGTTTGACTCTTAAAATTGAGCATTGACTTAGAGTTTGAAATTGAGCATTGAATCTCTTAATTCCAATCTTTATGTTTGAAATTCCATTTAGAATTGAAATTGTAATTTTACATATCAATTTCATTGAATTGAAAAGCAACTAGCACAATATTTTCTTAATTCTTAGCGCATACTCTAAGAATATACCAATTCTAAAAATTCAAATTTAACTTCTCTCTCCACAATTTGTTTTTAAGAAAATAAGTTCAACATAGTTTACCTTATTATTAAAAAAAAATATTATTATTGTTTTGATATATTTTTATGTTTTCCTTTTCTAAATTTAAAGTAAAAACATTAAATATGCATGACCATATAAAAGTGAAAATAAATATAAAATATTATTTTAATCATTAAAGATGAAAATAAATATAACCGTTTGATACATAAGCGAGGAATTTTAGTGTGAGATAATTTTCTTAATGTTATGTTTAGTTGTGTTAAATTTTTCTTTGATAAAAATCCTAAAATACATGGTCTTTTCAAAAAAGATTACACAAAAAATAAAATATCGTCAAAATTAGATTCTCGAAAATAATTTAAAATTTTCATAACAAACATGGACAAATAAAATTATTAATCTCAATTTTCGGAGAATCTTAAAAAAAGCTTTTTACCAAACACCTCTAAAGCTATTTTCTTTTTTAAAAGTTAAAGGTATTTACTTTTTTTGAAATTATGTGTCATCGTGTTTGACATTTAAGATATCCAAATCATGCCACATATCGCGCATGCCTTAAAACACGAAGTACAGTGACATTAACTAACTCCCATTGACAATAAAAATCTAAAATCCTCCAAGACAACTTGTTCAGTCAAAAAATAAAAATAAAAAAAGGGTTATTATCGAGGAGTGTGGGCCAAACAGGCCTTGGGACGCTACCCCATCTCATCAAGAAAGTGTTGAATGTCAGACAGAACAGCACAACTCTCTCACCATGTGATTTGGCGCGTGTTCGCAGCCTTCACTCCTTCCTCAGTTTCGACAACTTGGGGACCCTTTGGTCCTTAATTTAATTAATAACACTCTTTTCTTGTTTATATTCTAATATATTTTAGGGATTTGCATGACAAAAAAAAATTTCTACACATATAAAAAAAAATTAGGACTCCCAAAACACAATCATTTTTTCTACGACATATAATTTTTATAAAACCCTATATTTCATGGGTTTTATATTTATCATGTAACATAGTATAACTTCATTTTCCTACACATATTAAAGAGATGAGATCCATATATCATTCCACTTTCTCTCTCCCTTTTGATGTGAGAGTTAAAAATAACACTTAAATTATGTAACATAACATTAATAAAACTCATATTTTATACTAGTTGGAAAATAAAAAAGGGTAAAATTTGCAGAAGAGATTAAGGGAAAAATGGCTTTTAGAAACACCATGTTTGTTTCAACATATTTCTCCAAAAACCCATCTATCCAGGATGGGAAATCACATACCTGATTTTCCCAATAAAGTTTTTCCCCACCAAACAACTTTTTTTTACATTTTTCTATCTATTTTATTTATCCATCTTTCCAATCATTTCTCTATCTATTACATTTTCCTACTATTCTAAAAAAAATTCTCATACCAAACACCCCCTAAGGGAAAAAAATGGGGAAATCACATGACAGAGAACCATTCATGAATCCAAAAAACTGTGGACCCTCATTGTGTCAGGACCGTTGAATGTGAGACTTACTATAAAAACGGTTAATCCCAAGGCTATGATTCACTCAAAATATTGAGAGAGAAAGAAAATATCCAAAGTACCACGGAAAAGTACTTAAAATTTCCCTGCCACCAAACAAGGCGCAGACAGAGACACAACACACACATGATGGACCTTTGAGAAATATGTACACACCCTGAAAATAGGGGGTGATATTTGAGACGTGATTGACCTCTTTAAGTCTTATCTGTCTCTCACATGTTTAGATCCCTAGTAATGCTAGAGAGATTAAGCTGTTTGGTTGCTGAGAAAGAGAAGGAAAATTCTAAGAAAACATGATTCTCTACCCTATACATGGTTCTATGACTTAAGATATATAATCCCTCTCTGTATCTGTTACCTTACCCCACATGCAATTTCCCTCAATCAACTTTGATTTGTTAATTTTTCTGAAACCTCTTTTATATATGCAGACCAATCCTAGAGGAGAAATTGACCATGTGGTTGAAGTAAGATGAACAGATCGAAGTTATAAGAAATCTAAACTCCTTGATGGTTTGGAAGTATGAGGGAAATCAAAGAGCCATGATGGGCATGAAAGAAAATGAAAAAAATCGAAACTTTTTTTAAGATTTTTCTGTTTGAATAGCAGCTATAGCTAAACACACTCTTAACACAGAATTTATTGAGGAAGAAAAGGGAAAATGAGAGAAAATAAAGGGGTTTAAAGGCATGTACCAGATCAACAGTTTCATTCTTGATCCCCTCCAGGGTGATTGATCCCTTGTCACCTGCCATGTTTGTTCACCCTTGGTGCTGACAAATCTAAGAGATCAAACACCAAAAAAAAAAAAAAAACAAGCAAAGAGCACTAAGAATATGCAAAAGGGATAGAGAAGATTAAAGGGTCATTCATTGAATGAGCATTATGAATCCCAAGAAAATGGATGCAGTACTGAAGAAGAGGTATTAGCTCACGTCTATGCCTCTGTTTATATACCGTTTTTCGAAGAAGAGTGAGCCTCACAATTAATTTAAGGCCTCTCTCTCTCTCTCTCTCTCCTAGTCCCGGTGACTTGTCATTTTTTAACAGCTGATGGTGATGCAAGGGTTTGAAAATTTGAAAACTTAAGATATTAATACCGAGGATATTTTAATTACCAAATTTTTTTATTATCAACTTACTATCCATCACATCATCATTGGATCAAAGAGAGAGAATATTAAAAAAAAATTGAAGAGAGAAAAAATGTTAATCTAATGGTGATTAGATATGTAGTAACTTGTTAGTAAAAAATTTTAGCGATGAGAATATCCCTCCCCATTTAACATATTATAAACAACCTGAACCATGCACTTGCATGGTTATTTGTTACCCCATTATGGGTCCCAACACTATGCACTAGCAATGTTGAAGGCCATGATCATGTTAACCCTTGAATCTCAAAGTCTACTAGGCCACTTGACACTGACTGATAATATTTTATTTAATAATTTTATTGATACTCAAAGTTGAACTATAATGAAAAGACTTTAATTTATTTTTTTATTTTAGTTTAACAATATATATATATATATATATGGTTTTATAAGAGTTATGTTATAAGAAAATTGTTTGTGTTATGTTATAGAGATTCGTTTTGCGTGCCAGAGTTTTTTTTTGCTGTGGGCCCATAAAATGTTGTGAGCGTAGGAAATTTTTTCTGGTCATGTTAAATTATAAATGATAAACCCCTATATATATATATATATATAAAAATGATAACCGTTGATGGACGGAAATCAACGGTGATAAGATATGATTGTAAGAGGTTGTAATAAAAAATTAAAGGTTCTAACTATAATCTCCCTTTGTAAATAATTATTTTTTTGCCTTGGAAGTTTCGCTGCTACCATTCAAAATACTCGACCTACCCCTTTCCTGGTTTCCATGAGTTTCTCACGCGCGATATCACGCCGCTTGAGCTTAAATGTTTATATATTTTCTAATTGTAACATAAACGATTTTTTATTAATTGAAATTGGGGAAGTAAACTAATGGAAAAAATAATAATTTAAATACAATTACAGTAGCTCTAACATTATTTACCTGGTACAGTGCATCTGCTGAAAAACTTTTTGCATATTAACTGAAGACCTTTAACGAGCCAACTACTACGGAAACTCGAGCCTAGACCTAGACCATATGATAGGTTGGTTCGCCGCATATATTTTGTATTTAAATATAGGAAAACATTTTTTTCAGCCACGTTCATAAAAAAGTAAGTTAATTTTATTATGAAGAGAAGAAAAAAATAATAATACAACTTACTCACTTTTAAGTGAACATGATGGATAAATATTTTCTGAAGAAAATTTAGAAATATTAAAACCCTTAAATAAATAAATAGACATTGATAAATTTATATAACTAATAAATTAAAAAGGTTAGAAATAAATAGTATTAATGTAAAAAATGAGAATATAATGTATACTGATGTAAAATTATTATTATGTTCATATATATATAGAGAGAAATTTTTCTTATTTTCAATTTTAATCATTAATTTTTCGTCTATCTAATATATATATATATATATATATATATATATATATTTTAATCAACGATTAAAATAGATAATAAGATTTTTAAATCTTATTCAAAAGATTTTCATATATATATATATATATATATGGAAAAAATATTTGTACAACCACTTTAGATAAAATTATTTACAATTATCTAAAAAATCATGTCATTTTGATTAATGAAGGTGATTATGTAATTTTAGGTGAATTAATGAAGGATATTTTCATAATTTTGTTTATTTTTTTATCATATGCATTTACTGAAACACCCTTCATTAATAGACGCAAAATTACAGAAACGTCCATCATTAATCAAAATGATGTAGTTCTTGGGTAGTTGTAAATAACTTTATCTAAAGTAGCTGTAGAAATATTTACCCCATATATATATATATATATTCTTAAATTATTTATTTATTATTATTTATTTTTTTGATAACATTTATTATTACTTTTAAGCATATAGAAATGAGGGATTGACTTTTTAATAGGGTCCCACAATGATCCTAGACACAACTTCAGAACCAAATTATGGTTTTTCTATAAACAATAATGGAGGATGTGTGGACCCAACCCTGTCTCTGACTCTCTATATTATTATCAAATCAATTTATTGAGTAAAACAATAAATCAATTATATGATAGTAATGGCCAATAGGATGTATTTAAATCCATTTATTATTTGCAATGTCTAAAAATTGCTAAGCAGCAAAACATCTCTCTGTTCTGATTAGATGCTTCAAGCCCATTGTAAATCACCAACTTCGGCGGCTTCAGCCCTTGATTTAAGTGGGTCCATGAGCTGATCAAAACATTTTTAATTTCTTTGTGACTTTTATTTTAGGGAACGGACCTACTTACTACCAAAAAAATTTATAACTCTTACAACTAATTTAATCATTGTTGATTTATGTCATATTTATTAATTTTCAATAAATTATAACCCTTAGATTTATGAAAATCAACGGTAATTAGATTGGTTACAAGAGTTGTAAATTTTTTTGGTGGTAAGTGAATCCTCCCTCTTTATTTTATATTTCATTGTTGGGAAATGATAAAAGGGAAGTGAATTTTAAATTATCTTTTCATAATCATATTTTAAATAGAATAAAAGTGTCTATGACAATCTTTTCATAATCATGTTTTTTTTTTAATTTTTGTTTCTGAGAATAGAAATAGATAAAAACAATATCTAACAAGACCAAATTTTTTTCCTTGGAATGAACCGGTTCAATTTTTATGCTGGGGAACAGAAAAAAGAATCAAAATATTTTTGCTTTTTTTGTTTTTGAACACAAAACGAGAAACATTTGTCTCCTTCAATCACTCTTGATCACTACCATCATCACCACCACCACTACCATCTCAATACGATCACCACGACCATCGTCATTATTATGGTCGTACCACCACTATCGTTGTCACCATCACCACCACAATGTCACTACCACCATCACCACCACCTCCATCATCACGACCACCATGCCATCATCACTACCACTGTCACCAACCACCACCACCATCGTCGTAGCCACTGCCGTCACCACCACCACTACCATCACCACATCATCGCCACATCTACCACCACAGTCACCACCATTATCGTTGTAGCCACTACTACAATTACTGTCACCACCAACATCACTACCACCATCGCCACCATCATCGCAGTCACTGCCGTCACAATTGTTGTGAGGCCATCACCACTACCATCACCACCATCACTACGCTATTGCCACCTCCGCCACCATGCCACCACCTGTGTGGCATAGACACCGATACAGGATACGACACGACACTTCGACACGTTAATTCTAAAAAGTGTTAAATTTCGACACGTTCTGACATGTTTAGATATTAAATAATATTTTTAATTTGTGTAGTGTATATTATATTTAATTTCAATAATTTAACAAAAAAATAAAGCTAAACTTATAATGCCTATCAATTTTGTAAAGAAACATAAGATATCTCTAATATTTATATTAAACTCAATAAAATGATAATTGGATCCAACGAATCTAATAGTTGGAACTCAAAGTGCAACGCAACACAACTTTTGAATCTTTTTTTTAGGCTTTACAACGAGTATTGAAGTGTCAGGGAGTGTCAGAGTATCAGCGAGTGTCGGGAAGTGTCGGACACGAGACGTCAGGGTCTTTGAAGTGTCAGTGCTTCATGGGCCACCACCATCGTCACAACTACCATCGTCGCAGTCATTGCCGTCACAACCACTACAACTACCATTACCACGTCACCACCATCGCCACTATTACCACTATCACATCGCCGCCGCCACTATGCCACAACCACCACCACCCCATGTAAATTAAATAATTTAATATGAATTCAGTTTAATCAATTAAAACAATGATCCACCAATTAAACCAATAACATATTAACCTAGTATCTTGATTGAGTCCATCACCGATTTGACTTTAATAACATTGATCTGAACTACTTCATATGAAATAAACCCAATTACTATAGATTAGAGATTGGAAAAGAGAAAACAAAATATTCCAAGCAATCGAAAAATGAAGAAATAATTCATCTATTTAAGATAATTATATTATCATGAAATATTTAAATTTAAGTATTAATGTTTACCATTTTATTTTTTTATTAATTGGAGAAGAGACGTAAGAAAACATATAGACTCGTCAGATTTATTCAATATTAGTTAGATTTGTTAGGTAATTGGCTTTATTTTTAAAGTGTGTCTTGGGCTTAAAAGGTGGATGATGCATCAGGCTCAGCGAACGCAGAACATCGAGCTCTGATACCATATAAAAAATCACTTCAACCCAAAACTTTAAGGTATTGAGTGATGACTTTTTTAATGGTTTATATTATTCTCTAACACTCCCTTCACATAA